>CAIGQV010016735.1:16284581-16310562 GCA_903798115.1 Danio jaintianensis | reverse complement strand
CTATCTATCTATCTATCTATCTATCTATCTATCTATCTATCTATCTACACCCTAGTGAGTATGAGGGACACAGTATAACAACGGCATAGCATCCTATCAACCACATAGCAAAACAATAGCAATCACCAAGAATACCATAGCACACAAATAGCCACATTCTAGTGACTAGTGCGTATGGCAACTAAAAAGTATACCCTAACAACTGCCTAGCAACCACACAGAACAACACCAAGCACTCTAGTAACCACATAACAACCAAAGATCCAAGCAACATCCTAGCAACTGCACATAATATTTTAGCAAATGCCACAACAGAAAAGACCCTAGTAACTAACTTGTAACGGCACAGAAAACGACAGTAAACCATCTAGCAACACCCTAGCAACCACATAGCAACCTCCCATAACACCAACACTTTAGCAACTACCCAGGGCATGCTACCAAATCCCCAACAATGCAAGTCACACAGAACATCCCAGAAGCCACATAGCAATCTGTCTGGGAAGCTTCAAATATTCAAAGTTTGAGCCTTTAAAACTTAGTTACATGTAAAACTAATTTAAACTTAAAATTATTTCAAGGGCGGCGTGGTGGCGCAGTGGGTAGCACTGTCCCCTCACAGCAAGAAGGTCGCTGGTTTGAGCCTCGGCTGGGTCAGTTGGCATTTCTGTGTGGAGTTTGCATGTTCTCCCCATGTTCGCGTGGGTTTCCGCCAGGTGCTCCGGTTTCCCCCACAAGTCCAAAGACATGCGCTATAGGTGAATTGGGTAAGCTAAAATTGTCTGTAGTGTATGTGTGTGAATGAGAGTGTGTGGGTGTTTCCCAGTGATGGGTTGCAGCTTGAAGGGCATCCGCTGCGTAAAACATATGCTGGATAGGGTGGCGGTTCATTCCGCTGTGGCGACCCCAGATTAATAAAGGGACTAAGCCGAAAACGAAATGAATGAATGAAATTATTTCAAACTCAAAACCTTCTAACTTCAAGCTCCAAAAACTAATAAAAGTTTGAGGCTAGAATTTCTCAAGTCAGCTTTCAAGCTTGTATTTTTAACCTTTTAACTTGATGTACTAAAATAAAAGTAAAACTGAAAAAAAAGAATATAAAAATCATAAGAAAACATATAAAAACCTGCTAACAAACTGAAATGTATCTAGAAATATATCTCAGTGACACTCAGTGATACTTAACACTTAAAAACACTCATTATTTGATCGTTAATTGCCCTTTAAATGAACAAAAACAACAGCTAATTAAAAAAATATAAACTTTGGCCCCAGTGTAATAAAATGTATTTCTGTCCCTCCACCATCCTCTTAAAATCACCATTTCTTCTTTTATCTGTTGTTTTTTTCCCCCTAATAATCCTCACTCTCCTCCGCTTGGTCTGTTGTTGCGCTCTCTCTCATTAGCACTTCCAAAAGCAATCTATGTTGTAGCGTTGCATAAACATGCTAATGGAGTTTGGGGATGGATCGCTCTATGGATCGGCCGTATTGAATGTGTGTGCAAGTACAGCATGTGCACTTCATTGAGTCATTATAAACGCTCGCCTCCCACCAGGCTTGATCCTGTATTGACTGTGTGCTTCGTTAGGATACTGCAAACACTGTGAGAGGGCGAAAAGATGAGAGACGGTGCATGGTGCAACAGCAAATTACGCTATTCTGCATGTTATCTGGCTAACTAATTGCTTTTCAAGAGGTGTCTAACTCTTTCGCTAACTCAGTAAAGCATTGGATATAAATCAATGTCTATGTAAAGCCACAGTAACACACCCACTGCTCATGGATCCACACGACCAGATGGATAAACTAGGGGTTTTTATCCTTGTTTTACGTGTGGAATATTGTTTAAATCAGAGTTTCCACACAAACATTAATCTCTGCCTAATTATTTCAGATTTAAAGTCTCTGCTGACAACTTAAATGTAACTAGTTAGATTTAAACATATAAAAAAGTGGTTCAAACTAAAACAGGTTTGTAAACACTGATTGTCAGGCAGTTTTTTTTGTTGTTTTTTTGTATTGGTATTTTGTATTTGTAATATATCTTTCTATTTGTATATTATAAAGATATTTGTACTATTTTAGGGTATAAAAGCCTAACCAGGGACTAAGGGTGCAAATTATTGTAGCCATCGCCGAGAAGCATATGTAAAGCATCGACTGCTTTAAGCTGTAGCAGTTACACTACATCGTCCCTGTTAAATAAACAGAAATAATAAAAAACGTGTGTTTCTCTCAATGCAGTTTTCAATATGTATTTCATTTTTTTTTTATCTATGCAGAAAAGGTTTTTTTTTAAATCACTGAACTTTTTTCTTCAAATCCCTGAATTATCATCCTAACCTAATTTGAATATATTTTTTTATAGTATTCAATAAATATTTTTAATTACTGGAGTACTTGTATGTTGTATTCAGTTTCAGATGATTTTTTAATTGAAACCAAGCAGACATCTGATTTAAAATTAGTTTAAACATGCCCATTTTTTTTACAAGATTTGGGAACCAGACTGAACTGCTATAGAGATTCAAATATCTATTGTATGTTGATTTATTTATTTATTTTATTTTATAATTTATTTTAGAATTACTTTGTCTCCTTTGGTTTCATTGTCCATGTATACCTTGCTTTAATTCTTTGTCCCAGCTAGTTCCGTATTATGATTGTAAATAACAAAATGTTATTCATATATAATTTGCCTTTTATTTTATTTTTATGAACCTTCTACAAAGATTTTAATCTGCGTTATAGGGGTGGGGCGGGAGGTAGGGTTTTGAGTTTATTTTGTAATAAGTTAAATCTACTGAAATAAAGTACTTCCAAGAGAACTTTGATATATGGTCCATACCATTGTTGTAAGGATTTAGGCGATACTGTATATATGTACATATGTACAATATATATACTGTACATATATATATTTTTCAATGAAAATTAAAATAAAGAGTAAAAAAAATTATATAAAATTTGTTTAAACTGTTGATGTTCACAAATGCTAATAATAATAAATTAAAATAAACCAAGGGCGACATGGTGGCTCAGTGGTTTGCACTGTCGCCTCACAGCAAGAAGGTCGCTGGTTCAAGTCCCTGCTGTGTCAGTTGGCATTTCTGTGTGAAGTTTGCATTTTCTCAGTCACAGTCTATTCACAGTCCAAAGACATGCGGTATAGGTATTTGGCAATAGTGTATGTGTGTGAAAGAGAGTGTATGGATGTTTCCCAGGACTGGGTTGCAGCTGAAAGGGCATCCGCTGTGTAAAACATATGCTGGATAAGTTGGCGGTTCATTCCGCTGTGGCAACCCCTGATGAATAAAGGGACTAAGCTGAACGAAAATGAATGAATGAATAAAATAAACCATTTTGTTTATGTTTTTGTATTGTTTTCTCCCTAACTGTACCCAAACTGAAAAAACTGACATACGTACTGTACCAAATCATGAATTCTGTGTACTTGTACACCCCTAGTAAAGCTTAGTTAACGAAGCTGGCAAACCAGCATGCACTCTGACAAAGTTTAAATGCTGGATGTTTCATATTTCATTATGAAGAAGTATTTGTACAGTCCTATATTGGTAATATTACATGCATAATAGATTTATGATACTTGATTTTTCAAATCCAAATGCTCATACCATATCAATCTCCTTAAATGCATGAGCGCAGTAAATTCAAACAGAAAGTCATTAGAAGAGTTTAGATTAATATCCACGCTGGGCCTTGGGCTGCTGTTGCAGTAACTGAACGGCTCTGTTCAAATGGATTACAGCACATCAGGGTCTTGTGGCTGTAATCTTTACTGTTTGAGTGTGGCAAATGATGTGGAAATATTACGGAGAGAGCTGTGAATCAAATTATGTTTTTCATCAGAGCCAAGGGAAGAAAGAAAGTGTAAATAATCTGTGTGTTGCGCTGCAAACATCACTAGGGGAAAGTTTTACAGCAGCTCTGAGAGGCCGATGCGCTTAAAGGAAAATCGTCCACAGGTTGGGGATTTATACAGGAGGCAACAGATTAAGTGACAGCAAATTAAATAATTATTTCATCCAAGTTCCTGCATGAATTACATAAATGTGTTTGCACATGAATGTTGTTGCAACAGTTTCATCCAACAAACATGCATAAGCTTACCAGACATGGTTTTTCTTCCATCTAAATTTGAGTTGGTCAATTAAGACGCTTGTTGCTTGAGTTGCATTAAGTTCACTGTATATGCAACTATATTAAACTTTAGGTATCAACTGAGCTAAAAAATAGAAAAGAAACAAATAGAAAAGTTTAGATGACATTTTGTTTTTAGATTATATCAGTATAATCCAGCACAGCTGTTTCGTTTCAAGCATTAACCAATGAAACTGTTATTTCTGATGTTCTGTAAGCTGCAATGAATAAGCATTTTTATTAAGCCTGCCTACTGTTTTCATTTTGTACAGGTAGGTTTTATGTAGTTTCATTTTACAAAGTCAGCTCATTATGTTTTTACTTTATATTTTAAATATAAAGCATGAAGCATTATTGTGTGAATATGATTAATCATGCTTTATTTTAAATCACTACGGGTAGTGATGAAGCAAATTAACAACTTGATTATATACTCTGTTTTAAATTAGCAGAATCGCCCATAAAAAATTCAATATTGGTGCACCACTAGATACCACATTTTATTTTTGAAATACTCCAAGTGCTCCAGCTAATTCTGTGATGACGTAGAAATGCATTTGCAATAGTCATGTTCACTGTAGACACAGTGTTAAGATAAAAGAAGGCAAGTCATTTTTCCAATGACTTAGCACTTTACAACATATTCTAAACATAATTTTCTTGCAAAAGTAATCCTCCTAAAGTAAACTCCCAAAATGGGACTTGGAAGTTGGGAAGCCCGAAGTGCAATGGTGTTATATAACAGACACATCTGAATAAACAATCAAAATAGAGTCCAACTGAAAAAATCCTCTTGACCCCATTCTTTTCAACAATAGTGTATATGACGTACTTTTAAGCTGTTCAGAGGTGTTACTGAATAGCCTTAGAGTGAAGTGACTTCCTTAAAGGGAATTGATAACAAACACACATATGTAGTTATAGTAGCAGTTATAGTAGCGGCAATGCTGAGAATGTCCCTTCATCATGTGTCCAAAAGTGTCCTCATCTCTCAATCACATCACAGGACAGTCAGTTTCCAGCCGGCCCGAGGCCAACAGGAGTCATCCTGCTGCTCTGGCTGACTCATGCAGACACTGAGCTCCCACACGCACTGACAGGAACACTCCTGATGTCACAGCGCACCAGTGACATCGCACCTCCTTTGGGACAGGCTGTCAGCATACATCCCGTAAACACTCAGGAACCTGAGAGTGGTTGGGAAGTTGAAAGGATCTTCACTCTGAGGGTCAGAGGTCAGCCTGGTGAGGAGATTAGATCTGCGATTATGAAACATACTGAAATCGATGCGACCCTTAGATACAGTAAATATCACCACATGACAGTTGGATGCATCTTCGTTCATCTATGACTGAGTACTGTGGTGAAGACACTGTGGCGGGTTCACTCAAGGTGAGGACCTACTATTATTATCCATTTTACACTTTCTTTGGAATGATAATTTAATGTTTGAAAATGAAAAAGATCTGCATAGTTACAAAGCAGAAAATCTGCTCTAAAGCAAGTTAGCAAGTCTATTGTATATCAGTAAGCATCAGAGTTTCCAAACTCCCTTTAATGCCTTGACTGTAGTGCAGGAAGATGCGTGTTTAACTGAGAAACATTAGGTAAATTCTGTGTGCTTTTGTGTGCTTTAT
This sequence comes from Danio jaintianensis, assembly GCA_903798115.1. Taxonomy (NCBI): domain Eukaryota; kingdom Metazoa; phylum Chordata; class Actinopteri; order Cypriniformes; family Danionidae; genus Danio; species Danio jaintianensis. The sequence continues at coordinate 16,304,758 of CAIGQV010016735.1, read as the reverse complement.
ACACTTGATATTATTGTGTTGGTGCACTTAATACCCAGAAACCACATTTCAGGAGTTTAAACTGACATGACTTTAAAATGATTTGGCTGCATTTACACTAGCACAAAATTAGATTCATATCGGATGTTTTTACTCACATTTGTATCATTTTAATAGCAAAGAGAGTCCACCCTCTTGATAACAGAGTAATTTTATATTACAGTAGTTGTCAGATTCCATTAGGATTTACAGTGAATGCAAACATCCAACAAAAAGATCTTTGCATCAAGACTTGAGCTGTTAGCACAGCTTTAGTTTGTTGTTCCAGGACTAACCAAGGCACATGCTGTAAAGGCATCACCCTCTTCTGGAAAGGGGATGGTTAACAGCTGCTCATTTGCATTTAAAGAGACACACATAAAAAAAAGCATAAAAAGCTTTGAAAAAAATAATATTTTTAAATAAATGTACAGCTTTGAGTAATAATTCATCTTTTTAGTTATTTTAAGTGGAAACTTCACAGACACATTCTAGAAGCAACTGAGACATCTTAGAAAAAGGGCATATAAGTACTCTTTTAAGTTAGCCAGAACCAATCTTTCTTTTCAGCTATTGTGCATCTCTTTAGTTTAAACAGATTACTGCTATGTTCTGTGCCTCATAAACACCTATTCTGTTAATAACAGCTAATGCCTCAGCTGAAGGTCATAATAATTACAACCAAATGGAGCACAAATGCATTATGTAGAGCGGCTCTCCATAACGACTGGATTTCACCCTATCTTATCAGGAATAATTCATCATAATTATTATAATCACATAAACAAAAACAAAAGAGTGGTGTGTTGAGAGGATGAGGGCAGGAAATAGGGATGATAAATGGCACATGCTATCCACCGAATCCACAAAGCACAATAACATGATGCTTTTAAATGGCTCTTGAAATGTCTATCTCAGCAAAGGGATGACAAAATAAAGGTCCTTAAATAAACAAGTGTTTTGGGAGTCAATACGATATGCATAGAAACACTTTTGCGAATTGTATTCCCACCCTTTAAAATCATATTAAAAAATGCAGTAAAACTTTTTGCATCACATAATCCTTCATAAATCACTCCGATATGCTGACTTGATGCTCATAAAACACTTCTTATCATCAAGTGTTGAAAACATTTATTTAATATTTTTGTGTAAATTCATCCAAAATGTAGCAACTGAATCTACTGCATGAAACGTATAATTTCCATTGTACTGTATAACTATTTCAAAAGTCACAAGGCAAAAGTGCAAGTGCCAAAGAAAAAAGCAAAACCTAAATATTAAAAATTAGTATATTTACACAAATGAGAAACAAACCCCCTCCCCTAAACAAACAAAAGCATAATTACTGTGTTGTATATCATTGGCCCTTTAGATACACTCTGTCTCTCTGTGCAGAGAACACCCCCCCCCCCCCCCCACTATATATAACTAAGTTAATGCGTTAAGTTAATGAAACTAGGCTTGCGTCTGAACTGTGGTCTGCTAATTTGTGGCCACTGCTTTACAGGACTGGCCCTGGAACAATTAACTGACACAACTGACTTAAAGAATCCTGAATCACGTTCATCCGTTAATGCTGAAGTTCTGCACAATCTCTCTCTTCTGCTCTTTGAGAGAAATCAATTCTTTCCTATGGTTTGTCAGAACCTTTAGACTAGGGCCATTCGGCATCGATAAAGAGGCACAATGCATTACCACAAGTGCATAACAGTATTGATTTAATAAGGTGCAATAAGTCAAATCTTCTATTTTGTTTATAATCATTGTATACTAGGTCCGATTCAAGTACAATGGTAACCTTTCACTACATGAATGCAGGAAGGATCGACACAGCAGGATTTGATACTGCAGGACGTACCACAATATCATGCAAAAATACAAATGTACCAGTCCATCCGTGCAAACAGAGAAGTAGAGGAGCTGTTAAATCTCAGAAGCATTGCTATGACTGCAACACGACTTCCAGATGGAGTGGGTTAGATGAGATGTGCACTGTGCGGAAACAGCAAACACGTTTTCCTAATTGTCCATGTCATTTTATCACCAACACTGATGAAAATTGCAGAAAGCAGTGGCGTCATTTAAAAACGCTGGAGAACAGCTATATAGATAGAAACCCAGCAGACAATTTTGGGCACCCGCTGATGTCTTGTGGAGAACAGAGGCACGAGGCAGTTTTATCAGATTATCACACATATACTTGAAGCAAACTGAGAAACAATGAAGAAGTGAGTGAAACAATGACAAGTGAGATATGTGCACTGTGATAGGGTGAGACATCAATCTCTCATCTAGCTCTACTATATCCACTTCAAAAAAATAGCAAAAGTAGAAAAGTAATTGTTTTTGTGTGATTAAGTATTTAAAATAAACAGCATTATTAGTTATTAAAAGTATTGGTATTAGTTATTTTGCAAGAAAACATGTTTTTTTTTTTTACTGTATTACCATATCTTGTAATACTGATAACTAATACTGACAACTAATGATAAGTCAAGTGTGCAAGTGGAAAATAACAAAATATTTAATAGAGCCTGGTATATTAAAACACATTGTAAAAACATAAACATACATTATAAGAAAACAGACAGCACAAAGGGCTGTTAATATCAAAGGCAAAGGCAACATTTGAGAAGATTTTAAAGAAAGCACACAATTAAAACATACTCATTTTAAATCTGGAAGCAGTGATATTCTTGGGGGATTTCACTGACCTTGGCTCATTTTATGACAGACTTTCAGTGATTAGTTAAACTGAGACTCTGACTGGATCATATGATTTGAGAATTTGTAACTGGAGACACACTATGTGTCCCATGATCCTATGAATCAGAGAATCAAACAAAATAAGAATCAATGATAATAATAATTTTTAAAACTCCTATATTTTAAAACCTAATATTTTAGTTTTAGTACATGTACAAAAGTAATAACCAAAACAATTGAACTTCTCAAATGGAACATTTTGACTCTTGACTGTGAAATTGTATTTTGTGCAGTGTGCACACTACATGAATAAGCTTCAGTAGGTAAACATGTCAGCAGTTTGGACATACTTCATCATTATCAAAAATGATGCAAGAGTAGCAATATGTTTCACAGAAATATTGAGAGGTGGCTCATTGTCCAACCATTTTTTACTTCAACTGGCATATCACCTGTGAACAGCCGGTGCACATACCGAACTGAATTACCCAAGTTTAATTACCAAAACTTTTTCCCCACAGAAACTTTTGGTACTACTTTCATTTAAATTCAGTTTAAATCAGGGGCTCTTAATCAGGGGCTTAGGCAACAATTTTCTAGTGATGTTTTAAATTATTTTAGAAATAGTGATTAAAAATGTTTTTTATATGCTCTGATTATTCTTTTGCACTTGAAGTCAAATCCAGGTTTATTACAAGTCTTATTTTGTAGTGAAAAATAAATGAACTGAAACGTTTTTCTCAAGTATCAAATACTCACTTTTTAAAGCCAATTTTCTCTGGCATATTTCATTGATGAGTGACATGATCTGGGGTCTGTCTGTTCCCCTGTACTGTCCCTAACCACACGACTAATCTACCATCCTCACAGTTTAGTAAAAGGGAACAGATACTGAGGTGCTGTAGTGCTTTATGTTAGAGCTGATTCTATCTCCAAGTGTAATTATATCAGGATCTGCAGTCATGCTGTTCCCAGCTCACTGAATCGTATCTAATATCTTTTCCTCTGACAGGGGAAATCCCGCATTGCCCCTCCCTCTTTTCTCCCAAAGGGTTTCCCCCTCCCTGCTGGATGTTTGTGTGTGTGGAGAAGTGGATAGAGTTTCTACTTGCTCTTCATATGTGTCTTGCTGCTGTCATTTGCTCGGCTCTCTCCGGCGTCCACCCAATTTTTTCTTTACCCTCCTATTTCTCCCTAATTACTTTTTCTATCTCATGATCCATCCTCCATCAGATCTCCTCCTCTGTCTTTCAATATATTTTTCAACCACTAACTTTGTTCATTTTCACATCTCCAGCCAAGATTCATTCTTTTTTCGGTGTCTGTATATCTCCGTCTCATCATCCCTCTCTCTCTCTAACTCATTACTTTACCCACTCTCTCGCTCTTCCAACTCCAGTTCCATTTATAGGAGAGAAGAAAATTGGGAGCTGACAGAATCTATTCCAGTTCCTTTCTGCTCTGTTCAGCACGTCTACCATGTAACCAGGTCTGTTCACCTGTACTTCATCCTCCACTCAACCACCCATCTGAATAATTGAATTATCACTCAAACTGGAGATGTCGCAAACGAGTCTTCTGCACTGCTGATGGCTCGAACTTTACTGCCATCTGCACAGCCTGTTAATTATATCAGTGGAAAAAGGAAACTACATATTAGGGGAATTATGGGACACATAGTCATCTAGAAAATGCTTGGAATGTGTTAGGCATGCACCAATTTTGGCTAATAATAATAGGGACTGTAATGAACTTTTACAAAACAAAAACAAAATGCAAATAAATACAGTTGACATTGACAACATCAACTTTTTTCTGTACACACTTTAGAAACCCATTTTAAATGTGGATTTCTAAAGTCTGTACAGGAAAAAACGTTTAATGTTATTCCATGCATTTTGATTTCCACCCATTTTCTGTCATCTGCAATTTTGCTGAAATAATAATAGATGTGTATAAAAAGATCAAACATACAGTATACAGCTATGAAAAAATACTGTTACATTTTTCAAATAAAAACATTGTTTTGGTCGAAAATGGTCATAAATGACTAAATAAATGATTTGTTATGATTGAAAATCAGCGTTATTTCAGCAATTTTTTGAATTCAAAACATTTACACAAAAAATATGTTTGCTGAACAAGCTGAAACAACACAATTCTTGAGGTTTTGTGTTGTTGTTTTTGGGGGACAACTTAATTGTTTTATGTATAATCCACTTAAATTTGTTAAAACTTAATTTGAACTTAATTCTTTAATTTTGCCCTAACACAAATCGATTGTGTGGACCTAAGTATTTCTTACAGTTTTGGTCTTGTTTAAGAACATTTAATCCTTTTTGTTATTCTTAAAATGTAAGTGGTTACAAAAATGTAAGTAGTTTACAGAATGTAAGAAGTTTACAAAAACACAGAAGTATGATGCGTAAAAATCCAACAGAGAATATACAAGTGGTCTCTTAATTTTTCCTGCATGGAATAGTTCTTAAAACTTGATATGCTTGACTGAAATAAATATTTTACTTAATTAAATTGTCTTAAAATTCCTCCTTTTTATGTAATTTCTTGTTTAAACATGTTAGTTTTTGGTTTATGTTCAAATCTGTTTGTTGTCAGGTAATAGAATTAACTAAGTCCAAACAACTGTATAGCAACTCAAATGGTTTGAGGAAACAGATTGCGGCAAAGCGTTGACTTTATTCATTTGAGTTCAGTCAACTTTAACCGTTTACCACAATCGGTTTCCTAAAGCTATTTGAGTTGCTATACAGTTGTTTGGGCTTAACTGAACTCTTAATTTAACAGCTTACAATCTGCAGTTTCTGGCCACTACAAAAGGCTCTGGTGTCTGCTCTCTCTCTCTCTGCAGTCTGTGGCCTTCTGATATTAATGTGCTGTCTCTGCCTGCTCCTAATGACCCAACACTAAACTGATTTTAGACTTCAAATGCACCCACAGAGCAGCTCACAGGACAGTCCGCACGTCGCCAGTCCACAACGCCTTCCATCTGATCAACGAGTCATCTGTAATATGTTTTGATGAAACAATTGAATTTAGTTTTATTTGCATTGAAGTTTTAATATTTGATGTGTTCCTGATCAAACAGCAGATATCATCATTAGTATTGAATGATGTGGTTCTGTATATTGAATGTAAAGAGAAAGTGCGCAGCGAATAGAGTATATTTAATTGATTTCCTCTCTCCCACTCAACTGTCACACTGATGGATGAACACATTTGCTTCAGACATACAGACTCGCTCATGCATGTGTTCAATTTCTGTATATTCTTTTCGACCTTCTGAACACAAACTCACAGATTGCAAAAGTTTTATTATGTTTTTGCATAAAGTGTTGCTTTGCGATTGAGAGGGTGTTCTCGGTGGTCAGTGAGCAAATTTAAATTCAGATTCATATTGTACTATTTTTGTGAAAGTAAACCTGGTTAGAGTGCTCCATATGAGAGAAGCTTTGAAAAGGTTTCAAACTTTTTAACAACATGCCGTGGGTCACAGAAGTTAAAAGCCTTCGCTATCTTTCAAGTGAAAAAGAATGAATTCGTGGACTGCAAATCTTGAGAAGAAAATCACAAAAAATGTTCACAAAAATAAAGGTTATCGTGCACATTTTCTTTCAGGTGAATGGCACCGGTGAGTCAGTCTAACAGAATTTTGTGCTGATTACTGACTGTGTAAAAAAAAAGTAGAATATGTTTAATCACAAATAACAACAATTTATATGGGTTGAATTAAAAAGAAAAATTTAATTTAGTAATGTTCAACTTAATTTGTTTAAATTCAGCCTAAATAATTCATCAAAGGAATCATCTTTGAATCATTTTTTTCAGTGTACAGAATAACATTCAGTACATTTCTTTTTATAAAATTAATGTATACTTTGGTTATTCTTGCACTGCCACGGACAATCAATGTGGCAGTTTTCCATACATCATTTTCCATGCAATAATTATGGATGTTTATGTACACTCATGTTGTGTTTGACCGGCTCTTTATTTTTAATAGGGCACAAAAACACCAACAGGCTTTAAATCTTTCTGAAAGTACATTTTCTCTTTAATATTTTCTCCCTTGCCATTGCTCACTAAGGCAGCCTTACTTTGCTTAGAAATGCAATAAAAATATTCATCAGTGTCACACGATCCTTCAAAAATCATTCTTATTTGCTGCATAAGAAATGTATATAATTATCGTCAATTTTGAACACAACTGTACTACTTATTTTTGTGGAAACTAAGCATCATTATTTTTTTTTAAAGCATCACTGATGAACAAAGTATATAACAGCAGCATTAATTTAAAATAGAAAAAAATCTTTAGCAACATCAGAAATGTCTTTACTGTCACTTTTGATCAATTTAATGCATCTTTGCTGTATAAAAATATAGAATAAAATGGTTAACTGTAAACAGAGGCAGATGTGAGGCTTCGCAGCAGCACAAAAGCGGTTTTAGTCTCCTGTACGTCACTCACTACTTGGTCTTCATTGATTGGGGATTCCCCACTATCACTGGCGTGTGATTGGCTGGCTGTGTCTCCATAGCAGCACATACTAAGAGCCAACAAAGAGGATTGCCTTCATTTACCAGAAGCACACATTGCAAAAACACAGAGAGAGACTACAGAATTACAGCATATTGAATCATTACAATACCTTATAATACTATTACGCCACACGCTCAGCATCCTTCACCCATAATCACCACTTATGCCAGCTGAAAGCTCTCCATTACTGTGTAAGTGCTGGATTAATTCACAAAGCTACAGTCTAGGCAATAACATCAGCACATTCTGCTTTCATTCACTAAAAATACCCCCGATATTTTCCCTGATGTCTGTCTCCTCAACAATTTTATTTAAAAACAAAAAGATTAGGGGTAGGTCTGATATCATGGAGTATGATTTACAATGGTGAGGATCCAAGATTGGAAAAGATTGTAAAAGGGATATGAACAATGGAAGAAAATGAAGATGAGGTAAATGAAGATGTTCAAAGACCTACACATTTGAAAAAAAGAGACCATTCCAAAGTTACTATTGGTTCTCAGGATTTTTCATTATTATTGACATGTTTTGAGTAAAATCTTCATTTGTGTTTTATTTTATGAACTACTGATAATGAGTGTTGAAAATGACAGTAGTTCAATATAAAATAATCCATGGTTTTAGACCGTGCCATTTTCTGCAAAGAGATGAAAACTTTTCATTACACAAACAATTCTTTGAAGTCAAAAAGATTCTTTTGAATATTACATATTTCTTCACACTAAGAAACTGTTGACTAAAAGGTTCTTTAGGGAACCAAAATGGTCTCAAAGCAGGGCTGCGCCCGGTCAGTACCTAGATGGGAGACCACATGGGAAAGCTAGATTGCTACCTGAAGTGGTGTCTGTGTGGGTCCTAACACCCCAGTATATACTGCTCAGTAAGCGTCGTCTTTCAGATGAGACGTTAAACCGAGGTCCTGACTCTCTGTGGTCGTTAAAAATCCCAGGATGTCCTTCGAAAAAGAGTAAGGGTTTAACCCCAGCATCCTGGGCAAATTTGCCCACTGGCCTTTGTCCATCATGGCCTCCTAACCATCCCCATATGATAATTGGCTTCATCACTCTCTCCTCTCCACCAATCAGCTGGTGTGTGGTGTGCGGTCTGGCGCAATATGGCTGCCGTCGTGTCATCCAGGCGGATGCTGCACACTGGTGGTGGATAAGGAGATTCCCAGATTGAGTTGGGATTATTGATGACCAGAAACCACAGGTCAAAACACAGGAGATTTGTGGAGACAATGCAGAATTGAACCATAATAGAGTGAAAGTTAATCATCTGCATGTGTTTTTAAGACCTCTGATTGTGTGAGCATTTGAAGAGAGTTTAAAGCATTTTAGTAGTGCATAAAGAAGTTTTAAAAGGATTAATTTTATTTAATTATTTATATCATGTAGACTATGAAGTGCTATTTTACATTTAATTATTCAATTTCTGTACCTGAATACTGCTGCTCTCTTCAGAAAAAACATAAAGCACGGTTTATTTCACTTTAATATTTGCATCAGTGTATTTATTTATGACTGTAGTTTGTTTATTATATATGTATATAATAAATTACATAAAAATATATTTATATTTCACTCCCCTACAAAATCATCCCATGTAATGACAAATAGAGCTATTTAAGTCATCTGGAGAAATTATATTGCAATATATATCGTAGAGAAAAAAAATATTGCAATGTAAAATTTTCCCAATATCGTGGAGCCCTACATACATTAATGGCAAATCCAGAAAACCAAAAAACCTTTGACATGGTCTCTTAAGTTTCATCCTAAGCTGTGTGTCTATTAACACTCCCCAGACTACTAGTTAGAGTAGGAATAAAATATGAACACCTACAGAAATATATAGCCTCCGTCCTTCTGCCATCGACCAGGATGGCGCACGACAACACAACGGTACTGTTGTTGTGGAGAACAGAGCTTTAATTTAATGAGCACTCCGGCACATATGTTTTAATTACAGACTCTGAGGCACAAATCATTAAAGTCACTGAGCGGGAACAGAGAAGTGCCGTGAGTTACGGAGAGCTTGTGCGTCTCTACAGTATATTCCTGCAGGATATGTTATCACACCTAACGTTATGATCTGATTACATGCTTTCGTCAGACTTCATGCCAGAGTCTCTTGTCTGCTGCCTTGTTTGACTTTCTCCTGCCTGCTGTGAACAAGTCCAGCCCAAATCCTCCTCAAAACAGCTTTACAAAAGACAGATTACACAGATCAGACAACATGGTTTGCAGCAAGCAACCCGCCTAACTCAATTATGACACCAAATTTTCAAAACTGACTAGTAGGTGGGGTGCTCTAAATGTCTAGTCAATTGATTTGGTCTTAAAAAATCACAATTAGGTGGTTTAAGATTCTTAAAGAAGTAGTTCACCCATTTACTCAGCCTCAGGTCATCCAAAATGGCAGTGAATGAAGGCTGAGTTTTAAAGCCAAAAATCACATCCACTTTGTCATTAAAAGTAATCCATTTGATTTTGATGGGTTAATGAATGCCACCATTTACTGGCATTACAGAGCCAGAGTATTATAATACAAATCTTATTATCTTCATTTGAAGAAGAAAGACACATATGGGATGGCTTAAGGGTGAGCAGATTATGAGATACTTACATTTTTTAGGTGAATATTCCTTTAAAGGGGTGTTCGGATAACAAACACTGAACGGAAAAGGTAACCCATCTAATTAATCTAATTTAAAGTCAAATATATTATTTAACATCATTAAACCATCAACTCATTCCAACAAAAATATTGTTTATGGGTTAAATCAGGTAGAAATCTTTAGAAAAATCATTAATTATTAATGATACAATATTTATTTTTTAAATTGGCATATACAAAAAATATATATCAAAAGTTATAAATCATCCAACAACTGATAAGTCAATATTAGTTTGAGACGTGTGCTGAAAAAATGTTAACCTAAAAATTGTAGCATAAATTACCTTTTAAATAACTAAACAAATCTTCCAGTTTAGTCAAGTCAAGTTTATTTATATAGCGCTTTTCACAATGTAGATTGTGTCAAAGCAGCTTAACATAGTTCTAGTAAAGTCCAGATTTCAGAGTTGAAGTTCAGTTTAGTTTAGTTCAGTGTGGTCTAAATTTCACTGCTGAAAGTTCAAACACACAGTTTAGACAAATATATTTTTGAGCAGCAAATTGACATTCTAGACTGATTGGAAGGATAATGTGACACTGAAGACTGATGCTGAACAAGCCGAAAAAAATGCATTGCTGTTTTTTTTTTTTAACCAAGTAAATATCTTCTGTACAAATCCTATACACTACAAAAATATCCATAAATTAAGTTTTCTGTATTTTGAGATTCATGTTGTTGTTGTTTTTTTCATTTATTTATTCTGTAGAATTGCCTTATATGATCTTGATCTTTCCTTCAACAACTTTTGATGTTGAAAAGTTTAAAAAGTGACTTTTATTGACAATTTTAATAGTGTGATTTGATATATTGTCTGTATTGGTGTTGAAAATTACTGTACAAAAAGCTGGTAATAAACTGTCAGTAGTTTTTCTGTTATTTGACAAACTTAATTCTCTCTCTACATGTTATTTCTTATACAATATATTGCTTCAAACTACTAAAATGTCATCAAAAGTCATTTTGTTAAACTGGAATGTTTAATTTAACATAAATAAACAGAAAAACCTGTGAATCACAAAATACGGATATTTTAATTATATAAGGATTTTGTTTTTTACAGTGTAGTGAAGCCAAAGTGTTTGAACAATTGTTTGAGCATGTGTGTTTATGTAAATTCTTGATGAATCGCCCTAGTTAGAAGTAAATTATTTGACAACTCTTTCTATCTTAGTTTATCCCAGCTTGTCTAGGCAACGTGTTCCGATGAGTTTTCTCAATGATCCTTCTCCACGGCTTACAGTCTCATCATTGCCCTGTTATTCATAATATGGAGGATTTCTGTCAGCCTGGAGATTGAGCTTGAGTGAGGGAGCGTGTGCCATGTTGTTGTGTATTCATTTGCGCCCACTCTCTCCTGTCAGACAACACCAGCTAATGCCAAGCACACAGTGAGTTTCTGACATTTATCTTGCAGCACAAGTTTGGCAGGTAACTTGTTGCATTATTCATGTCTCCATGCATTCATTTCATCAATGTTGGGGCACAGGCTGCCTGTTCAGCATAATTTCATGAGTTTCTAAATGTTTCGATATTAGTCATCTTTGTAGTGAAAGGCACAGTACTCGATTCATGCACTGGGAAAACTCATCTGTCCTCCTATTTTAGAGAAAAACAGTCCATAGGGGACAAAAACATCTTCCAGGCATACAACCATGTTTCAATAATGGCGATTACTCACTATTTCTGCAGCAGTCAAAAAACCAAATCATCCTGACAACTGAACACACTGATGATTCATATTATATTTAGAGCAATTACACAAACAGCCCTCCAGATCAACATACTGTATTTTGCTAATTAATGTGAGGCACAGCAGGCAAAAACACTGCTTTTTCAGACACCTGTCAATTTTGAGATTTTGTGCTGCTGCCAAAAAGGGCATTTTCTAAACTACTTTTCTAAACTAAACTACAAAAATCCAACAATACAGTGTATTACTTTTGTCATATTAAATGTTACCTGTTACATATACATGTCACATATTAAAGTCTGTTTTCTGAAAAAGAGTTTTTTTTCTCCTGGAATAAGCCATAAATCTCCACTTCAGCAATACTTACATACACCAAGTTTTTTTCCATATATTTCTTTCTAAAAGTTTCAACAGAGGTGTTTGTTTATAAACTATATGTCTGATTATGCAACATTTTATTCTCCATAAAAATATGATTTTTTTTCTTTCAGGCTGTTTGCAGCGCTTTCCAAATTATGGAGTGATAAAAAGCAGTTCCCGAAATTCCCTCTGTAAAAATAATTAGCTGAAATATCCATAAAAATTTTGAACCCAACTTCATCCGATGTTTAGATTTTTGTAATAGAAATGTATGCAAATTACTTTACTTTAAATAATGTTTAATATGCATTTATAAATATAGCATTTTAGAAAACGTGTGATACAAAAAGTTTGTAATTCTTAATATAATCAGTCAACTGCACTGAGAAATGTGTTAATAATTATTAGTTAATATTTTAACCCACTTCACATGCACTGTCTTGCCTAAAGAATGATTTGACTTATGCAATGAAAGCACAGAGTCTCATCTATCTCTCGCTGAAGCTGAATAAAATGATTGGGACTGGTGTACACTTGCACAACCCACATACTGCCTTGTCTGCATCACCATAGTAACCAAGACGAATGCCAGAGTGCCGACATTTCGTCTGATACTGGCAGGCGGAAGGTCAGGACTGTGAGGGGGTGAGAGGGGCAAAGGGCAGCCTGAGCGCAGCCAGTAAACAAACATCTCCAAGCCATCCACCCTGTAATCACGCCACTTAGCGTGCAGAGCTGTGCATCATCTAAACTAGCAGTGTGTAGCCGAGGTTATGAAAACATCTTGAGATATTTGTCACAGCTGTAACTTAACTCATTTTCTGACAGCACACCATATGGAGCGAGGGTGTGAGACTGGCACACAGTGGAGGCGCTGCCTGCTTATATGGATAAATCTGTCATATGATGTGCTCTTGGGAGTGACAGTTTTGTCGGGGTTCAATCGGAAGAATGTATCTTAAAGGGGTCATGAACTGACTCTTTGGATTTTGTACAGTGCGTTGAGGTCCAATTATAATGTTGTCAAGATTTCACATTTCAACAAAGGGATAGTTCACGCAAAAAAAAATTACCTCATCATTTACTCTCCCTCATATGGTTTTAACCTGTTACAGTATGAGTTTCTTTCTTCTGTTGAACACCAAAGAAGATATTTTTAAAAATGCTGGCTGCTGGAACCCAGTGACTTCCATAGTAATTTTTTTACCTACCATGTTGATGGGTCCAAGCAACCAACATTTTTCAAAATATCTTCTTCTGTGTTCAACAAAAAAAACACATACTGTAACAGTTTACAATCATATATTTTGAACAAGTGAATCATGTAATAAACTAACAGTTTAAATCTCTAATATTCTCTAAATCTCTTAAATATTTTAAACAAGTGAAGGATGAATTTTCAAGTTTCATATTTTGAACAAGAGAAGGAATGAATTTTCATTTATTAGTTGAACTATCCCTTTAATAAGTTAAAGACTATTTACTGTTCTGTTTTAACCAGTCTCTATAGAACACACTGTATGAATAGGTGTTGGTTGGTATAACTGGCTAACAGTTCTTGATATTTAAACATGTAAAGTATATAAGGAAATCTCTGTGACCACCAATGTAAACTTCTGCGTTTATGTTTGACAGCCTGTATCCATCATTGGTGCTTTGATTTCTGCATAGACCTGTGTTTACCTCTCCTTATTCACCTACTACTATTTTTAATTGGTGGGCGGAGCTAATGTGGAACAGGTTAGACACACTGTTAGATAATAAAGAGGCATATTCCACAATACTGTTATTTTTAGCAAACTGTCTTCAACATAAACTGTTTTTAGACTAAGAAGAAAGTTTTAAGCTATGAAACTGACAGGGTGCTTTTATAGTACAATGACATCTTATACAGTATGCCATGTCTAAAGATCAACAAAGTTTCGATTTCTCGGTTTATGACCCCTTTAAAGGTTACCAGAGCATTTGATCTTGGGTCACATGAAGGTCTGTTTATTCAGAGGGTCTGATATCATGATTTGGCAAGAGATGAGGGTGAGTAATGACTAGAGCTCAGATTTTGGTCTTGAAACAACTTGGTGTGACCTTCTCCTCTTGATTTAAAATTTTAATGAGTGTAATGCCCATAAACAAATTTGTACATAGGACGCTGCAGTTACTTACTGATGTATACAGGTAGCCCTCGCTGTTCATGGCCAGATAGAGTTTGGTCTGAACTCCCTGGATGGCCACCACTCGCAAGCCCACTGGTATGAGGTTGAACATGGCTGTGTAGGAGACAAAAAAGTCAGTTATATTTCTAAACATTTATGCTTTGTAGATCATATTATGTGCTTATATTGCATACTGTGTTAAGAATGGTCTAAGTGACTTTAAATGTGGTAGTTGGTGTAAAACAGGTCTTTTCAATACAACTTTTTATGTACAACCATCTCTAGGATTTCCAGAATGGGCTAAGGAATAAAAGAAATCTAGTGAGTGGCAGTTCTGTGGGTGAAAATGTCTTGCTGATGTCAAAGATTGAAGGTGAATGGTTCGATTTGTTCATGCTGGTGGAAAGGCAACATATAACTGAGGTCTGCAGAGGAGCATCTCTAAATACACAATACATCCAACACTGAAGCAGATGAACTTCAGCTCATGTCAGCTAAAAACAGCAAACTGAGGCTACAGTTCACACGGGCTCACCAAAATTGGAATATAGAAAATGAAAAAAAAGGTTGCCTGATCTGAAAGGCCCAGATTTCTGCAGCAACATTGGGATAGTAGGGACAAAATTTTGTTTAACCAATGTGAAACCATTTATACATTCAGACTTGCATCAATGGTTCAGACTCCCTGTGGGGTAATGGTTTGGGGAGATTTTTTTGGGGTCTCAACAATTAAGGATTGTTGATGCCATAGCCTTCTTGAATATTGATGCGGATGCTGTTGCATTTATGATAACAGTGTAACATGGCAAGTTCATGCCAAAGTCACCAAATCTCAATCCAGTAGAGCACCAGTAGAAACATACTCTGTAGGAATGTTTCCACCATATTGTTAAAATTATTTCATAAAGAATTAATCCTTGTGTGATGTTGGGGATGTTTTTATCCACTCTGGGATGATTTTGAGTCTTAATTTGGCCACAATTTTCTCTGTTTCAGCAAATGGAATGATTTTTGGTGCAAATCTTATTTTGACACATATTTTGGGGAAAAGCTTTGAATTTTTTCAAAAAATCAATGACACTCTGGTCGTTCGTTATGTTAGTGGCTATTTTTGCCTCATTGACTTCCATTATAATGCCACTTTTTGACTGCAAAGCACTGTTGCTGGTTTTCCCTGTTGGGAAGAGGCAAAATTAATTTTTTTTTACGGTTGATCATCAGTTGCAGTGCAAAAAAAATTTCTTCCTTCTATATAGAGTATAGTGTGTATGTGTGTAAGAGAGAGAGACCTATGCGCACTTATCTTGATATGTCTGAGAAAATCTAAATAAGCGACTCAGGTCTCAGAACATAGTAAGTGTATTTATGCACACACATTATAATCTGCTGTTTTACTCCATAGAACTCCATATAAATGCCAGAAACTTTTTTACACAGGCCTATCTAAAGGGTTCATTCATTCATTCATTTTCCTTCAGCTTAGTCTGTTATTTATTAGGGGTCACCACAGCGGAATGAACCGCCTACTATTCCAGCATATGCTTTACACAGCAGATGCCCTTCCAGCCGCAACCCAGTACTGGGAAACACCCATACACTCGCATTCACACACACACTCATACACAATGGTAAATTTTGTTTACCCAATTCACCTATACCTCATGTCTTTGGGCTGTGGGTAAAACCGGAGCACAGGAGGATACCACTCCACACAGAAATGCTGACTGACCCAGCCGGGACTCGAACCAGCAACCTTATTTGCTGTGAAGCGACAGTGCTAACAACTCAGCCACCGTGCCACCTATCTAAAGGGTTAATGCTGCCAACTGATGATCAACAGCAAAAATTACACATTTTACCTTTTCCCTTCAGGGAAAACCACCAACAATCAAGAATGCATGATTTTATGCTGTCATGGCTTTGCAATAAAAAAAATGTCATTACAATAGAAGTCAATGGGGCAAAAACAGCCACTAATATAACAAAAGGATAGTACATTTGAACAGTACACAAGGGTTAAGGCAGCTGTGAAAAAAAAGGTACTAGTCACACAAAAAATGCAAGCAGCATGAACCTGAGAATGCAGATGCGCATGTTTACATTTTTCATTATCATCATATCAGCTGCACTGACATTCTGTCCACTCACGCACTGTATGCTTCATCAACGGTTTCAGCAGAATCTGGAAACTAGTAAAACTGCACAGCTATCAATTTGTCACAACAGCATATGTTTTTGTTATTTCAGCGTATTAAAATAAATTAATAATGCTTCAACGTTTATTGATTGTTTCAACGTGATAGTGTTTGTCTAACTATGAAGCTAATCTAAGGTTAGCTGTTTAGTTGATTTTTACTTTGTATTATTTGTAGTACTGTTAATAGTATGTCTTCCCCTTGCAGCCCTGGTTTATTAACCGAAACTAAATCAATATATGATGAACTATAGTTAGTAAAACTAAAACATCTCAAATTGAAAAACAGAATCAAAATTGAAAATCTAAAATAATAAAAATGAACATGAATAAATACTAAAATAGTACATAAATAACACAGTACACTCTCAGAAATCACTGGAGCAGCCCCTTTCAAAAGGTGTATGTTTGTCATTTTTAGGCACTAATATGGACCCTATACTATTTATACATGCTTTGAGAAAACACAACCCCAGCTTCTGTACATTTATTTCTGAGACTGTAAATACATTTTGGGATTACTTTTTAATCAAGGTATAGTTTTAAAACAGCATTTTACTGTATTTTTAACTCCGTTATTTTTCTAAGTATCCCAGTCAAATCCAGGGCACTTTAACCTGACTCATTCTTATCTACACGTGGCAGCATTTCACCTTCCTGCCTGGCAATTGTGTGCTACATTTTCTCTAAACTGCCGCCTCTTTAACATAGTTCCTCTTTTTCCCTTTCACACACGTTTTTTCTTTCTCTCTCTCTGTCTGTTTCACACTCGTCCCTCTGTCTCTTTCACACATTGGTTCTCTGTTGAGCAGAGTTAGTGAGCTGTGCGGGGCTCTGTCATCCTGGCACCACTGGCTGTGCCAACTCTCCTCACACCTTTGTCCCCCCTGTCACCACGTAAGCCATAAAGCTGACAATCTCTCCCATCCACACAGCCTGTTTCTGCCAGTGGGCAGAGCGAAGCAGCCAGCCAGCCACGCCTGACACTGAGAGTATCTGAGGAGCATAAGCTCGAGGAGGAATAAAAGCACAAGCTTTCTGAAAGGAGAAAAAAAAGTGGGCCATTTCACTGGTTATGTAACTCAGCTTGATTAAAAAAACAAGAGGGAAACAAACTTACAAAGTGAAAGGCTGCTTTCTTTTATGGCGGTATGTGTGCTTACAGAGAACAATGTACTCTGATCCAGATTAGCACACTTACAGTATACTGCAAGAATTCAAGATCATGTTGCTATTACTGTACACATTACACAAGTACAACATACATTTTTGGACAATATATAATCACATCATATAATATAATATCCCTCGATCTCTTAGTGGATAGTTCACTCAAAAACTATTTTAAAAATTGTCTTCATTAACTCGCACTCATGTACTTTTCCTCCAAAGTTATATAAAAGACTGACCATCAAAAAAATTAAATATTATATAATTTGTTTTGAAAGGGTTTGTTCACGCAAAACCGAAATCTCTGTCACTCTTTTTTAACATTTATGCAATTTCTTTGTGTTACATAGCAGACAACATTTAAGTCAACATGTAACAAAATTATGTAATCTGTTTTTTCTTTTTTTATTATTGGTTTACCCAAAAAAGAAAATTCTCTCATCATTTGCTCACATTTTTAATTAAATATGGACAGGTGTTATTGACTATTGCAATAACTATATTTCTTGCTATTTAACATTTCCCTGGAAAAAATGCGGTAACACTTTAGTTTAAGTCACAATTCATGCTATTAACTAGTGGCTTATTACCTGCCTATTGTTAAAATATTAACTGTTCATTCGTAGTTATAAAGTATGATCTTATACTGCATTCCTAATCAATTCCTAAACCCACCTTACTAACTATTAATAAGCAGCTAGTAGTTTATTAAGATAGCAGTGTTAGGTAATGGTATGTTAATACCATGAATTGTGACTTAAAATATCAAAAAAAGCCTCAGGAGATATTCTGATTCTTATTTGTAGTTGTCATTTGCCTCTCTACTGATATCTCTACTCTGGCCATTAGTATTTATTATCAGCTCACTGCTTTGATGCACTATAGGTTCACCTTTGGCCTGTTCCTGCCAATAGCATAATAGCAACTACAGGGGAGGTGGGTATAAAGATAGTAAGGCACCATCTGACTGATCAATTTTTTATAAACAACCTCTGCATGCAAAACATAAATGATGCATAAAATACTACTTCTGTTATTACGATATAATTTTATATAATGTTATTAGAATAATTTTCAAGTTTAAAGTTAGTTCACACAGAAAATTCTCACACTTTTTTCTAATCCCATAAGATTTTTGCTCAAGAAGATATTTTGAACAGAGGAAATATAATCATTTGAATGGAAGAAATCCATATTATTAGAGCACTTCAGTTTTCGGAATACACGTGACCATTGCATGTACTGAAAACATTTAATTTAAGGTTCTATTCACATAAAACATTTACAATGCACACAAAGGCACATAGAAGCATCAAATATGGTGTATTAATTACAGCTTAAACTTGCATGTCTGAAGACAAAAGTCTGAGAATTTTGTCTGAGAAAAAACAGAATTTTGGTGAGAAGAATCAGTTCCCCCAAAACATAATATTTACATTTCATTCCAAATCTAGCATAATCTGGGTGAACTATCCCTTTAATCCATATTCCAGCTCCTTCACCCTCCAGAGAATATAAAAACAGCCCCTTTCATCATAAACTTGAGAGCTCTTGATTAATATTTTTTATTTCCAGCTGAGCTCAATCGATATCCATGATGCTATTTTACACAACAGTCCGGACTGTCTTCATCCTCTCTAATCCCACATCAAGGTCCTTCCTCTGGCCTCTGAAGCCCTCTGAATCCAGCCAGGTCCACCTGTGGAGATCAACCCTCTCTGATTCACATCCAGAGTTTTCCATGGCAAATACAGTTGTTTTAATGAAGTTTTCGGGATCTTCATTTTTATTTATTTATGACATTTAAACACAGCCAGCACACATAAACACATGCCGTTACGGTGGAGCTCATTTCTGAAGGATTACCTGAGTTTGGCCGCTGGAGGTTTTGGAGAGGAGACTCAATTACTCACAGCTAATAGAGCACCTGAGCTCAGAGATCTGGGAAGATCAAGAGGCCATGGTAACCATCTCTGCAAAAAAGCCCAGTATAACAACCACAAAAGATTTCTTCTGCAGCACCATTCACTGAGCACTTCCTGCTCACTTACTATAAAATATAATAGACTAATTTATGCAAAACTAAAAATTCTGTAATTTACTTGATTCCGAGCCATACAGGTTTCTCTTTTCATAGACTTGTTTTTTGCCATTTCAATGCAATTTTAATTAATAGAGACTGGACTTTTCATGCTTGACACCATAAAAGTGTCAACAAATATTATGTTATATATGTAAAATATAAAAATACTTTGGAATTATTTATTTTTACAAAAAAAAAAAAAAAAAAAAAAATTAAAATTTTTTGTTTCCACATGATTGAATTAAGTCATTTGATCATAGTGTAACACCAGTTGAATATACTAAATTTACTTTAGTTTATTGTACATGAAGTATTTAAAAATAGATAGCAACTTTTTATTGAGTGGAAGTGTTACAATAAAATAGTAACACTATGTTAAATATGACTTTACACACAATATTTGATGTTGGCAATCTTAAAAATATCAAAGTAGTTTGAATTTTCACTATCTATCTATCTATCTATCTATCTATCTATCTATCTATCTATCTGTCTGTCTGTCTGTCTGTCTGTCTGTCTGTCTGTCTGTCTGTCTGTCTGTCTGTCTGTCTGTCTGTCT
>CAIGQV010016735.1:16264245-16280062 GCA_903798115.1 Danio jaintianensis | reverse complement strand
ATAAATACCAAACTTGATTGATAAATAGATAATGCAAATTGTATTGTAACTAGAGGTCATTTACCAATTTAGCAGACATTACAAACAATGTCAATATCAGATATTTATGGTGTAAACATATGCGTATACAAACGTTTGACAATTGAATAAACAGTTTTGAGTGTGATAGCTTGCACAATGAAAAATAATTTATAAGTTGTGAATAGTCTGACAGTTTAAATAAGAATTGACTCATCAGTTTTGATCAACGAGCCATATGCAATTAGTTTTTGTCCAAACTACAGACAATTGTACTTAAAGTTTGCACACATGTGCCAAAGCATTTGGAATTTGCTTAAATCAGCTAGAAATGCCACTCTGAAGTGAACAATAAGCTAATTGTTCAGAGATCTAAACTTATTGTTTTGCAAAATAAAAATTTTAATTGAGAATTGAGCCAAAGCTATTGAGAAAAACTGTAGTTATTCACTTATTTATTTTAATTACTTTATATTACTGCCTGTACGATACACATTCAGCATTCAATATTAAATTGACTATAATCCAGTAGGGGTAAAATCTTTCCCTGGCAGTGCAAGCTGTCACTCGTCACTCAGCCTGCACAGAAAAGTCTTTTATCAGTTTGATTAATAAAGTCTGATTTACTACACACAGAATCCTCGCTTTTGTGTCTTTTTTTCTATTGTGAGCTTGTGAGAATTGTATTTAAGGATTTAATGTTAAGGCTACAACCTCACAAGCGGGAAGATCCATAGATGAAATGCCACCGAGTTCTCTGTACTGTATTTCGTGTTCATGTTTTATTTACACGCTGAAGCCTGAGATTAGGTATGCAATAGTGCTGCATTCATTGGATAATCAGTTATAAAACTGTTAAAATTAATATTCACAGTACAATACATCACAATATATTTTGGGGATTTTAATGGTAATCCTTTTATACACTAAGTGGGCACAGAGCTACGCACTGAGCATGAACCTTGATACTTAAGTACTATGGCAACATAGAACCTTTTTGCTAATTTGAAATTAATTGTTTAAATTCAAAATAATGAAGATTAAATAAAATTTTAAAACATATAAGTAATAATAATAATAATAAAATTATAAAAATAAATAAATGTAAAACTGTTAATAAAACATTATCACACAAAACACAGACCTCTTTAAATATGGTAAACTAAAGCACAAATAAGTTTTAAGTATTAAGAGTATTAAGTACTTAAGTATTAAGTGTGGTTAAGCGCTCAGATTTAATTTAAAAATGATCTTTCTTTATGTTTTGAAAATAAATCTTGTAAAACAACAAAAAGGCCAACAACATGATGGCAGAATTACATTTTGGGGGTGAACAATTGCTTCAAATCTTCAAGGATCTTGTATGTTTTAATTCTGGTAAAGAATTACAAAGATGTATAAATCTCTGTGGGACAAATCTGAGTAAACATATTGCTTGTAGGGAAAACAATTTGGCCTTTCATTCAGACATCAGCATTTCAGTTTATTATATTTGCAGATAAATCAGACTGATTAGACTGACTGTGACTGACTGAAAAACACATCAGCCCAGTCTATAGATGGAAGACAAGTTAGCGGAGATAAAACCTAATGTTGATGGAGAGAAAGGCCTCCTGCCAAGACACATTGATTAGGAATTGAATTAAGCTCTGAAACTCTGCACAAAGAGACATAATCCAATAGAGCAGCCATACCTGACATTTACTGCCCAGAATGAGCTTTTGTCTTGTTCCTCCAAGAGCTCATCACAGTCAGACTTAAGAGATGGAAAGGTTGATTTTCAATAAAGTCTTTATAATTAAATGTCCGCCCCCTACGATCTGTCCGATTTCACCTAATAAAATCAATTTGATTCCACCTTTATCAAACGGGAATGGGACCTTATTGTTCTGGCTATCATTCTCACACGTACAAACAAAACAAAAAACAAAACAATAAAAGGTATTCCCAAATTACCTCGATTCAGCTACTGTACAATCACAGTGAATATTTACTGTAAATTCGCAGGATTTATGTATAGTTATAAAAAAAGCTTCTTTCTTTAGTCTATTCAACCACACAGTGTAATTATTTCTGTGTTTCTGGAAGCACTTCCCACCCATGAATGCATCAGCTCTCAGATTAATTTAAGGAACTATAAGACATACCAATTAAAAAATTTAGGCCAGTTCTCATAAATTTGGACACAGCTATGTACAGTATGGAGCACTTCTAAGTGATCTAAGACGTTATATCAATGTCAAAAAGCTTTTGTCAATATGTATTTAGCTTTCCCCATATATTTAACATAGTTTTGTGATTTTATTTTATTAATGAATAATTTATTTTTGCAAAAGATATACTTATATATATAACCTACTGACAAACCACTGGATCATGAAGTATTGATAATTTTTTTCATCTGAAATGTAGTTTTAAAGCCATTTCTATTGATTTTGTCATTAGCATATACAGTATTTGGACTTTGAGTAATCATGAATTTTAAATTCAGAGGAATTTAATACAAATCCAGAAGGAATTAATATTCATAGTTCTCAGATTACATGATTATAAAAATGTAATACTAGGATATATTCAAATAAATGTCTCATCAATTTGAAAAAATAAATGGCCATTATATGATTTTGGAGTGGTTTGTGTGTAATCTAAACAAATTATTTTCTCAATTATTTTAGTTAATATAAATGGGGAAATTAATACGATAAGAAAAAAAACCCCGCAACATTTTAAAAACACTTTAAAAATTTAAAGATTCACCTATTATTTCACCTATTATTGAGACATTTATAATATATTAGTTAATATATTAGCAGTGCCGGCCCGTCCTACAGGCAATATAGGCGGTCGCTTAGGGCCCCACGGGCGCTCGTCTTGAATCTTTACTGAGAACGTAAGCGCAAGGACGACGCGTACATTTAAATCATGATCAACGAGCATTGTGCAATGCACAAACCCTATTAAACGCGATACAATTCACAACGACGGTGAGAAAAAAATAACCTCCACATTTGATTAAAAGAATAGCTCTGTATAATTCATACATGACAAATAGCTGAAAGCGATAATAAATACACAACAACAGTATGAATAAAAGCAGAAAATATTAGAAACATACCCAGCAGCACCACACTCTATTTTGCATAACATTGCCCGCGATCGGCTATTGGGTGGACTAGAATGACATAATGTCCTACACAGATTCCACATATCTCTCCAAATTGCTCACGCTCGATATAAAGCCGAAAAAGTGTCTTAAAGTCTTCAGTAATATAACCTCACAAGTGTTATTGCTATTTTTAATCGATATTATTCAAATTTTAATTTGAAATGGAAACGCCATCTTTCCGGAGCCGAAAAAATGAAGAAAAAAAAAGCAGAGAAAGAAAAGCAAGCTCAAAGTAAAGGTATGTTCTGCAATGCATAATACATTATTAGTGTAGTATTAGGACTTCTTTTAATAAATTCAACAATGCCCACGATCACATAAATACTTGTGCGATATGTGAGAAAAAAACAGACCACATTCAGCATGTTTCATTAAATAATCAATTAATTATCTATCACACTAATTAAATATTAAATTAACAATATTAAAAATGCAATAATATTAATGTAATAAAATTAATAATATTAAAATTGTAATTTTTGTTTGCTTTCTTCTCACTGTTTTTACACAAGTGGGCCCAATTTTTTTTTTATCTTGCCTAGGGCCCCTCAACCCTACAGGCTGGCACGGTATATTAGTTACAATCTGTTTTTAAATAAAAAGTCATGACACTGCAAGCAGTATACAGATTTGAATGCATTATGAAGGTTAAACAGATTGCAGCAATTAACATTCTGTCAGAACATCTAGTAAATTACACTTTTTTTATAACATAATAATAAATAATAGCATTAATATATTTAAAACTCTAAATATTGATTCTTAACTGATCTGATTTTTCTGTCAGTTCTCCAGCCTTTACTTTAAAAGTAAGGAAATATTTATTTAAATACATATTTATTTATAGCACTATTGCATGCCTTCAGGGCAAAAAAATAATTAGTATTTGGCAGAGATCTTCGATAAACACTCTTAAAAACTGGCACTAATATCACATTTAATGCATTTAACGGAAAAAGCGACATAATATTTTAAACTTAAGTCTCAGAAGTGCACTGAGAGCATCAGTCCTGGAGATGTGGAAAGAGACACACATCCAGAGAGTAAAGCATTTTGAGCAGACCCCCATCCCTATCAAACACACACACACACGCACGCACGTACACACACACACACACACACACACACACACACACACACGCCAAGAGGACTGCACTGCCGTCGCTATGGAGACAAGGGCACCAAGCTCCTAACAATTCTATTTTTGTAGTGTGAGAGATAGAAGCTCCCTGTTTTCCCACTTCTCCTCTCCAGCAACAGCTTCTTGGTCTCTTCACAAACTAAGGGAGTGCGGTGGGAAAAGCAGGTCAGCTATTATGTAATCTCACCCCTATAAAACTCATTTTACCTCTCAGTCTATCGCGGAGAGGAAAGAATACCAACAGAAAAATAAATGAGCACGTGATGGCAGAAGGAGTGGCGCAGATTCAACTCAGTGGTGAATAAAATATGGATCCTTGAGTCAGACAACCTCTATTAAAGGGGATATGTACTGTATACAGTTACTGTTAATCTTGAGCACACATAGGGTGGTAATGGATTTCAGTTTCAAGATTTGTAAAAAAAAAAAAAAATAAATAAACCCCATCCCTTTGTTTTCCAAACAGAATAAATTCTGAGGTGTTGAAAATCGAGAGTCGATTCTAAAGTTTCCAAATGTTTATATTCATATTTTATTAATATTTTGAATATTTCTAAAACATTTGTCACATCTTCATTGCTGCATTGTTCTACCTTTCTCTCACAAACAAAAACCCATTTCTTTGGTAACATTGTTGATCTTGTGGTAATCAACAAAATGCAAAATCTTTCTTGAGCAAGTCCTGTGCATCGCTGCAGACAACTAACCAATTCCAATTCATGGTTCTGGAATTGATGGACTCAGTTCCGATAATCAATTCCTCGTTGTTGTGGTTCTTTTTCAATCCTTTCTTCTCAAACCTTTTCAGTAGTAAAAAAGCAATAAAAAGCTTGATCGAGCACATCATTTATTGCATGCATGGTGCAATGAAGAGTTAATAACCAGCGATATGAGTTCACACAGCCAGTGGCTTTATTTGGATGTTTCTGTTTCAAATTATGGAATGGTGTTTGAACCTTTTCATTAAAGCAAATGGTGTGAAAGAATCTGTTCACAGAAATGTATCTGATTTCTGATTGTCATTTGCAAGCAAGGGTTGAATTAATAATTAGTTCTTTTAAAATGGAAAAGGGCTTTTAAAGCTTTTTTTGGCATGAAAATACTGTCATTAAGACTCATTAAGATTTTTTTGAGACTCGAGGTCATGCATACCATGAGAATCCTTGCGAGTCTTTAGCAGTGTAAACCAAAAAT
Organism: Danio jaintianensis; assembly: GCA_903798115.1. Taxonomy (NCBI): domain Eukaryota; kingdom Metazoa; phylum Chordata; class Actinopteri; order Cypriniformes; family Danionidae; genus Danio; species Danio jaintianensis. The sequence goes on along the minus strand of CAIGQV010016735.1, from coordinate 16,274,543 downwards.
ATGTCAAAATGAAAAAAACAGCATTAGACCTCCACTTTGAACTTAATTAATGGGTGTTATTTCAATTAGCACGGCTCTTCATGTTAAACATTGTTTATGTGCACTAGATACAAATTTGTGTTAATCACACACACTCGATGGATGAGAGGATTTGGAAGCTCGAGTGATCACACTTCCAAATGACTCTGATCACCACAAACCCATTTGCTTGATATGAGCGTCATCTTCACCCAATGACTAATTTAATAGAGTCAAGCTAATTTACAGGCCCCAGAATGCCACAGACACTTAGCGCCAGTGAGATATAGCACATATTAAATTAGAGCCCTGCCAACCAGCCAGTCGGCTCTGTAGATGCAGTATAGCTCAAACACTGACTGGGTGACGCTGCACTTGCCTACGGCCTAAATAATTCACACTTGCAGGTGCCCGGCAAGATGACTTCAAATGACACGAAAGGAGAAGAGGAAAAAAAGTTGTTTTTCAGGCACTATGAACATCTGCCTAAAGATGTTTCTCTTGTATTTGAGCTTTCCAGCTTTCCAGCAGAGACTGTGCTCTCTAAAGAATTGTTCTCAAGATACGATGGGTTTATGTCACTGCTCCAACTGCATTTCCAACTTCAGGATAATACATTATTGATCCTTTTGACCAGTGCAGGAACTATGATGGTATTAAGCTGAAACTGTCTTTAAGTGTAGGTACAAGGCAGAGATCTAGTCTAAAGGATGAGTACAGTTGCACTGGACACAATAACAACAGCAGCTGTCAATGGAATAGGAGTAGATGCAGAGTGGCCCCAAAAGGGATTTGGACACTTAAGTTGCACCTAAAAACGTCTGGGTGGCATTGCATTAGATGTAACATACCAAACAAAGTATAGCAAAAACAAAAAAGTAGCAAAGACAAACTTAATTTAAATCTGAGCCATTTATTTTAGTTTTAATCAACTGATGATTTTTAAAGGAAGTACAAGTACAAAGTTCCACTCACTGTCCAAGCTAAGGAAGTTGCAATAATGCACTGTAAAAAATGCTGGGTTCCACACAATCGATTTGTGTTGGGACAACAGGAAGGTATTAAATCAACTTATCAGTTTTGAAAAATTTAAGTGGATTGAACATAAAACAATTAAGTTGTCCTAAAAAAAAAACTCAAGTATTGTGTTGTTTCAGCTCATATTAAATAAGTAGTTTGAACAAGCAGCAAAATCATTTTTTGAGTGTGTTTGACAACAATATATTTATAGCTGTTTCATTTGAAGCCAATGCTAAAATTAAAGGCCCCTTGATTTGACTTTTTACTGTATTATGTAATGCAAAAACATTCATGAGTCAAAGATGAATATGGTATTCAAATTAAACCAATCAAAACAATACATAAAACAATAAGTGTAATATCTTTAAGTTGTGCTTTTCCATAAATTAAAAAAATCTTTACGATGATTTACAAAATACAGCCACTACAATGTCATTCAGTGTGACAATCACTTGTATACCAAAAAACAGAAAAGGCATATTTAGACCAAGAAAAAATTCCTGATGTATTAAAAAAAGACTATTTAAGGATCACAATGACGTCCCAAAAATTTACTTGTCATTTTAAATCATAATACTTTGCCCTATCCTTTCAAACCACTGGGTTTTACTTGTTTGTCAATTTTAAATATTTTTTTTAAAAACACAGTAAATTTTATCCATCTTAATACGTAAAGGTAAGATATATGTCATTTCATTTTTACATAAATATATCTGTTATGCTCAATGATTATTAAACATTCTTTCACAAATATATAGACATTTTATTTCCATAACAATTATTTGAAATATTAAATTATTTGAAACTCTTTAACTGCATTTAATATGCTCTACCTATATAATATTTTGTATAACTTTTTAAAAACTTTAAATCTGATCTTAAACTTAAAAATTGATCCGAAGACCAAAATGGGATGTCATATATCTCCAGAATCAAAGTGTCCAAATACTTTTCAGGGATCACTCTAACAGTCTAATCAAGTATTGCCTTATTCCCAACTTTTATGTCAGGTGAAAATTTGAGAACATCTTCTTCCAAAACAACAGTAGACTTACTGAAACCACTGTCCTCCTCTTTAGTGCCATCGATGGTTCCATCTGCTTGGAGCTGCAAATGAAAGCCCTGTCGACTGTACAGCTTCGTTACGATCCCCTTCAGCTGGGGCTCTGCAAGCAGACAGAAGGTAGAGAGAGAGAGAGAGAAAAATAGACAGGGTTAAATAGGCATTGCCACAGTGACAGTGTTAGGGGCTGTAAAGCTCCTGGTTTAGCAAGAGCTTTCCATGGTCTACAGATTTGAGCCTGCATTACAAATAATAGATCAGACCACACTGACAGAGTAAAAGGAAGAAGAAGAAAAAAACTCTACATGTTGGAAAAGTCACCAGAGCCACCACACAGAAAATTTGTGAGAGCTGCGATTTGCAGTATGTAGATGAACAGATCTGTATGACCCTTACACAGATCTGATTTGCTCTACTGGAAATAACCAAAACACTGTACAAAATACCAGACTGCATCAACATATCTGTGGTTAATAAGGCTTAGTGAGTTGGTGGATCACGCTATTAACACTGATTAACTTTCATCTATCACAGGAGATTATAAATGTGTGGTTATTAGGTCACATTTTATAATAAAAATAAAATGTAACATGGCCTAAATTTCAGTCATGAAAACATTTTTAAGCCTATTAGAAACTAATTCAGAACAAACCAAAATAATCTGGTACAGTACAGATTTCATTCATTGTACAGAGGCTTCGATAAACATTTCAAACATGGATATTAGGTTTGCATAAACAAGCACATTCATGAGTGTGAACAAAGGCGGTTAAGAATGAGTTTAATGAAAGCAGAACCACTGCTGTAAACAACTGCCACTCTACGCGCAAACTTCCACACTTCTGCTAAGGTGTCACATAAGGGTTATGTAAGACGCTGTCTGGGGAGGGAGGCAAAGTAATTGGGACTATGACAAGCTTGTAAACATTTGTGCTGAATGCGTATGTGTGAAAGATAGATAGATAGATAGATAGATAGATAGATAGATAGATAGATAGATAGATAGATAGATTTATGTAATTTAATTACATAAAAATTATGGAAAATATTTATTTCTATGGACTTCTGAGCAGAATATGATCGGTCTTATGGAAGGAGTTATCCACAGAAAGTATGTCCACTCTCAGATCTTTAAAACCTAAATTAATGAAATATGGTGCTAATAATTTAGTCACAATCAGTAAAAAAATTCTCATTAATAAAACACTAAGAATCTGCTGCACAATTTGTCTATTTGTCCCACTGTGAATCATCAGGGACTCGTCTTGTTTGCTACTGTAGTTAGCTGCTGTCCAATAACGTGTCAAGCCATAACCTGCTCAGTTTGCTTTCTATTGTCCCTCTGTCTCTGAAGGGATTTAACACACTAGAGAGCTGACACTGAATTACTATCAACAGAATATCTGTAAATGGCAAAGTTTTACAGTGTTTTTTCTGGGCCAAAATGTATAGAAAGTTCTCACAGTGAGGTGTGAAAGTAAAAAAAATGCTGGGTTCCACACAATTCCTTTATGTCGTCACAACACAAATTGATTAAGTTAACCTAATCGTTTTTTTCAAATTTAAGTGGACTGAACATAAAACAATTAAGCTGTCCTCCACAAAAAATAAGAATTGTGCTGTTTCAACTCATTTTAAGTAAGTAGTTTGAACAAGCGGCAAAAGTGTTTTTTTGAGTGCAGAATTAAAGTATAAAGAGTAACATTTTATACTGTTTTAAAAGTACAAGCAAAAATACATTACAATGATGCAAATTCTGTGACATACAATCAACCCTTAAACACACAATTAACATCAGACCTGGTCGTCTCCTCCTGCGCTTTTTAGAGCCGAAAAGCTTGACTCTGGAGAAAACACTGAGTCGACTGGGTTTCTCGCATGTTCCTTTGGTTTTGTTCGGACTGCTCACGCAGCGGCAGGCGTTTGATTTCTCTCGCTCCCTCGCCTGCCTCTTCTGCCGAATAAGGGAGCTGGCGATCGCCGCAGCCATGGCCAGTTTGACGGTGCGACACCCAAAACTTTCAGAGGGCACAATCCGCTTGCACACCTCCTCCACAACACGAGTTCGTTAGGGAAATCTAACTTGAAAGCTCACATCCAAGTCCTCATACACCAGTCACCGCCATCGTCCGTTAATGAAAATGACAGCTCGAAAGAAAAGAGTTGTAAACTAACATAAGCTTTAACGCAATTACGTAGGTGACGGTACGCGCATCTCTTCAACGTTCTTTTTTTTCTTCTTCTGAGATAAACTCCACGAACGCCTAAACATTCAGTCGGCTGCAGCTATATCGCATCAGTCTCCAGATAATGTCACTGTCTGGCCATTTCGGCTAATAACGGAGATGATGTTCCTCCAGACCCCGAACGCGCGTTTCGCAGCATCACACGAACACTCGGTCACAGCACACAGAGCAGAGCAAAGCCATGTGAGAGAAACACCTGTTAGCGATTCTGTGCGTGTGGGTGTGTGTGTGTGAGAGAGAGAGAGCGAGAGTTTGTTTTCAGTCTTCCGAATCCTTTTGTAATGTAGATCCAGTCAGTGACTGCGAGAGCGACAAGTTACTTAATATGGCAGCTCAACCATGGCGGTTGTTAATTTCGGAAAAGGAAATCCACTCAACGTGAAGACAAAAACATTTGTTTAGATTATTTGTGGTCTCTGACTGCAAGTGGCGAAATCCGACTCATTCCTGCGAATCGGTTCCTTCGAACGGTTCAGTACAAGCGAAAACAATTTATAGTGATTCTTTTTTTACGTTATGTAAAACAAGCCTGGGTTATTTAATTGTTGCATTTTACTAATATGGGGTTTTAAAACGTAATGACATACTATAACATAACACAATGTATGTAATAAACGTAATTATTACCCTACATTTGAGCAAAATATAAACTTAAACATATTTTCAGCATTTTTTAGTAGCCTTTACTAGCCTATCGTTTTTCTATCGTGCTATTAGAATAAAACAAGTCAAATCCCAACTCTAAATGGATTTAAAGGGATAGTTCACCCCAAAACGAAAACTGGTCACAATGTCTGGTTGATCAATGTTACTTCATTAATTCATAAGACCTCAATGGAGTATGAAGAATAAGTCAGAAGAAGTGGGTATCTTTTTGTCTTTGTCTTTCTCTCTCTCTCTCTCTCTCTCTCTCTCTCTCTCTCTCTCTCTCTCTCTCTCTTTCTCTCTCTCACACACACACACACACACGCACGCACACGCACACACACTCACACACATCTTTCTTTCTCTCTTTCTTTCTTTCTTTCTGTGACTCTTAAAGTGCCAGAAGCCATTGACTAGCTTTTAATGAATCACCAGGACCACCATTTCAGCTAAAATTCTTCTTTGATGCGCCACTGAATTAAAAAAACAAAAACGACATCTTCATGGCCTGAGGGGGAGTAAATTAACTGCGATTTTCCAATTTGGGGTGAACTATCCCTTTAATATCAGCTCAGCCTACTCATCAGTTCGGTCCATTATGTATCTGAAATGCGCTAGTTAATAATCGCACACATTTATAGTCTTTTAAAACATATAAAATAATATTTGCATAATATTACACTTAATTAATCAATTAAGTATGTATTAGTTTTGTATTGTGTACTTTAATATAATTATTCCGGCTGCGACGGTTCTCGTCTCAGTGGGTCAGTTGCTGACTTTAGAATCGCTGTGACTCATTCGAACTGATTCATATCAGATGATTCGGACAACGATAGTGAATGAACGTTTCCTACCACAATGATGACAATTCTGTGAATTGGGGCGGTGGGCGGAGACTGATATTATTCAACAAAACAACATTTTAGCATGGTACAGATATGTGTAAAATGAGTTTAGTCATCTTTAGAGCATCTTTCCTGCGATGTGAAAGAGCGCGAGTGATCAATCTAACCGAGAGCCGAATCTATCGGGCAGCCTCTCCCATTAGACCCGCGGAGACGGTGATACAAAAATTACAGCTGTAAGTGAATTGGACTTCTCGAAGATTTATAGAACACTGAAGCAGGAGCACAGTCAATCATAATGTGCCGGACTGGTGTACGTTTCTTACCCAAAACATAAAGAATCGCGTGGAAACAACGTTTCGAGTCTCAATGTCCTGATTGGAGTGCTGGTTGCCATGGCAGTGAGTTTCCAGCATGCGTGGCAAAAGCACAACTGTCTTCTGGCCCACTCTTAATAACATGCATTAATATGCATATTAATATTTGCACTGCATAATTTGTACATAACAGTTTTCTACATGGCATCATAACGTGACGCATGGATGATTATTTATAATCTATATTGGATAAAAGGGAGTATGTTTTTATTATTCATATTTTTATTTTACCTGATAGGTTAGAGTAATTGCTGAACAATAATATATTGAAAAACAATGTGCTTGAATTAATTGCATTAATCAGTGAGATTCAATCAGTCTCTTGCCAAATCTAACAAACATTGCGTTAAGTGACTGTATGAAGGATGACCCTAATAATAAAACATCTTCATCAACTACTTCAGATCTCAGCCCATCAGACTCCTGCCCTGGTCGAGCAACATACAGAATATTATATGTTTATCAACAGCGCCGTCTACTGTACAAACATAAAATTAGGACGCAATAACAGCTCAACAAGACGTTTGGACCAAAGACAAACATCAGATCAGCTTGATGTTAAGGATGCTGTTATGGGTAAATTATATATCTATTCAACAATGCAAAGTTATTTAAAAAATAATCAAACAATTAAAAACAATAAAACCTGGGACTATATGAATTTATCATCATAAATACGTGTTTCTTAGAATAGCTAAATGAGCGTAGGTCCTCAAATGTAATTCAGTCGACATAAACAATTTTTTCAAATTAAATTATGATTAAATATTAAGGTAAACATTTCTAAAATAAAAACTACTTGTTTAATTTTTACCCACGCACACTCTACAAAACCCTAAATAATACAAAAGTGACTCAAAGACATGAGAAGAAGGTTTAAAGAACCAAGAATGAATTAATCAAACAACAAATTATGTCATTATTACAAACCCCAGGTTTATCTGCAGTTCAGCACCACGGACAGCAGCACTGCATTACACAAGCTCACACCCCAGACAAAAGTTCAGAAAAACAAACAACAATAAAACCCACACCGTTCATTCAAAAGCCAATTCTCAATGCGTAATATACACTCCTTAAAACCTAAGAGCAGCAAAAAAGAAAATAGTCCTTACCCGATGTTGATTTTCTAAGAGGAAATGTCATATTTCAGAGTTAAATAGTAGAAAGTGAGAAGACAGTGATGGTTTTCTGCAAGCAGGAGGATGTTTTCAAAGTTTTAACCATACTAAAAGAAATCCTAATGGAACTGTGGAGAGGCCATCAAGGCGGGGCCAGCTGCATTCAAAAATCATTAATGGACATTAGTGACTAGCCATTACGACTTCTAAAGCGGTCATTAAAGATTCATCGGGAAGCGCTGTTGATCCGGCAAACACAGGGCGTGTGTTCACTAAACTGCAGTGCTCTGGGTCAAAATTGCAGGGAGAAAAATCGAACATGGTACTTCCTACTAGAGCAGAGCTTTCGTTCCTCTCACATTACAAAGAAACGGCTGTAAAGTGATCCTTTAATGCGTCGTGTAAACCAGTTATACCAGACCTTCCATTCTCCACTCAGAAGCATCTGCAGATATACAGCAAACATTAGCTGGGCTTTTCACTTTTGTTGCTCTGAACACGCCTGACAGGTTTAACTGTGATCCAAGCCTCCAGATGAAAGAGATTCAGCACAATTCTGTTAATAAAAACTACTGTAAAACCTGCCGGGAGTCCAAGAAAACTTTCACGACAACTGAAATACTGAAATAGAAGGGGGCGTTTTAATATCACATCCATTCTAACAATAGCCTAGTGAAATTTTGTTTTTATGTGTGTACTCTGATCAAACTAAATCAGCTGATCAACAGATCAATATAAATGTGACAGATAATGAATATATTCATGAGTGCATTGGAAAAGATTATCTCAGAAGATCCTCTAATACATCATTGTTTACAAAGTCAATAATCAATCCATTGTAATCTTCAATCACAGCTTAATTTAAAGTGTCGCAGAAAAAAAGATACAAAATTTGTCACTGAACTTTCTCAAAAGCTACGCATTTGTACTTATTTTCCCATAAAGGACGTGTATTTGTACTTTAAAAGTATGTATTGGTGTACATATAGTTACCTTACTGGTAAATGTAAGTATCTTTTAAAAGGATACAGTGGAAGCTTTTGTACCTTTTATCATTGAAACCCTTTGTAACCATCCTGGCTGACCTTTGTGCTTATGTTATCAGTAAAAGAAAAAAACTGAAAAGTTGCTTAAAGCGGTGTCAGGAATACAATTCAATAAAAAAAGGTCAATATTTTTTCTCAGAGTTAAATGTTTAAAGCATACTTTGTACGTTTTATTTTGCAATGTGGGTACCATTTTAATGGAGCCTATAGTCACACAAGTCCTGCATATCTATAGATGACCAATAGAGAAGCACAGACTGGTAAATCTCTTCCTCAAGTGTTCATTAAATTGTTTGTCCACTAGATGGCGCAAGCGAATCATTTGCTCAGTTCATAATTCAGAACAGAAGTGATTCTACTGGTCTGATACATTATTTAATCGGTAATAAAACAACTGATGATTAATTAATCAGCTGTTTAGGCCAAATTATGCAAATGTAAATCTGTAAAATTATAATAATAGGAAAATACAATTTCAGTGTCTGTATTTCAACATTTAAAGTTGAATTCAACGTGTGCATTCTGTTTCTTTATTATTAATTTGAATTTTCTTTCTTTTTTTATTTATTTATTTATTTATTTAAATGGATCAAAGACAAGATATCCCATTTTGGTATGCACAATCAAACTTTTTATTAATAGAAAAAATAGTAAATGCAAGTAAAGTGTCTACTTTAGTGTGTCAAATAACTTACCAAGAATAACTGAGAATAAAATACCCAAATGTTGATCAAAATTAAGCATAGCGCATATATTTAAGTACAAATTAAATCGCAAACTTATTCTGACCTGTACTTAAAAAAAAAAAAAAATGGAACAAGATTTTATTTTATTTATATTTGAAATGATTTAAATCTTTTTGCTGAAAAACAGGTAAACCTTTTGAAGGGTAGTGGCAAAATATAAATATTTAGAATGACAATGAGGGATAATTGTTATCCTTACATCATTTTTTTCAGACAAAATAGAAAAAAAGCTGCATTAATATTTTGATGCTTGAAAACCCCATAAGTAAACAGACCCTTTTTTTGAAGTGACACTATGACATTGATTCTTATCATTGACTGCAGTTGCTTGGCATTAGCCGGTTGATTACAGAGAGATTATCAGGATGTTTGGAATAGAGACAGAAAAGGCATCGTTATTAAAGATCAACCACAAAGTGCAAATAAAAAGCACAGTGAAAGTCAGGGCCGATCAGATGAAGCAAACAGCTTAATGATAATGATAACAGATTACACAGACAGGATCTCAAGATGAAACCGAAAAACATTTCTGCACAATTACTGTGACTGCTGTCCTCTAAATGCACAGAGAGCATGAATAACTGCATTAAACTCTGAGCATTAGCTGCCTTTATCAGATCTACTCTGCTTTTACAACATCCTCAGGTAGTTTAAAATGCGAGATCTTCTCCTGGCTAATGGTGTTATAAAAAAGTGCATCTGTGCATTTGCTGTTTGAGCATCTCATACAGAGGCAGATCAGGAGATTCATGAACACGGACTGGCAAGCAATTTCATAGGATATTCTTGATATCAACGGTTTAGGTTTCTGTAGTTTAAATGCTAATTCTTGATATCATCATCTATTTTGACTTGATATCAATAATTGTATTTTCATTAGGTAAAAGTCATTACAATTCAAATTCGATTGTTGATATCAGATACGCCAAATGCAGCAAATAGAAATGCCAAATGCAGCATGTTGATACAACATTTACATATATCAAGAATTAACATTTTAACTAGTGACAACTGAATACCTAATATCTTTAAATTTACTTCAGAAATTTACATTTTTACTTGTAACAATGTATCTATTATCAAAAATTATATTTCTAATAGTAAAGAAAACAGAGCTGATAAGTGAAACTGGAGTTTCAACTAGTAAGAAATCAATTCTTGGAATCAA
>CAIGQV010016735.1:16233235-16262794 GCA_903798115.1 Danio jaintianensis | reverse complement strand
CACACACACACACACACACACACACACACACACACACACACACACACGCACACACGCACACACGCACACACACACACACACACACACACACACACACAGAAGTGGTAATTGTGCGGGTTTCCTGTGTGCTCCTGCTGACACACAGGCACACAGATGGCCGTGCTGATCCTGTCTTTCTCATATCAGACACACTCAGAACAGTAGCCAGAGAGAATGACGTCATCTCTCAGAGGCTGTGAGCGCCCTCAGTGGACACTAGATGGAGCTGTTGTTAATGGACTTTGAGATGCATGGACTGTTCTGGAGAACCAAGAGATTTTTGACCTTTGCATTCCTTGGTGAAGCCAGCTGAGGTTGAGGTTGAAGGTGTGTAATATTTAAAATATATACATTTTGGCAGTCATTGATAATGCAGTGCTGCATGTTATAAATAAATACAAAAATGTAAGCTAATCTGTAAGGCGTGATATTACCTAATTTTTGATGGCACAGGGTGCAAAATGATCAATAAACATACACTTTATCAGTGTTTTTTTTATTTTATTTTCTATATATTTTTACTACAATTTGTTTTAGTTATTTACTAACTATTTACTTACTACTTATTACTTTTTTATTCCAGCTATTTTAAGCTAAATTAAATGCAAATTAGGAATATTTCCTTGGCATCACACTGAATATATACATATATACACACACACACATGTATGTATGTATGTATTATAAATGTATATATATAAATAAATAAATTATATATAAATAAATGTAATATATATTTATAATATATACATTGGTTAACCTTTATTCAACATATATAGACACCCAATATTTCCCTGAAAATTGGAATAAATTAATGAATCACAGAGGATCAATCGGATATTAACTCATCAACTTTTACCTTTCAACAACAAGTGAAACCTACAGGGATTGATCTGAAAATGGCAGAGCAGTGTGAGGAATGAAGATGAAGTAAGTGTTGTCCTGATGAGGCAGGAGCTGTATTGGAGACAGCATACAGTAATAGTGGAATGGGGGAAGGGGATCATCATGCGTACCCCTCCACCATCCCCCATCATCTCCCCATCCCCCCCGTCTGCTCTTCTCCTCATGCACTCAATAGCAAAACCTAATAGCGAAATGGGATTTTCAGATCATGTCCACTAGCAGGTGACCCGTCACATACAGTCTGCTCTGAGCCGCTGGTGCAATGAGTGTTAGACGTTGAGATATAAAAATAAAAAGTAATGGAAGAGATGAAAGGGAGAGATTGGGCAAATAAAATAATGCATGCCTGCAACAGAATGAGAAGGACAGGACATGTTTGTCTTCATCAAAGGGTTAATGCAGAGACAATGAGTAAAATATATAGAGAAATAGAAAAAAAAAAAAATATATATATATATATATACTTTTTTTTTTTCTATTTCTCTATATATTTTACTGAACGGCATGAAATGCCATCAGTCTACAGAGATCTCTCAGTATTTCTCAGAAAAAAAATTAACCCCGAAAAAGCCAAAGCTAAGCAAACATTACTAGATTACTATGGCATAAATACAGCAATAAAAAATACAAAAGAGAGAGATCGACTTAGAATGTCACTTACCAGTTCTATAATTATGTGTTTAGGTTTCGTTTTAAATTTAGGCTCAGAAAAACGTTTTTATCCCCCGGCTTATTATGCGGACTCTGTCGCCATCTTGTGGCAGAACAATGTAACGTCGATTTCTTTGCTCAAGTCGTGCTAAATTACTACAAAATTTGTACTACAAAAATATGTTTTATTAAATGTTACTGCAATTTACATGAAATAAATTTATTGAACATTTAACAAACATATAAAGAATATAAAGACAAGTAAATCAGTCAAAAGAATAACAACCAAGTTTTCATTCAGCATTAAGCTAAACTTAACTTTTCAGTCAAATCTATTTGCTCTGGAGTAAATAACAGATGCCTGTGACCAAAATATTGCCTTTGGATATAGCCCAAACAAATAACATTTTACAGTAGACTAAAATAAAGACACCCACCATACTTTTGAATTAGTAGCCGTCAGAGGAGTGCTCACAACGCGTAATATGACAGGCTGACGGCCGCCGACTAGGTGAAAGTCCCGTATATATATATACATAATATTAAGCTAATTTTCCTTGTACAGTTTCTTATGGTTAGGGTATGATTAATATTAATAATAAATAAATAATAATAAATAAAAAATATATATTATATCATATATAAATTATATTATACTTTTATATTTCTATTTATATATGTGAGCCTGGAACACAACACCAGTCATTAGTGTTATTTTCTTTTAACTGAGATTTATACTTCATCTGAAATTTGAATAAATAAGCTTTGATGTATACTTTGTCAGGATAGGACAGAATTTGAATATTTGGAATCTAGGGGTTCAAAAAATCTAAATACTGAGAAAATTGTACATAAAGTTGTTCAGACTGAGATAATAATAATAAAAAAATGTTATGGCAATGACTGTACAGTAGGAATTGTATAAAATATGGTCATGAAACAGAATCTTTATTTTTTATTCTAATGATGATGGCACTAAGAACACAATATATAATTTTAACAAAAAATATATATTTTGCTATTGTCAAAAATATACCAGTGCAATTTTTTTGTCCAGGTTCACGCATATATACATACAGAGTTGGGTCATGAAACTCTACTGGGCACACAGGCTGATAAGTCTTATTTAATGTGCTTCAAGCCACATCATCAACTTATGAGGCAGATGACTGGTTACTGTCACCTAGGCAGCGAATGGCAATGAAAAAGTTAAATACATCCTAAAGTCAACACAGGCCCAGTAATCAGGCAGTCGTGTCCTCATTAGACCATCAGCGGCATTAGCAGAGGTGAACAAGAGTCCATCGCAAACCAGCTGGCTGATTATTCACCAACAAACAACTTATTTCTATATAGCTAATTTCATTCTGGGCCTCTGGGGAATCCCATTTAGCTTGAGGAAAAGCACAGACTCTTCTCCAGCACTCTGGAAAACAGCATAGCTATTGTGGCTCCTGATTCCGACGAGCAGAAGTGTGCAAGCATCAATAATCAGAGAATCAAGTAAGGCAATTACAGGCGTCCACTTCACAACAGGAGGACACTTTCCCTGAGAGCAATCACAGCAGATAAAGGAGTCATTCTGACATCACTTTACATGGGAGTCATGCAAAAAAAAAAAGTTGAAAGTCGAAATCAAAAATTAAACAAAATATTTTTAATTTCTAACTGGTCTCCCAAAAGTTTGACATTATGCAACCACAACACAAGAACCCTATGGCCAGATGTCCTGTTTTTGGTGGGACCATATTTCAGCTCTTTTTTTAGTGTCCCAACTTTACATTCTGATATTTAGCTTTTCATAAAAAATCTTAACTGCTGAGTACTAGTACAAATCCTGTCACACAAAAATAACATAATCAATGACAGCCAATCATATCCTTGTATATTTTAAACAACAAAATTACCATCCAATCACATTTCCATATCGATAAAGTTTCAGTTAGTTAAGGAAGGAACTGATGGCGAGCTCACAGGAGAACTATTATAAAAAATGGTTACAAACAGTGCACCTTCCTAAAAGGGATGCACGTAACATGTTATATTTAAAATGCCATTCTTCCCAACTATCTGTCCCAATTTCAGAACTGTCTGCTTACTAAGATGGTATTTATTTGTTCAAAAATACAACAAAAACAGTAATATTGTGAAACATATTTTAATATAATTTAACACTGATTAAAACAAGAATTTTCAGCATCGTTACTCCAGTCTTTAGTGTCAAATGATCATTCTGATAAGCTGACTTGCATCTCTGTGATCTATTATTATTGGTGCTCAACCATTAACACTGTTTTTTATTATTATTACGTTTCCCATTTAGATTTTTTGTGGAAATCATGACACATTTGGTCATCTTACCAAACCAAGTGAGCAGCATCAATAATAAAACTAATAGTAGGACTTGTCCTCAATGAAGTAACAGAATCTGATCTGTCATATTGTAAACAAGATGTCTATTTTAATTTTTTTTCCCTGCACTGATCGTGAGTTCATAAACCCGGTCTGAGATCTTGTGCTCTTTGATGAGAGGGAGAGAAGTCTCAATCTCCAGAGCCCAATGAGCTGTGAAACGGCACACAACAGTGGAGCTCTGCACTGGAGCCCATCTGACCTGAATGAGTAATCTGAGCAAGCGCCACTTTCATTTGAGCTCCACAGAGAGAGAGAGAGAGAGAGAGAGAGAGAGAGGGGAAAAAGAGAGAGATGCTGTGAGCCCAAGACAGCTGCAAACCCTGATACACATCCACAAGCACTTTGAGAAAGTTGCTTTTAAAGGTGCTCTATAAAATAAATGTATTATAATTATTATTATCTGCGCATTCTCATTTCTGAGAGCACACTTCTACAGCAGCTATAAAACTACAACCACTGTCATGATCATGCAAACTACAGATAACGTGAGGATTGGTTTTTGAGGCAACTGGGTTTTTGATTGCAATTATTTAATTAAGTAATGCTGACTACGAATTCCAGCATGACACTTCAGTTTTTAAAAGTGAAAGACTTTGTTGGATAAAATGACAGTAGCTAAAAATGTAACAATTGACAAATGTTTTATGAAAAAATGTATGAACAGCTATAACCTATGGTGCAAACTATATATATATATATATATATTTTTTTTTTTTTTTTTTTTAAATGTTGTGGTTTGAAAATACAGAATAAATCATTTTATGTGATTCATGTTACTAGTAACTAAATGTGACAAGACAAGAAGCTGATCATTGGTGACAGTGAAGACAAGGTTTTATTTTATATAATGTAAATGCTGTTATTTGAACTTTCCTATTCATCAAAGAGTCCTAGTAAAAGTAAAATAGTTTTAGAAAGAAAAAGAAAATCAGTTTCCACAATAATATGAAGCAGAAATAAACACGTTTGGAAATACACAAATTAGAAAGAACATAATTTAAAATGATCTTAAAAATAATTGTAATTATTTCTGAACTATCACTGAATACTGGAGAAACTATGATGAAAATTCAGTTTTTAATCACAGGAATAAATAAAAATGTAAACTATATTCACAACATATTAGTGATTTTAATTATTACCATTTTTATTATGATGCCTTTGTTAGCAGAAAGAAAACAAAATCATAAAAAAAACTTTCAGACCCCAACATTTTGAACAATAGTGCAAATAAATAAAAGCCACATAATAATCCATCTAGCCTCCCTTATATTGCTCAAACACATTTTCATAGTAGGTGACAAGATGACAGGCGATCACAAATGAGCATGTGGTGCCCACTCTGTTAACAATACAATAAAGAAAACTAAAAGTACACAATGCAAATAATCATCATACATAATCATCTTCACCAGATTTCAGTGGCTAGTTTTTGAGAAAGAGGCCATGCAGGCGCTGCTTGATGAGTCTAGCCCACATTCCAGCCCACATTCTAGCCCACATTCCATTACTGCCGTTTCTGGGTTGCTGAAAGATTCTACCCTACTTTACCATCATGGGACTGATGAGTGGATATCAGAAAAAGAAAGACACCGGATATACAACAGGTGGCCCAGTTACAGAAAGTTTTAAGAAATTATAACACCGTGTTAGACCTGTAAAGTAGCTATATTCGTATAACAAATGTTATTCCAGAAGTCATGAATAAAATTAAAAAAAATCTATGCTTTTGGACATTTTACGTATCAGTTAAATTACAAAATATCTTTACTTTTCTAAGCTTTTCTTAGATGCTTACGAAATTTGTTTTATTTTACCCAAATTCCAAGAACTTAAACTTCTACTCCGAAAAGTTCTGATGGTGAAAATGTAACTCTGCAGATCAACAAAGTACATTTTATGGATATGTTTAGTAGTCTGAAGCAATGCAGTATAAGAAATAATAATACAGAAATAAAGCTGTGCATAAACAGAACAAAATAAACAAATAAACAAAATACTGGCAGTTCATAACCTGTTTTTAGCTTAATTTACTTGACCACTGCTGCCATCAAATGTTGTCAGAGCACAGATAATAAGAGTGTGTAAATAAACAGAAAACATCCATGAATCATAAACTATAGGCAACTTTTAATTAACAGATATTTATTACTGCATACAGTACAGTGAGACGTCTGAAAATGCCATGAGCACTGATGAGTAACACTTTACCTGAAGGGGTATTTATAAGTCTGACATTAAATCTTTATAATCATGACATGACACTTCATGAATGTGAATGAGATTATATGCATGCTAATAACAACTGTCATTAAGTGTCATTCGCTTAGTTGTGACATTTCAAATGCAAATGACAACTTGACATATACAAACATATCACAACCTGTTTTTGTCTTTGTCATGACAACTTGACATTACCAAGACAACAAAACCTTTCATAAATCTGTCATAAACATGATTGCCATGAAGCCATTATAAATATGTCATGAATTTTGTAACACTGTCATTAATATTTTTTGGACCTCAACTACTGTGGTACATGCTAACTTTGTCATTAAAATGTCAAATAATGACACTGTTAAAAATAATTTGTCAGAGTAATGACACTTTTAACAAGATATTTAACGACAAATACAGTTTGTTGCACTGAAAACGTGATCATAAAAATATCGACCCAGGCTCATTCTGGAAACGTACATTTCTTAAGAGTGCCAAATACGTCGTAGGAGGTTTTTTTGCAGTTTTTGTTTTCGCCAAATCCACCAGAGGCCGCTGTGTACGCTTTTTGAGATCTCAAATTTCTCCTGAGTGCCATTCGCGCCTGCTCTTCTCGTGTAACTCCACCAGAGGCTACTGTCGACTGACTGACTGATCCACCCTCCTCTTTCCCTAAACCCAGCCGATAGTTTTCAAAAGCACAGATTGACCTGCCCACCCACTTCCTTAAACCCAACCGACAGTGTTTTTAAAAGAAAAAGAAAAGCCCTCACGGCAGCCTGATTTTTACCACATTTACCACATCTTACCACATTCTCACCCTGTTATTTAGTTGTTTATGTTTATTTGGATTTATTATTTTTTGGATTTTGTTTTTGTCTTACTTGCTTTCTTGAACTGTTCTTCACAGGACTCAAACCCCGTCGTCGTAGTCAACTCCGCTTAACGTCACAAGTCCGCCGACGTATGCAGCAAGCCACTGGACAAACTGGTAACAGCGGAAAAGCTGTCCACACAGAGGTAAGCGGTCAGCTGGTAAGTCATACTTTTGTTCAGTTAATTCATTGCTATTTGACCCGAGCTGGTATTTACTGCTATAATGAGCACAATAAAGTTTATAGACCACTTCTGTTCTTTGTAAAACTCATTCACAGCTTATTAAAAACACTGATATCCTGCCAAACCCCAGTTCAGCAGGCAAAACTGCATCCAATTAAACGGAGAACAACCCATTTGTCTATTTGACACAGAGCACTGTTTTGAAGCATTCAGACTGTTGGTAAACTCAGTAAACTTCCCAGCATGAATGCAGAGCTACACTAAAAACATTTCATTTTATAACGCTGCTGCATGAGAAGGGCTATGAAAGCACTCATCTTTTTCTTTTTTTATGATGTGCTTTCATTTCTTCTATGGCTCTGAGCCCACAAGCCGGTCCAGCTAATCACCAAGGTGAGAAATGAAAATCACTTAATATCTGCAAACTCACACACGTTTTTTCCGCCAGGATTCCCTCTGCAATAATCATGAGCTCCTGAATTACACAGTACCTAAGCATATTAATAACTCATTTTCTATTTTCATCCTGGCAGCGGGGCCCGGGCATACAGGCTGCTGACCTATATCGAATCCCAGTCAGACAGATATAAATGGAAATGGTTGGAAATGAGGAGCAGATGACCCTGCTAATGCTAATTCCACAGAGTGAAAATTAGATACAAGATAAAGGAGAGAAAGGAACAAGGAGGCTTATCCGCCCTGATGGGTGAACAAATAGCAGCGTCTCCCGCCTCGGCTAAAAGTGACAGCTGTATCACAGCCGACTGTCTGAACTCTTCACATCAGCCTGAACGTGTGATGCTAAGCTTAGCAACTGCCCTGATCATCTCCACTTTGCTTCTGGAGCACAGAAATAGATGTGTAGGTTGCGCAAGCTTGTCTGATTACTTTTCTAAGTTCATGCGCAAAATACATTTAGCCTGGAAGGTGGTTTTCATTTCCAGTGTGAATGCGGTGCTTCCTCCTGGAGGTATCTGATGTCTGACTGTGGAGTCGGCTGAGGAAAAAGCAGCCGGAAGGAAGGGACCACATCAAGTCATAACACAAGCCAGACCACAGAAACAAGTAGGTCGTTACTCTTTAAGAAGGGCACTGTATTCATTTTTTGCTGTTGTTTTTGCATAGTTCGACATTTACTTGTGTATTATTTAATGCACTGTGAGTTAACTTGAACTAACAATGAACAATTTTTTTTTCATTAGCTAACATTAAAGGTCCTGTGAAGTGCTTTGAAATGTGCATTTTGTATTCAATGTTTGAGATGATCTCAAATGAAACAAAAAGAGAGGGTGGGACATAGAGTAGCATAGAGTAGCTCTTCCCATTTAAAAAAAAACAGTCAATAGCGTTTTGTTTTATCACAGCTCTGCCAGTGAGAGTGGTTGAGCTCAAGTGCATCAACTGAAAAGCAAATGAGAACTTTGAAGGGGGCAGAGCATGTCAGATACTAGAGAGCATTTGATTGGTCAAGATTTGATGAGAAACTGAAGTATGAGGTGATGTGGAAAAAAACATTGATCCATTTAGATGGAAGTGTCAAATGGCAAGCTTTGGATGTTTATGTCAGGTTTATATCTTCTAAACGCGAATCATGTCACTGTTTTGGAGCACACTGGCTTATAGATATCCAACATACTGATTCTAACATCTAATAAACTTTATTTTTTAACTGATATTAACTACATGTCCCATGTTGTAAAGTGTTGCTGAAAACACACAGGCAGTCTGTTACTATGTCAATACTTTTTTGTCATTATGTGACCAAAGTTTTTGGTGTATACATGGAAATGTTCCAAAATCACAGGTTTCATGTGCGTTCCACCTGTGATTTTAATATGTGAGGCTCATGTGATACCATGTATTATACCATGATATTTTCTGTAAGGGGTGATTATTTAAAACTAAACCAAACATTAGGGTCAATGGTGTTATTTACTCAGCTTTTTCACACAAACCTGTGTGTATTTCTTCTACACAGAACACACACACAATAAGTCAGTTCTGGGACTGAAAGTGTTTGGTTAGCATTCTTCAAATTATTATTTTTTATGTTTTACAAAAAAAAAGAAAGTAAAAGGTTTTTGAACTGCATTGATATGAGTAAATAATGACATAATTCCATGACAATAATCCATTTTAGGTGGATTATCCCTTTAAGTTAAGACTGCAAAGTTTGGCCAAAGGTAAAGACATCTCAAGGGGGGACATCTATGTTAAAAATGCCCGTTCACTGCTTTAAATCCAAAGAGCCGAAATGCTTTTATGAATATGAGTTGCAGCCAGCTTTGATTTGAGCAGTACAGTCAGTAGATCTGACCTTCTGCATTATTGATGGTCCTCTCTTTTTTCTATCATGCTGTTTTTTTCCCCCAGAAACAAGTATCCAGGAGAGATCTCAGGCAAGGCAATACTTCTACACAGTGTTCTGGGACGGCTGCTTGGCATGCTGATGCTCTGAAAACTTTCTTTATTTGATTTGCCTTTGCTCTCTCCCACAGACCTGAGCTCTGAACACACCACCTGTTCTAAGACCTTGGGGAGCAGCCACTGCTGTACTGCAGTGCATAAATAAATTGTTGTTCTTTTTCTCGTCATAACTAATTTTACCATTAAAATGGTGTGGACGATGCTGGCGAGATTTAGACAGATATGCAGTTTGTAGATTTACTTTACATCTGTATCTTGCCATACAGTATAGTGTCTCAGAATTTAGGAGAATTAGGACTGAAAGCCAAGTTATTATTATTATACATCAGCAGAAACAATGAAAAGACTAACCTTTGCTGAGGAGCATGTTTGCTGAAGAACATGTCTGTGTGGACAGAGAACTGATTCAAAGTTCACTTTAGTGATAAAAACAAGTTTATTTATTTGGGTCTGATGGGAAACATTACATTCATTATAAAACTGCAGAAAGACTGAATTGAAAGTGTGTAAAAAAGCAAGTGAAAGGTGGAGGTGAAGTGTCATGGTTTGAGGGACATTTTCTGCAGCAGTTTGGACTCTTTTACAGCTAAAAGCCTGAGCAAATGGACCACAAAAGCAGTCGTAAGTCACACAGGTAAATTTACAGTAAAAGGCAAAAATAGTATGTATGGGCCAAAATGATTGATTTAATCATTAGTATATTAAGTACAGATAATGTTACATTAAGATATTTTGTAAGATTCATATTTTAAACATTTAAAAATTACATTTCTCTAAGTGGATGAAGTAAAGTCACAAACAAAAAATTACCCACTCAAGTTCGGTATCAATGTGAAGCTTAGGATTTTCACTTTTAGGGTCAAATATTCTCCACAATGTCATTACAGTGGTAAGCCAACAGAGAGCCTTAAAACAAACCCCTCTCACATCAACAAAATGACAAATTTGGACCATTACGACTTTGCTATGTGAAGCCATGGGAGTATTTAAAGTTTTCAGTAAGGACTTTGAATTCGAGCAGGTTAAATGGGAAAAAAGTTCAGGTGAGTCATTCACAAAAATTCCTAAATGTCTTCTCTACAAAATAAATAGTGAGCTTAGCTGTCCAGAGACTGGAGTTTTGGGTTACGGTCAGATGTGACTTTAGATTTAGATCACAAGCTCATCCCTGATTGAAAGCAAATGGATAAAAATGTAAAAGGTCAAGTAAAAAATTGCATATGTTCTTGGTGAAAGACATTTTTTGTGTTTATAGGTTATGCAAAATCAACAGTGTACATTTCTTTTATTTTCCTTAAATACTATTATATACAATGCTAAGGACTTCATTTGGACAACTTTAAGCTCCTTCAGCAACAAGCTATTACTTCCCACCAATCATCGCCTAATCAGTCAGCAGTTTTCATGCAGGACTATGAGCGTCTTCACACAGTATAATGGGTAAAGCACTTCCTTGAAGAAAACACTGAAGTAATGAAATGGCAACCCAGAGGCCTAATCTAAACCTGAATGAAAATCTCCAGAAAATCTTTGGCAACAAAGTTATGGCTAAAAATGATGTCTGTGAGAGACTATGTTTTCCACAAAGTAAAGTTTTTTTTGTTGTTGTTGAAAGGCCTTGGTTATTTTCTATAAAACAGTTCAGCTGGCACAAAACAGTCACAACTATAATTCCTTCAAATGTTAAAAGATAAAGGTTATATAATTAAACAAAAACCAATTGTTCTCTAATTTATGTATTTGCATCTCCTATATCCATTTTCTACCCTATCTTCCTTTAGTCAACCAAGCTTCGAGTCGACTCCATGTACACAGCGTCTGCATTATACAAAGTTTTTTGGGTGTGTTTTATTCGTTTATGTCCTTCTCTTTTCATCTTTTTACAGTTTTTCCTTTTTCCGCCCTGTATAGTTTGTGATCTAAGCAGACGCTCATGCAGTGTGAGCTGTCTGAATAGGAGGTCGAAGAGTAAACAGCAATTGAAATTCCTTTGATTCTGCCACTCTGCGCTCTCGTCTGCTGCCTCACCAAAACGCAGCAGTCCTTTAGCTGCAGGCGCTCTCATTTCTGAAAGCCAGTAGAATAATAATAATTCTGACATTAATGAAGCACGGAGACTGAGGGCTAAGTACAAAGCACTGTGCCAAAACTCTTTATACAGAGCCCAGTCGTCTCGGCTGAGATCTCAGACAATGAGTTTTTTCCTCATTTTTGATGTCTGTGTCTTTTTCTTTTTTTCCACCGCCTCTTTGTAAGGCATGTTTATGACATGCTTATGAGTCTGAGACTACAAGAGGTTGAGCGATAAATAATAGATAATATACAGTCATCTGGTCATCATTGCAAAACAAGCCCAGAAAGGGAGAAATATCAGACCAACCAAAAATTATTTAATTAAACAAATAAATATTTTATTATTTAAGAAGAAAGAGACTGATGCATAGTATAGTGTTATAAAGGACCTTAACCACTGCAGTGAACCATCAGAAAATCAATATAGGTTCTTTAAATTGGTTCTCTTATATGACTACGAGCCAAAGAATAGATAAATCTTATAAAATGAATAAAAGAATACAGTGTATGTAATGGTAAATGAACCAGCCCACCAAACAATCATCCAGCCAAATAATAAATGAATGACTGGATGAATGAAACCATGAATTAATGAATGACATAAAACAAATTATAATTGATAAATACATTTAACATACATAATATTCATAAAACATCTAGCAAATAAAATAAAATAATTAATTTTTTAAATGTAATAAATATAATATTATTTAAGAAGAAGACAATGAAGTGGCTACGGGATGTGAAATTCATTCATTTTCCTTTGGCTTAGTCCCTTTATTCATCAAGGGTCACCACAGCGGAATGAACCGCCAACTTATCCAGCATATGTTTTACACAGCGGATGCCCTTCCAGCTGCAACCCAGAACTGGGAAACATCCCTACACATTCATTCACACACACTCATACACTACAGCCAATTTAGTTTATTCAATTCACCTATGCCGCATGTCTTTGGACTGTGGGGGAAACCGGAGCACCCGGAGGAAACAGCTTTGCCAGTGGCCCAGAGTAGAGAGTTCAAGTGCATCAAATGAAAAGGAAATGAGAAGAGTCTTGAAGGGGCGGAGAATGTCAGAGAGCATTTGATTGGTCAAGATTTGATGAGAAACTGAAGTATGAGGAAAAAAATCGCTGATCCATTTAGACGGAAGTGACAAACTGCAAGCTTTGGATGTTTATGTCAGGTTTATATCTTCTAAACGTGAATTATGTCACTGTTTTGGAGCACACTGGCTTATAGATATCCAACATACTGATTCTAACATCTAATAAACTTTATTTTAATTTCACAGGACCTTTAACAAACATTAACAAACCATATTAACAACATACTGTATGTCCCGTGTTGTAAAGTGTTGCTGAAAACACACAGGCAGTCTGTTACTATGTCAATACTTTTTCGTTATTATGTGACCAAAGTTTTTGGTGTATACATGGAAATGTTCCAAAATCACAGGTTTCATGTGCGTTCCACCTGTGATTTTAATATGTGAGGCTCATGTGATACCAAATATACATGCAAACTGTTTTTCTGTAAGGAGTGATTATTTAAAACTAAACCAAACATTAGGGTCAACAACTGTGTTATTTACTCAGCTTTTTCACACAAACCTGTATTTCTTCTACACAGAACACACACAAAAAAAATCTGTTCTGGGACTGAAAGTGTTTGGTTAGCATTCTTCAAATTATTATTTTTTATGTATTACAAAAAAAAAGAAAGTAAAACTGGTTTTTGAACTGCATTGATATGAGTAAATAATGACATAATTCCATGACAATAATCCATTTTAGGTGGATTATCCCTTTAAGTTAAGACTGCAAAGTTTGGCCAAAGGTAAAGACATCTCAAGGGGGGGACATCTATGTTAAAAATGCCCGTTTACTGCTTTAAATCCAGAGGACCGAATTCCTTTTATGAATCTGAGCTGCAGCCAGCTTTGATTTGAGCAGTACATGGGGAGAACATGCAAACTCCACACAGAAATGCCAACTGACCCAGCTGGGACTCAAACCAGCGACCTTCTTGCTGTGAGGCGACAGTGCTAACCACTGAGCCACCGTGTGTGAAATACATAAAAATAAATAGATAAGTAAATAATTAAATTTAACATTCATAAAATATAATAATAATTAGTATTATCTAAATTGTATATTTATAATATATATTTGTCTGCTAGATGCCACAATCAACCAATCAAAATGAAGCATTCCAGTCAGCAGTGCAATAAGTCTCAATATGATTCTGAGATTACGATGAGCTCCCTGCAATGACCGACGGATAAATGTAAGCGATTAGGGCCTCTTCCCAATCCTTACATTACCATGATTTACTTTCCTAACCAGAGCGGATAGAGCATCCTTTTGGACTAGAAGCAGCCATTTGATCTCATTTAGAAACATCTGCCATAACAAGCACACGCTGCAGAAATAGTGGGACTCACGCCGCTGTAAAATCACTACGGCTTAAGTGCAGATCATCACACAAAGCTACAGAGTTATCCAGCGGTCACTGCTAATCAGCTGATAAAGCTGCCGGAGGGATCGCATTAATCAGGCCTTTATCAGTGTTAGCGCTGAGATTAGCACTATAGCTGGCATCATCAGCACTGCTTTTTGTACACTGGGTCCTGTGACGACAATGACGCATGATTTCTGCACATTACATCATCCAAAAAGTGTGACAGCCAATCAGACGCCTTCGTGTCAGAGGAGGAATGAGGAAAAAGCGAGAGCGCACACATGGCCCATATTCAAACACCACAGTCAGACAGACAGTGTGCTAAAATACTGCAAAATTAAAGGGACAGATCACCCAAACATTACAAACGTGTAATTTATTCACTCTCATGTTGTTCCGAAGCAGACTTCTATTCTTCTGTGGAACATGAAAGGAGACATTCTGACGCTGGTTACTTTAGCCCATGCAATTAGAACTAACAGGCAGTGAGGCTTTCAAGCTACAAAAAAACATCAACATATATTGATAACAGTTCTAGTCCTCGTTCACTTTTATTATTTAAAAAAACAGCCAGTATTTTTTACAGTATGTACCATTTGTGGATCATGGAAAAGAAGTCACACTATAAGACAAGGACACGCTGTTGACTATAAGCAACTTAGCTGTCAGCTAACTTGGACTGTCAGTTTGTACAATAAGTTGATGTATTTGCAAAGTTATGTTTAGACAGTAGAATCTCTGGGATAATCAAAATAAAGCATTAGCATTTATAAGGGAGACAGTAGCCTCTTTCACACATTCATACAGTAAATTGTAAATGGCTGTAAAATTCCTAGAATGGTACTGGTAAATTCTTTGACATCATAAACCAAAAATGACCTTTGTCTTTTTGATGAAGGTTTAATTTTTGTTTTTGCTTTTGTCACAGAAACAAACCGAAATACTGAACCACTGAGAACAACGTTGTCACTAGCATCCAAAGACAGAGGCCCTACCTGCAGCTAAAAAAACATAAAAACAGTTATGTTTACACATACGCAGAGGTCTTTGCGACATAAGTGGGCTATTCTGAGGATACATGCAGAAACAGTTTTGAACAACTCCAATGACGAGATGTGGATGGAACACTTTCGCATGTCGAGAGATACATTTGAATATCTGCTGCAGTTTGTGAGACCTTTTTTGAAGACTGCCGCAGTTGTACCGAAAAAAACTGACTCCCTGGTTGGCAAATCTTCACGCGCAAGCATCACACACTTTTGTGCAGCACTTGCAGTTATACTTACAGCAGTTTATAACAGACATTTTATTGATCGTTTTTTGACAGTTGGCACTAAAAATGAACATCAGAGCATTCTGATCAACAAGCAGCAACTGAATGTGTCTAGACAAAGACTCTAATTTCCATTAACATTGCAAAATGAATGCAGCATCAGCATCAGAATGTTCTGATTGGCCCAGAGTAGATGAGTTTCACATCAGTCCATTCTGAACTTGTATAAGCTCATACTGGCAATTTTCCAGTCTGTGTTCACACACCAGAACTCAGGCAAATTTACTGATAATCTTACAACTTTTTATTCAGGAAATATAATTTTCCTGAATTTTACACAATATCTCTTTACAGTAATTAACTAGTAACTTTCCAGAAAAGTCTGCATGTGTGAAAGTGGCTAAAGCCTATCAATACTCTAGTTGTTGATGTGTAGTTGCATAGTTACGTGTAGTCAACAGAACGTTTAAAGGAATCTGTTAAAATAACTTGATATACTTAGTTTGATATATTTCTGTTTTAATGGCTTAATGCTGTTTATTGGCTTAATGCTGGCTTAATGGTGAAGTTTTTGCTATAGTCATGACAAATATCTAGCAGTCTGTGTGTCTTTCAGCATATGAACATTCTGGACGAAACATGAAGCGCTTCGTTTATGTACCACACACTTGACATTTCCGTTTCTCATCCTGCAGCTCCAGAATTACTCAGACATGCAAGGATACATTGTAAACAAATATCACATTCCAGCGGAGATCAATGATATAATCGTGAAATAAGAGAACAATGGGATGCCAGCTTTAAAACTTGGATCAGATATTGGATATGTATCAAACAACATATGAAAGTGGCCCGAAACGGATGCAAAATGTGATTTGCTCAGTGTTTTTTGCTGTTTACATGCATACAACAAGATCGGCTCAGATTTCGCTGTGGCTTAAACCGGTAACTACTTAATGGTTTGATAAAGCGCGCATGTCACTGTCTGTGTGTGTGCGTGTGTGTGAGTGTGTACAGAACAGATTTGTGCAGACTCAGCCTCAGGTCTGTGTTACAGGGTTTTCATCACTCACAGACTTTTATTAGGCATGTGGCTACTCTCTTTTGCCCTGTGCTTCCTAGCGCTGTTCATTTATTCTTCCCTCGCCCTTCTCAATCTTTCACCCTCAAATCTGATTTGGTTGTGTGATAACAACTTCCTTCCTGTGCTCCTGTGTCCTGCATTCTGATTCAGGCCACTGCAAGAGCAACCAACACCTTGTTTATGAATCAAGATGGAAACACTGTTCCACCTCTGACTAAGTGTTCATATTGTCCATGTGTTTTACTCTTTTTGCTGGTTGCACATTTTGTTAAAAATGGATCGAAAACTAGTGAACAGGTCGCTGAGCTTTGCTTTGTCCCTCAAAAAAAATAAAATAAAATAAAGGACTGATGATCATAACACTGTAAAACTGTAACAATTTATAAAATAAATATAAAAATGCACCAAAAATCTTTTAATTGTTTTCTTAAAGGCTTAGAAAATGCATGAAATGTAACTTTTTTTTTACTTTTTCATTTGAACATTTATCATTTTGGGGCCGAATGGTGGCTCAGTGGTTAGCACTGTCGCCTCACAGCAAGAAGGTCGCTGGTTCGAGTCCCAGCTGGATCAGTTGGCATTTCTGTGTGGAGTTTGCATGTTCTCCCCGTGTTGGCGTGGGTTTCCTCCGGGTGCTCTGGTTTCCCCCACAGTCCAATGACATGCGCTATAGGTGAATTAAATAAACTAAATTGGCCATAGTGTATGTGTGTGTGTGAATGAGTGTGTATGGATGTTTCCCAGTACTGGGTTGCAGCTGGAAGGGCATCCGCTGCGTAAAACATATGCTCGATAAGTTGGCGGTTCATTCCGCTGTGGCGACCCCTGATGAATAAAGGGACTGAGCCAAAGGAAAATTAATGAATGAATTTATAATTTTGTTCAACTGTATTAATAGCAGATGTGTTGCATTGATAATATTTCTTGTATTGTATAATTAACCAGTAATTCCTTTTGGCATGCTGACTGTAGCTTGCTTGCTGGCTTGTTTGATTGATTGATTAATTGATTGATGGATTGACTGATTCATTTATGGATTCATTGATTGATGTAGTTAGTTTTGTTTTATTTTAATACACTAAAAGCTTGGAGAATTTCACATTTTACATGCAGTTCAAAAGCGTTCCATTTTCTAAATAAACAAATACATAAAAATGAATACAAATACATGTCAAAGTAATACTATTATACATATTTATTACATTAATTAAATGTTGTTGCTATTTAAAACAAGTTTTAATGTCTAAGTAATACATTACATTTTCATACATGTCATTGATTAATTTTCAGATGCCATTACTCCAGTCTTTATTACATGATCCTTGAGAAACATTCTGTTTGGTAAGCAAAAAATAAATAAATAAATCAACAATTTCAACAGTTCCAAACTTTTAATTAAAAATTAAATGAAAACAATATGAAATTAAATTAAATATTTGTTGTTTGTATTTTATAAGTCATATATGTTTTAGTTATATATAACATTTGTGAATGACTTTGTCTTTCTGAAAACAATAATAAGCACAATCACTCATTTAATGCCATTTCATATAGAATTAGCAAAATATGTACCCTCTGCAAAAATCCCTATGACTAATTCATCCAGGAGTAACTCATCATATGGCTTTCATAACCCAATAAAAAAAACAAAACCTCCCAGAAAAACAAACACAAAGGCCTCGGCCGCACTTCTACATAAACGCATGACAGATCTCCAAGACAAACAGGAGTTTCAGTACAGCAGGTCAGCATCCTCTTTTCACACATGTACTAGAGATGCTTTTCATCCTGTTTTCTGTTCAAGCATGCCGAATGTGTGTCCCAGAACAGTGTCTTACCCCTCTTCTCTTCCCTGTCACTTCAGGATTAGCTATAAATAGCTTCTCGCCTGGAGTGCTTGAATAGACTGAATCTCAGCCGCTCAGTAAAGACATTACTGGCCCATTGAGTCTGTTGCTTAAACCTTCATCGGTGAACACACTACAGCACAGAAACCTTAGTTAAAAACAGACTAAATTTATCCTGCCGTTGAACATAGGCTATATATTCTGTCTGACGGTATGTCTTCTGAACCACACAACTGATGAAAGCTAGGTAGAAGTTTTTTGTGTGTTAGTGTTAAAAATGAGGACGATCTAAGTATCTCAATTTACAAATGAGAAGATGTGCTGTGCTTTGAGAAGAAATTTATGATCTATTTTTATGGTCTATTTGTGTGATAGTCAGAACATCTGACTACAAAGTTTATGCAAATTTCCACAGATTATCTTTTCATGTTTTATATACTATTGACAGACTAAACTATATTTTCACAAGCTTGCCTTTACATATTATACATATAAATAATATAGGCATATTTGGTATGCTGTCCAGGGGGATATAGCCCAAACCCAGAGAACTCCCCAATCCCAAGTATGGGATGAGAATAAATAACTGAAACTTTACCCAAAAAACTGAAAGTTTACCCAAATATAAAAATTCTGTCATCATTTACTCATCCTCCACTTGTTCCAAACCAGTTTTTGTTGAACAAAAAAGAAGATATTTTAAAGAATGTTGGAAACCTGTAACCATTGACTTCTATGGTACGAAAAAAAACTGTTAAAGGTGCTGTATGTAAGTTTTTGACTCTTCTAAAGCATAAAAATACCATAATATGTTTGCAGATATTTTAGAAACATGCTAAGTGAACATTCTTGTTTATGCTAAAGAACACTGTCTTTGTTTTGGTTCTTTTAACCCGCCCACTGCCACTTTAGCCAATTATATTTCAGCATCCTGGGTTGCCTTGTTGGAAAACCATGTATATCATTCATTCAGTCTCTCAAAGCATGCGTCTGTGACCGAAATGCGACCTCTGGTGGACAGTAGCATACTCCGAAATGAGACGCAGATTCCAGATGAGGTTACTAATTAGCAAATAATATAAACATTACAAACGTAAACATTAGGTGAGCAGGTTACGTTGTAACTCCGTGTCCTAACAACACGCTACGCGATGAGATTTGCAGTGATAAGCAATTTGGCTGTTTGCACCAGACGAAACATGACAGAAGTTTAAATACAGCCATTCAGAAGCACAGAATATGCACTCACTCACGAAATGGTAAGGTTTATAATCTAATTAATACATATTAAACCTCTTTAACATTATTAAATGTAGATGCTGAATCACTGATGTTGGTTTTGAGTCACAGTTCTAAAGTTCAATTTCAAACGGTTTATTTCATTTTCAAGATCTGAGGTGAACTATCTGCTGCTGCTTTCAGTAGTATGGCAATAAATGTCATGTAAAATAGCATTCAAACTCACATTGTTAGCATTTAACACTGAATAAAGCACATAAAGTGTACCTGAGGAGATCATTGTCAAAGTTTTCTGTTGTTCAGCTGCAAGAAATATAAGCATCATCAGGAGTTGGTTAAAACAAAAACTCCTATTAATATGGAAAATATTCCTTCTATCGTGTGCCGTTGCTTTTATTTAGAACACGATTTAAATCAGCCTTAAATCAGCCTTTAGGCTTGATAGTCAGGCTCGCTCCTGTTGGTCATCAACCTTCAACCACTGGGTTTCAAAGTTACATACTGCACCTTCAAGTGTACACCCCATTTTGAAAATGAATATTTTTATTCATTTCGCAGTGAATATAGGTCACATATTTTGGTGAGTTTGAACAAAACAGATTTATTATATGGATATATTTATAAAAATAATATTTTAGTCACCAAACATCTAGAATAGAAAGATAATACATTTAAATTCATGCAAAATATTGGAAAGAAATTACAAACTACAAAATTTCAACAAAAGTTTATACATTTTTTGTTTCTCTTGAACTTTGCTCTTTTAAATGTTTTATTTAATATTTTTCTCTAACATATAAATTTGGGCGTACTAATTTTGGACCGTTATCTTAAATTATTTTGTTAGATTAGCTCCAGATCTGACTTATCTAATGTATATGCTCAAATATAATATTGTAAAGCTTCCTATAGAAAATATTAATTTAAATGAGAGATTTGTGAGGGGTGTACTCATACATGTTGATACTGTACATGTCCTGCTGACTAAATTTATTAGTAGCTCCAATGTAAAAATGCACTTTTACATTAGCCATGTAATGGTTAGAAACCATAAACTGAAGACAATTACCGGCTTGTTTATATCATCCTATAATGTTATATCAGAGACATTCAGCTTCAGTGTTTGAGTCTCTACAAGAAGCGAACTCTGCAATACGATATCACCTCTATGCCTTCGAGGAAGCCACTTAACCCAAGTCTGCTCCAGTGGGATTATCCCTCTAATAAGTTTATATGACTAATCTATGGTTTCACATCGCGGAAAATAAGATATTATGCCTGGCAGACCAATAAATAAAGATTACATACACCACTCCACAGGCTACTATGAGACTGAATATCTTACAATTAATGTCGAGGAGAACAGGGTAAAAATAGGTACTCATAGTTATCAGCATACTTCCCCAGTTAATTGATTACATTAAGAATTGCAAAACAATTTTTTTGTAGAACAGGTTTTCTAAAATGTTGTTTAATTGCCTGCAATAGAGGCATTATTTCATGAAAAGTGTGCTAATTAGAATATTTCCCAAATGATGTTCAACAGGGCAAACTATTTTTCACAGTATTTCCTATAATATTTTTTTATTCTGGAGAAATTTGTTTATTCGGCTATAATAATATTAAAAATGTTTTAAGGTCAATATTAATAGCCCCTTTAAGCAATATATTTTTTAGATTGTCTACAGAACAAACCACGGTTATACAATGACTTGCCTAATTACCCTAACTTGCCTAGTTAACCTAGTTAAGCTTTTAAATTGCACTTTAAGCTGAATACTAGTATCTTGAAAAATATCTAGTAAAATATTATTCACTGTCATCATGGCAAAGATAAAAGAAATCAGTTATTAGAAATTAGTTATTAAAACTATTATGTTTAGAAATGTGTTCTTCTTTCCGTTAAACAGAAATTAGGGAAAAAACATAGAGGGGGGCTAATATTCAGGAGGGCTAATAATTCTGACTGTATATATATATACACTTTCAATTAGGCTGTAAAAAAAACACTTTATGAAAAGCTAAAAAGCCAAAAACCTTAAAGTTGACAGCCTTTTTGCCTGCAGTGTCTGGCTTTAAACACAAACTGCCTGGATCATGTACGCTGATGGATGAGAAAGAGAGAGCAGCACTGGCAGACACTCATCCAGTTCTTCTGTCCAGCTCAACTCTCTCAGATTCTTCACCGGAGTTGCTCCAAATTGGGTGTCTGTGTAAATCAGTGGCGACAAGGCCTGGGCCTGCCAGAAGCCCTGTGGGAGAAGACACTCTGGAGTCTTATGTAATTGTGCTATTCTACTGCATCCCACTGGCCCAAGGCAAGAACAATATCACTGAATGAGGCCTTAAGGTTCGACTATCACCACTCTTCACATATAAAAACACCCAGACCATCATCAAGCAGAATGAGGAGGACGCTACATATTAGAATAATATCACTGCACAAATCTGAGTTGTGAGCCTGGAGTCAAAAAACAAATCACACTGTTCATTTAGCCAAAAGAGATCTGCCGCATTGGCTGATCTAGTTTTGATTTTTCTTTTTTGTTAGCTGAAAGTGTTGGGGTTCCTATTTTGAAAGGCTGTATGTGAACTCAGATTAATAAAATGATTAATAAAATGAACTGAATTAAAAAAAATTTTGACTCAATCTGAAAAAATGACAGTTGCTTCTGTAGAGGTACTTAATACTCACTAAGCAATTTTGTGTTATTTAGATGTCTAAATAAAAGTTTAGGCTAAAACAAGGATACATTTGAAGACTTAAAAAATCTTACCAATCACAATAGTACAAAATAGACAATGACTTAAACACATCTGTCTAATCTGTTTATTTAATGACTAGTCTATTTTCAAACTATTGTTAAACGTCTATTAGATTTTCACTTACAGTCCAAATTTAGCCTTGTTTTAGACAAGATATATATGTTTGGAGTTTATTAGATGTCTATTATTAACACTTGAACTACCGAGGCAGTCATTTCAACCATTTAGAAATTTTGTAATGTAATAACTTTAAAATGAAACCCATATATTTCATCTCTTAATGTGTGTATATTTCATTCTAACATTATTTTAATAAAATTACAAAACAGAAAAGTATTTCTACCTTGAATAGCTATAACAGTCAAATTGAATGCATGCAGTGCAGCGTCTGCTACTTTATCCTGTGCCTTAGAATAAGCATGGCATGTCTCTGGAGCCTACATAACTTTCATAACTACATAACATAACTTTCTGATAGCAAAAACATAATTTTACTTTGGACATGTCTTTCAAAACTATGTTTTCACTTTGCTATACTGCAAAGTGAGGTATAGTACACACACACACCTTAACGGTTGGTCTGGTAACTCGTACACAATTATAAGTTATATTACAAAAAAAGATAATATTTTTAGGGTAATGGCTTCATAAAATATGACGACAGACCAGACATTCAAAGCTTAATTCTAAAATCTCAATAGAGCTTCATATGTAAATTACATGACAACGATTAAATTCCCCATGAAATCAAAACTAACCATATGATTTTGTTAGCTCACATTGCTAGTTTTGTGGTGAACAATTCATCTGTGCATGTCATTAAGAAAAAAAAAATAGTTTGCCCTTCTAATCTTTAATTGAAATTTGAAAATGCACTTCCTGTTTTTTTTTTTCAGTTAAATTTTCTGATTACACAGATTTTAGGAATTGGGCGTGGCTAACATATTTAACCACGCTGCTCCAACAGTCAATTTTGACAACAAACAGAAATGGTGAGGAGGAGGTGTCTGTTGTAATAACTCTTCCCAAACCCTTTTCCCGATCTTTCTGAATGAAATGCCTACTTTACTACAGCCATTCAGCTCGCAGTAGAAAAAACAAGCCACGCCCACTGTTTTGTCATTTAATAATCCGCTTCTCTAGCAACTGCGTCACAATATGAAAAAAAAAAAACGGTCACAGCTTTCGGTTCATGTGGACTTTAAATTCAGTACGCTATGGTCATTCCAGTAATTATAAAATTCTACAGTTCCAGGTTAAACACACAAAAAAGCTTGCAGGGTATGATTTACTTGTTTCATTACACCATTATTAAACTGAACTGAATCAACACTACTGTGACTTAAACAGAATAGCACCAACTATTGTCTTATTAGAGCCTCTTTTCATACCTGGCAAAGTGATTTAAAAATGCTCTATTACTTTAAAACAACCTGCACTGTATAAAGTGCTATGTAAATAACGTTAAACAGTGAAGAAAACTTTCCAGTCATTTCCCAGTCAACTTTTCAGGGCATCACTAGTCTATACAGAGGCACAGCTTAGGCAAGAGCACAAATGAATATGAAATGGAGCTGTAGTGTGTTCACATATTGATTTCCACTCTGACACAACGAATATTTGCACTCACGGTGGCCGCCGCTGAATAAAGCTTCAGATCGGTGTTTGAGCGAGGCAGTGGAGGAGAGATGTTACCTACTGTACACCTCTCAGCTGGGCTCTCCAGGAGCGCGAGGGATTGAAGAGGTGTGAAACAGGTTGATGAAAGAGGAGAATAGGTGAAAGCGTGTGGGGAGATGACTCACGTCTAAACAGGCATCTGGAAAACACTGGTGTGGGAGAGAGGAAAAGACCAAGCATGTGTGTGTTTGCGTGAGTGTTTAAGGAAAAGAGGGGGAGCTCAGCAGGACTGAGCCATTCGCTTCCTCCCATTCATACACTCATGCTATGCTTACATATGTCAGATCTCTTAGAAATGTGTATAAGTTAATCTCAGCAGTGATTTAAATACCATTTAGCTATTGTACACAGACGCAGACTGAGTGAGTCAATGACAACTTTAGTTTTAAGTGAAAATCTGCCATGGATTTGACTGAATCAAATAAAGTAACAGCAGGTGAGAGTTGGGTTGGCAGGTTTTACACATCTTTACTCCAGGAGGTCTGTGAGTGCGTGTGAAGGGTGTAAAAGATGAGAGCTGGGGCTGTGTTTAAACGGCTGCTCTGAAATCAGTAGGGAAGGATAGGAGCTTATTGGTTTAGGAATGACACTTAAGTAATGATTAATGCTTAAATGTTTAGGGAGACACTGAAAAGTATATATGAGAAAACATACATAAGGAAACAAGTCATTAAACAAACCAATACAAAACAAACAAAATTATTCAATGCTTGGCTGATTCAGGGTTCATACACATTTTTACTACTAAAATTCCATGACTTTTCCATGATTTTTCCAAGACTTTCAAGTAAATTTTCATGACCTAATGTTTCATGCAATGTCTACAGTCGTGGCCAAAAGTTTTGAGAATGACACAAATATTAGTTTTCACAAAGTTTGCTGCTAAACTGCTTTTAGATCTTTGTTTCAGTTGTTTCTGTGATGTACTGAAATATAATTACAAGCACTTCATACGACAATTACATGACATTTATGCAAAGAGTCAGTATTTGCAGTGTTGGGCCTTCTTTTTCAGGACCTCTGCAATTGGACTGGGCATGCTCTCAATCAACTTCTGGGCCAAATCCTGACTGATAGCAACCCAGTCTTTCATAATCACTTCTTGGAGTTTGTCAGAATTAGTGGGTTTTTGTTTGTCCACCCGCCTCTTGAGGATTGACCACAAGTTCTCAATGGGATTAAGTTCTGGGGAGTTTCCAGGCCATGGACCCAAAATTTCAACGTTTTGGTCCCCGAGCCACTTAGATATCACTTTTGCCTTATGGCACGGTGCTCCATCGTGCTGGAAAATGCATTGTTCTTCACCAAACGGTTGTTGGATTGTTGGAAGAAGATGCTGTTGGAGGGTGTTTTGGTACCATTCTTTATTCAGGGCTGTGTTTTTGGGCAAAATTGTGAGTGAGCCCACTCTCTTGGATGAGAAGCAACCCCACACATAAATGGTCTCAGGATGCTTTACTGTTGGCATGACACAGGACTGATGGTAGTGCTCACCTTTTCTTCTCCGGACAAGCCTTTTTCCAGATGTCCCAAACAATAGGAAAGGGGCTTCATCGGAGAATATGACTTTGCCCCAGTCCTCAGCAGTCCATTCGCTATACTTTTTGCAGAAGATCAATCTGTCCCTGATGTTTTTTTCGGAGAGAAGTGGCTTCTTTGCTGCCCTTCTTGACACCAGGCCATCTTCCAAAAGTCTTTGCCTCACTGTGCATGCAGATGCGCTCACACCTGCCTGCTGCCATTCCTGAGCAAGCTCTGCACTGGTGGCACTCTGATCCCGCAGCTGAATCCTGGCGATCCTGGCGCTTGCTGGACATTCTTGAATGCCCTGAAGCCTTCTTAACAAGAATTGAACCTCTTTCCTTGAAGTTCTTGATGATCCTATAAATTGTTGATTTAGGTGCAATCTTAGTAGCCACAATATCCTTGCCTGTGAAGCCATTTTTATGCAACGCAATGATGGCTGCACGCGTTTCTTTGCAGGTCACCATGGTTACCAATGGAAGAACAATGATTTCAAGCATCACCCTCCTTTTAACATGTCAAGTCTGCCATTTTAACCCAATCAGCCTGACATAATGATCTCCAGCCTTGTGCTGGTCAACATTCTCACCTGAGTTAACAAGACGATTACTGAAATGATCTCAGCAGGTCATTTCAAGAGTTCCCACTTAGATATGCTTTAGCGTGAATAGCAGGTTTGGCATGCTGTCCCGGGAGAGAACCCTGAACTCGAAGATAATTGAGCTCAAGGCTCCCGCCCAGTCCAGTAAGCATTTAAAGGGGTTCGAGATCAGGTAGGTCTCGAGAGCTCCCCTTAGAAAAGGGAGTAAAAAGGAGGAGATGGGGTGGAAGGGGGGATTCTTCCGAAATGAAGATAGATCGGTAGAGGAAATCGGTTTATTTATTGTGGGCTTGAATCGATCTGATTGGATTAATACTGATTACCGATGAGTAACCAGTCGTGCTCAATCATATCACGTGCTCCTCTCGAAATTAGTTTATGAAACTTCACTTAATGACAGCAATAAATTGCAGTGGAAAGTTTTTTCAGGATTAAGTTAATTTTCATGGCAAAGAAGGACTATGCAATTCATCTGGTCACTCTTCATAACATTCTGGAGTATATGCAAATTGCTATTATAAAAACTTAAGCAGCAACTTTTCCAATTTCCAATATTTATGTAATTCTCAAAACTTTTGGCCACGACTGTACATATACATGGTAAAAGAAAAACAATGCATGTTCAAATTTACTACAGCATATCGTAAAACACGCAACAATCTATTTAGTTTCAATTTATATCTATGTAAAATTGATTTAGATAATGCTTACACCGCACTAATAATGTGAGAGTATGTGATGAAGACAACTAACCTATATTAAAGAATACAGATATCTGTTTTCCATGACTTTTCCAAAACTTTGTGGGCTTTTCTGTTTTTCCAAAGGCCTGGAAGAAGGAAATAAGGAATAAAAATGCCACAAATGTCCAAAGCAATAACCACAAAAATCAATAAATATAATAAAATAAATTCCATATCATACTAAAAAGTCCAAAGCTGAATGAATGAATGAAGGAATGTAGTACAATTATCAAATCCAAATAAAGACACTAAATAAATTCATGAACAAACTAATGATATATTTTTTATAATCAACAAATAATAAAATAACTAATTATATTCATATTAATAACTAATTATAATATTGGTAGTGCAGTGGGTAGCGCTGTCGCCCCACAGCAAGAAGGTCGCTGGTTCGAGCCTCGGCTGGGTCAGTTGGCATTTCTGTGTGGAGTTTGCATGTTCTCCCTGTGTTCGCGTGGGTTTCCTCTGGGTGCTTTGGTTTCCCACACAAATCCAAAGACATGCGCTATAGGTGAATTGGGTAAGCTAAATTGTCCAGAGTGTATGTGTGTGAATGGGAGTGTATGGGTGTTTCCCAGTGATGGGTTGCAGCTGGAAGGGCATCCGCTGCGTAAAACATATGCTGGATAAGTTGGTGGTTCATTCCGCTGTGGCGGCCCCAGATTATTAAGGCCGAAAAGAAAATGAATGAATGAATGAATAATATTATATTTTTAAGTGCAGCTAAAATGTCCAGATATGGCCTCCATAGCTATGAAATGAATATGATATCACTGTTTCTGAGCCAAGATGACATAGTAATGCAGATTAAATCCCCTCAATCACACCACTGGCATTTCCCAGCACTTAAAACACTGTCTATCTGTCCTGGAGCAAGATGTTGGCAGTATCTGAATGACCAGTCCGTTCAGCAGCTCAATCTCTCTTAGCTTTTCCACACTCACTTCCAGGTGAGAGAAACAGCCATACTCTCTGTAAACGTGAGCACAAAACCATTTCCTAAATATAAACACTCTTAAATACCCCATGCAAGGAAAGTGCATGATGCTCCTTCTCCATCTGAATTCCCTCAGCTCACATCCATTATCATAACCATGACTTATTCATGCTTTTCTGTTTGCGCAAACATTTGCATAAACAGCTCCAGCCGGATCCCGTGAGCATGATGCAACAAAACGAGGAAACAAACAAGAAGAAATGGCATTACTGGGATCCAGCTTGATACTGCGCCATTAGCCATAACAGTGTTGAAATGAGAAGTGGGGGTCAGTCGTAATGTTATTTCAGAGCTCATCGGGCACAGCCATGCCATTTACACAGGTGGCATAGTGGCTGAAGGTGCCAAGCGCCTTATTGATGCACACGCTTTGTGAAATGAGCAAGCTGGATATCATTTCTAATTCTGCAAAGCAGGGCTATGGAAGTAACTGTGATTTATGACTGCAGTAATGTTATGTGTGTTGTATAGATGACACCACAACACTTGTTAGGGTGGTTAATGGTCTCTGATAGGGCTGGATGATATGATGTACTTTATGTGTCATCATAGATATAGTCACCTGGTTGAGGTCTTGATTTATTGTGTATTTAATTTAAAGCAGAATTTAGTGGTTGCTAAGTAAAGTCACCTTTATTACTATAGAGCTTTATACAACGTACTGTAGATTGTGTCAAAGCTACTTTACATGAATGATCAGGAAAAGGGAAAAAAGGCATGATATTTCAGATTGTCTGGTCAAATTTAGAATATCAACTATGCTTATAATAATAATAATAATAAATATTATTACTATTATTCATTCATTCATTTTCTTTTCGGCTTAGTCCCTTTCTTAATTTGGGGTCGCCACAGCGGAATGAACCGCCAACTTATCCAGCATATGTTTGAAAGCGGATGCCCTTCAAGCTGCAACCCATCACTGGGAAACACCCATACACTCCCATTCACACACATACACTACAGAAAATTTTAGCTTACCCAATTCACCTATAGCGCATGTCTTTGGACTGTGGGTGAAACCGGAGCACCCGGAGGAAACCCACGCCAACACAGGGAGAACATGCAAACTCCACACAGAAATGCCAACTAACCCAGCCGAGGCTCGAACCAGCAACCTTCTTGCTGTGAGGCGACAGCGCTACCCACTGCGCCACCCATTACTATTATTATTATTTTTTTATTTTTTTAATTATTATTAATAGTAGTAGTATCGAAATAATACTAAAAAGGATGTGGATAAATAACAAAAACAAACATAATAATAAATAATAATAAATAAATAATAATAAATAAAATATTATTATTAATATTATTAATAAAACAATAATAAAAATAATAAAACTTTTTTTTTCTTCAAATAAATAAATACTCTGATTTACTGTATCAGGGATCGCCACAGCAAAATGAACCGATAATTACTCTGGCATATGTTTTTATGTAGCAGATGCCTATCCAGCCGCAACCCAGTACTGAAAAATGAAATAAATAAATAAATAAATAAATCAATCAATCAATCAATCAATCAATCAATCAATCAATCAATCAAT
>CAIGQV010016735.1:16172617-16203727 GCA_903798115.1 Danio jaintianensis | reverse complement strand
TTCACCAGCGATCTCTGAAGTCCTTGATCGCTGGTGAACATGACAGTGACAATATTTTCTGTAACATCTTTATTATTAATATTATATGCAAGCAAAACACATCTTGTTTACTACATTCACTGGAAAATGTAAATACTATTAGAATGCAGCATTAGGATGACTCAAATCTTGATATGGTGGCAAAAATACCTTGTTGAAGTTGTTGTTTTGTTGTTGTTTCACAAAACCAAGAGTGCAGGTTTTCCTGTTTTACTAGCATGATTGCAAACGAACTGATTTTAGCTCAACATCAGAAAACTGTTTTAAGGGACTTATATTTTTAAATTTGTCCTTTGTTTTTATACTGTTCTGTCATCAAAAATGATTTCAAGCAAAACTGAAGCAGACAGATTTAGTGAAGTAGAAACAATTTAGTAGGGCTGCACAATATTGGGAAAAAACTGACAATGATATTTTGCTTGCCTGCGATTTATATTGCGACATGAATATAATTTCACAAGCTGGCTTGTAACTATCTGGAAAGAATTTATCATTTTACATTGATTGGGATTATTTTGTAAGGGAGAATCTGCATAAAATATAATAAACAAATTACAAGCATATGTGAATACAACTGAACAAAGATACTAATGAAATAAACCATGATTTATAGTTTTTTGTGAAATCTATTGAAGTACAGAGATTCAATAACCATATGTAAAATAACACTGTATAGTCTTCATTGTATAAATAATTAAATACAATTAATTTTTGTTAATGCTTCAAACTATAAGTTTAATTTCACTTGAAATCTTACACAGTCACAGGTCATAAAAACACATCCAAATGAAAATCTTTTGACCCCACAGATTACTTATTCTGAACTGTGGTGGCTGTTATTATAATTCCAACTCGATATAACATATCATGCGATGTGACTATTGCAGATTCGCACATTGCATATTGATGCTTACATTATATATACAATATATTGCACAGCACTACAACTTAGTGCTCTGTTGTTAATTTAATGATTTTGAGTCAATGATTCAATGATCCGTTCATAATGAAAGTCAATTGCTTCATTTCTAAAAGAATCAGCAGCTTTGAACAAATCAATTGAATCAATGAGACAGGGATTTGCCGCCACCTGCTGCCAGATTTAGTGTCATATTTATTCAACTATATATTTAAAAACACACCCAAGATACTGTCTAAACATCATCATCAAGAATACACACAACCCCAAAATGAGCTACAGTAACATCTAAATACATCTTTTTACATCTAAAAAGTAAAAAAATACTTATCTAAAGCAGTTATCTTGTAAAATTCTATTTTCAGTTTGGTTAATAATAATATTAATAATGTAACTGTGCACAAATGTAGGTTTGGACAATTCAGCCCACAAAAGTGGACATTTTTAACCTCAACCTAATTTGAGTTTGACACCCCTGCCTTAGGGTGAGCATCGAACTCTTCTTTTTTTTTCATTTGTAGGTTTTGGTAATGGGTTTTGCAGCAGGTATTGATTAGCTGTCCGGGTGGTATTAATCTGGGACAACAGGAATATAAATGAAACACACGGCCTCGTCTTGTACACAACTCTTGAAGTGAACAACCCCCGTATTACAGCTGAGGCTCTAGAGTAATAAACAAATGAGATACTGATCCCTGTTCGACACCGTCCGACTTAATAGTCTGAGGAGTTGAGAAACAAGACAGCGCAGATCAGATTGCGTAACAGCAAAATTGCTTGTCCATTAGGAGGAAACATCGGAAGATAAGTGAAGTCAATTAAAGTTTAATTTTGGAGATGCAAAGGCAAAATTTGCTTATTTTTGTCAGGGATTTGAAGACACCTGGAATGACCCAATATAAATCTACAAACTCTGTGCTCGTCACTGCAACCCCATTCTATCAGAAACGACTTCTTTAAAAGAAATAAAGAGAGGTGGCCCAGACAAACACATACACACTACAGAGACAAACAACAGCCATTTAACCAGCTGAGGAGGCTTTTATCTTAGAAACTAACATAAATGAACCAATAGAGCCCTTGGCAAAATAATGTAAAGATATAAAAGCAGTTACATATAAAATATAGGCATTTTAAGCCTCTATATTTTGAGAACATGTTTTTATTATTAGTATTATTTGTTAAAAGAAAGGTCTAATAATTTCTGCTGCTGGTAGTGCTGTAAGACATTCATTCATTCATTTTCTTTTCGGCTTAGTCCCTTTATTAATCTGGGGTCGCCACAGCGGAATGAACCGCCAACTTATCCAGCATATGTTTTACACAGCGGATGCCCTTCCAGCTGCAACCCATCACTGGGAAATGCTGTAAGACAATCACTCAAAAAAAAACATCATATTCTCGTTTGAAACAATCACGCAATCTAATTTCTTCAGCTTTGAGTATTAAAAGTATGATTACAGCAAATTTCTATGTATAGTTACAGTAAGGTATTGTTAAGACAGCTTTTATCAGTCTTTGTCATTATTTCAGTGTTAAATTATCAAATTATCACAGAAGTACCTGAAGTAAAACCTTTGGTAGTCATGGAAATAGATTAAATCCGATTTTGATGACAACAACTTTAAGTTTAAAAAAAAAGATAATTGTATTAATTACATTATTACAA
Source organism: Danio jaintianensis (assembly GCA_903798115.1). Lineage (NCBI taxonomy): Eukaryota > Metazoa > Chordata > Actinopteri > Cypriniformes > Danionidae > Danio > Danio jaintianensis. The sequence goes on along the minus strand of CAIGQV010016735.1, from coordinate 16,201,100 downwards.
CGTGTGCACCAATAATGTGATTATTGGAATCACATGTGGACTCAAAACAAATGTTTGTTTGTTTTTTGTTGGAAATTGGACATGTATGGCCTCTGAAGTTGTATTTACCTGGAAGCTATGGCCGTAGATTGGTGAGAACAATCGCTGTTATGAATGGTATTCTTTATTAGTTTTCTCCTAGAACACTTAAATCACATTATCTTGTCATAGTAACTAAAGAAAGTGCACAGACAGACAGACAGATAGACAGATAGACAGGTAGATAGATAGACAGGTAGATGGATGGATGGATAGATCTCAATTTATCCAGAATTATGTCATTCTAATTTGTCATGTTTTATCTAACACTGAGTTGTGCAAGTACATACTGTATGATCGTTATAAAAGCTGCATCGCTGCAGTACAGATGAAAAGGACAAAGAAGCGTCTGTTCACCGATGTCCTTTGACTGGTTCATATGTGACCTTCAGGTCCAGCGTCAGCTCATGTTCTGCTATGGTGGGGGTTAATGGCTGGAATAGCTTCATGAATAATTCGTGTTGACAGAGAAGGTGGCCTGAGAGAAGAGCGCAGCCTCTGTTCAGTACAGTACAGATTACTAGATACTACTGCTGTTCAATACAAGATGACTGAGATCATGATTACAGAGTCAGCAAGCCTGAGACCAACACAGAGAAAGAGAAGAGGCATGTACTGCATGTATACTCTCTATAAGATTGCTGGATCCATCTTCTGTTATGAATGCTGAACACTGTGGAGCTCAAGGAGAACTAACACACTGAGAAGAAGAGATCTGCCCCATAGACACACACACACACACAGACACACACACACAGTGGAAAGATATAGAGGACAGAAATAATCTGAGAGGAGAACATCACACATTTGAGTTAGGAGTGTGATAACGTGACTGTTATACTGATGCCCTGTACCTAAAATAAAGTTAAATTAAACAAAGTATATTTGGTGGCATATTTTGATACTATTTTAAACACACACATATACACACGTATATATGTGACCCTGGACCACAAATTCAGCCCTAGGAGTCCATTGTTGCACATATATAATATGACCATTTTAAAATGTAAGTTCAACATATAAATTGACAATGATGGGTGAACATGTAACTGTAGTCAAAAGCTTGGTTCAAAACAAAAAACAAATCAGTTACTCTGTTATATTCCATACCACAACACATACTTTCATTTGATAAACTGCTCTATACAGTGTCACAAATTGCACTTCATTACATCGAGTGCTCAAAGCATCACCATGGGAACCACTGGAAAGACATATTTGACAGGAATATAAAGCCTAACTCTGTAAGAGTCCATTTCCACAGCTTACACAAAGATAGCAAGCTGTCTTTTACATAATCCAGTTGTTGCTTTAAAGCCAACACTACAGTATGTTTTAGGTAGACCGATTGCATTTCAAACCCCTAAAAAAAGTTGAGTGGCCACAAGATTTATGTCGGGGAGATCAGAGATGTCAAGCGGGTAGAGTGTTGAAAGTAAAGACCTTCGTGTCTCTGATAACTGCTGACTCCAGTCCTGTACTCTACAAAACTCTCCAGAACTTTCCACAGCTGTCCACCACCAAACATCAAAGTCAGAGAGATATTTACAATGTAGAGAAACAACTCTGCACTGCAAATAATGCACACAATCAATAAGGCTCATTAATTCAAACACTTGAGGGGTGTTTGGTCAAATCAGTGTCATGTTTATGACCTGTTAAAGGTCTTTATTTATAAACTTACATAACCCTTTTATGGGGATGACTTTTTTGATTTTTCAGATTTTTGCTGATGCTAATAAACGAATAAATCTTTTCATGTCTGAAAAATCACAATTTTGGTATAACATGTTTATTTTAAATACAATTTTACCTAAAGATTGACATAAATCAGTTTTAATCAAGTTAAGTTAATTATCACAACATATGTGATATTACAATTACATTTAGATTACATTTACATATTACATTTAATGCATATTACTTTTAGGGAGCTACAATACACAAATTTGTCAAAAACGAAATTAGCAAAAGTAATTAAATATACAATATTAGTTGATACAACTTCAAAATCAAACACCACCAATAAATGAAAAAAGAAAATCTAATAAAGTATGTGCAAAGTTTGCAGTTGAAAATGTTTTACAATTTCTCATACTTCTCAGTAAAAACAGTTATACTGTGATAAATATTATTGCCCTTCAAAATAATTGTTTTCAATTTGAATAGACTCTTGGGTGGTTTAAAGATGAATGCTTTAGCAGCCACTAGTTTTCAGTGTCACATGATGCTTCAGAAGTCATTCTTACATGCTGACTTAGAGATTTGGTGTACATCCACTTCTTTTATATCTATGCACTTTAAAGAATCTTCATTAACAGTATTAACCAACCTACCTGTCCTCATACTAATCACAGAAGTCATTAGTGCTGTTAAGGATGCAAAAAATGGTTTGCTAATAGGCGTTGTGGGAGAAATTACACCACATACATACAGTAGAAAGGCATCCCTGAGGAGAAATTGAGCGCTGTGTTATGATGACATCACAGACGGCAGCTACTCCTAATCTCTTCTGACTGACTGAAGCGGTCGATGCATATAAAGGCAAACAATTACATAAATGCTATAATAAACCATAACATCACATTTATTTGGCAGAGTGTGTGTGGTTATAGATGTTTATATTCATTTTTCGACAGCACACCAATGTTTTAACTTCAGAAAAGTTAAGAAAGCAATATTTATGAAATAACCCAATCACAAGAATGCATTCTTTTGATCTATTCTCAATTTAATAATAAAAAAATAATAATAATAATAAAATAATATTTTAATTTGAAATAAATGTTATCAGACCTTATTGAATAAAACAAATAGTAACATTTTACTCAAATAACATCTAATAAATCGAGTACATGCAAAGAAACTGAAAATCTCCAAGAGGTCACTTAATATTTTCTATAGCTGTATGGGTATAAAATTATTAGATTAAATTTACACAAATGACAAGTGTCTACTCTGTGTTTTAAATAACTTTGCATAATAATGTCAAAATATGGGTTAACATAATATCCATCATCATTCGTGTAACATACATACAGGCCAGAAAATAGGTATATTGTTAATTTTTATTTTACATAAATATGTATGAAGAAGCATAAGTATTCATATAAAGTTTTATTATATTTTACATGGTAAAAACTGCTGTAAATGACAGTGAAATGTGAAGATTAAACATTATAATTAATTTGTAACTTGATGCTTTAAAAGAAAATAGTCTTTTTATGTCATCAAATGAATACCACTTTTCTTTTTTTACCATATAAACCTCTCCACTGACATTTTAGAGAACGCCTTCTGTAAAACATAGTAAAAATGTTTAATAGCCACTATATTTTTTATTTTGGACACTAAACTGGACACTTTCTAAGTACAAAAAAAGGCTTAGTGAAGTGGCCCAATTGTATAATTACAGATTTTAACTGTGTTGACAGTTCTGTAAACTCCAGTTTTAACTTCCAGAGCTGAAATGAAAGATAGCCTATAAACAAAGTCTAGCAAATGCTTAATGAGCCCGTTTAAGCCCATTTCACACAAACACAGAGTCAGACAAAAATTAAAGGCTGTTTTTGCTACAGTAAGAGCCTGAAACCGCATCTCAACTACAGTTATTTTATGATCAACTGCGTGACGATATTCAGCCCACCGCACCTCAGAGGTCTGCTTCCCTAGATATAACCCATTGTTCCAAAATCAAAGGGTAGCAGTGGGCATCATTAAAGCCCCCCTGTGAGCACACATCTATTGTTATTTCAGACTGTTACAAAGTAATGACTTGCTGCGCTAGGAGAAAACTGAATCAAGAGGAAAGAGCGTACAGTAGCTCATCTTTCATGCGGCCGCCTCCGCGTTATTCACTGAAACTGGGGAAATCACTCAGTTATTCAGTTTCAGTCACATCCTATAGTTCAGGGTTTTGTTTTCAGAAGGCAACAGGTTAGCTATTAGCATCCATCCTTCAACTATAATATCCCTGGCCTTTTGTGTAGGGCGCATCAGGAGAAGCATGGAGTAAAATGCCAACGGTGTAAATCTGAATCAAAATGTCAATGCAAAGAACACATTGTATTAGCATAACTAATAGATCATTAGCCCGTTTTCCAGAACTGCAAGTACTGTAACATCAATCTGTTTTCAATCAGCTGTATAGTTCATTAAAAAAATAAAAAAGCTTTTGAATTGGTTCAACAAATTGTAGTGAACTCCCCGTAAGCTGTCATGTCTTAAATCAACAGTGATTCAGAATTTAATCAAACATGTTTTCAGACAGACTGGAAAAAATGCCAACTTTCTTATACTGTATTCTAGATTCATTCATTTTCCTTCGGCTTAGTCCCTTTATTTATCAGGGGTCGCCACAGCGGAATGAACTATTAACTTTTCCAGCATATGTTTTACACAGCGGATGCCATTCCAGCTGCAACCCAGTACTGGGAAACACCCATACACTCTCACATGCATACACATACACTACGGCCAATGTAGTTTATTCAATTCACCTATAGCGCATGTCTTTGGATTGTGGGGGAAACTGGAGCACCCTGAGGACACCCACGGACACCTAACACCTAATCTAATTTTTGGTTTGTTTTAATGCTGATCACTATGACTTATGGAAAAAAAATGTAACTTTAATATGATGTACGATAAAGAACTGAAAACAAGATGTAATTTCATGCAGTAAAATAGCATGTTATTGTATATTGCGGTTCACACTAGCATCACAGATTGTCACAGTACAGGCAACAGAAGTAGAGCAAAGTATATTAAATGCAGCCGATTTACTTTACTTGCAAAAATAAATAAATTAAATATAAATTAAAAATCAGTAACCATGATATAAATGTATAAATACATTGCTAGCTGTGCATTAAATTATTTGAATGCACACCATTAGATTTAATCAAATATTGATGGCATAGATTTCCAAATGTGTCTTATATGACACATATATATTACTTATTTGACTCATTTTAAGGCTGAGACACACCAAACCAACATCAAACAATTAGCTGTAACGAAAACCAACTATGTTTGTTGCCTCGTGTCTGGTCCTGTCCCACCAAAAAGCTGCCTGTGAATACTCCAAACAGACAATAGCCCTCTAATACGAGAATGTACTTTCTGTGCCTGCATGAGAGGATGTGTCTTTAAATACCCACATCGTCATTCCACAAAGGGAAGCCAGAACTAGTGCTGCACACATACAAATGTGAACAAAGCAGAGTTTACATTACATTTTTGCTGCACTTCTCATTCAACACAGAGAGAGTTGCTCCTGCAAATATGTCTAACTACGATAACTACGATTTATATTGCTAACTGTTTTGCTGCATTTTTCATAACATGTCCCATTACTGTCATGTGTTTTGTCAGTAGGTAAATAAATAGCTGCTTTTTCTGAATGCATTCTGACACACGAGTATTTACACTAAGAAAACAATCTGGACTAATACATTTTCAACTAACACTGAAAATATTTAAACTTGAACAAGGTAAAAATGCATTTACACCTGTATTTAGTGTCGACCTCTTATTGGATTGACCAAAATGAAACTTAAAACCACTTGTAAACATGCCTTTTGAAATGGTGCACACTGTGAAACCTGCTACACAATAAATTTGACTTGACTCTGGGCTTTAAACTTCTTAAACAAGCCAGAATCAGAGCCAAGCGCTTCAGTTTGTCTTTATGTATACAACTCTTTATTGTGTACAGACCTTGCATTTTACAAGTTTACCTTTGTACTCCCACCAAACAACAACTGTGAACGTTGGGTCAGCAAACATTTGGCCATTAATCAAAACCCCCTCAGCTACTGTCCTGAATGATGCACGTGGGCTGCTCTCTCATGGTTTTGGGCAGATCTGAAGAGCAAGAAAGTAGGAGGAAACCGACAAGCGCTTTTCATTTGACTGCGGCCTCTGGCGCAGCGGGAGCATGGAAGCATTAAATTGTTTTTCAGACGGTTGTTTCCCTGCCTCTCCCTCCAGATGTATGTCAAGGTTTTACATCACTACCCTTATTAATGTCAACACTCGGAACCTGAGGTCACCTGAGGAGGACACACACTTTATATGATCAGCTGGTGTTATTGTATACACTACATGTTTCAACTCTGAGTTGTGAAATGCAATCCTGAAGGCACAAGATATCCTGTCTGTTTTGCATCAGTGTGATTTTAATGCCTAAGAAACAGTCAACCACATCAAACAATAGTTAAATAATGGACAGAGCAGATACTGACAGCTTTTGTATCATTTACAGTACCATCAGTTATTTCTATACTTCAATTGTGAAAGGCATGAAGGGCATACTTCTGCATCTGAAACCACTCGAAAAGAAACCAAGTATATATTTAAAAATATCAACCAGTGACCTTTGAGGACACAACCAGGGGAAATTAATGAACTTATGAATCATTTCAAGGGATAGTTCACCTAAGAATGTAAATTCAGTTATTTACTCACCTTCGAGTTGTTCCAAACCTGTATGAGTTTATTTAATCTGATGAACACAAAAGAAGATATTTTGGAGATCAAAACTATTGCCTGTTCCCATCAACTTCCATTGTATTTTTGATTCATTTAATCCTCAGCATTCTTTAGAATATCTCCTTTTGTGTTCATCAGAAGAAAGAAACTGATAGAGATTAGAAACAAATTGAGGACGCATGCTAAGTAAATAAATTTTTTTGGGTGAACTATCCTTTCAACACAACCTACACAAAACCACCAATTACTAATATCTTTAAACTTACAGTAAATAGCAAATGCCCTTAATCATTTTAATTCAGTTTGTTTTCTACCCCAAAACAAGCAATCACTCAATGCAAAAATATTTGAATTTCAATACTAACAGAAAACTGAATAAATGAAAACAGAACAGAATGTAATAAAAAATGTTTAATTTACACACAAAAAACACTTAAACAAGGGTATTTTAAAACTGCTAATGTAAAGTTTTATTCCTGTGCATATTACAAAACAAGCAAAATGCCCCAAGAATCTGCGGTTTACAGTGAATTTATAACAACTAAGATTGTTATTAGACACGATGCAGAGCAAAGTGCCTAAAATCCCATTACAAGTTATGAATTCACTATAAACGGCTTCACAGGGCTTATTGCTTTTATAAAATGGTTATTCCATATAAGTAGCAAGGTTTTGCAAAATAATGCAAAGTAAATAAAATGGTTTCTGAAAGCAAAATGGTTGCCAAGCAACAGTCACACTTGCATGTTTATAGAGTCATTTACAACAGCTTTGACCACTGCTCAACCAATCAGAATCAAGGGCTGGAATGATCTGTTCTATCAAAATCAAATAAAAGCTGTTCTTCATCCAGGAATCAGCATTTCAACATTGATAATAACAAAATAAATACACATAAAACAATGTACCCAGTTGCTTTTCTTTTTTTTATCAAATAAATACTTAATTGATCAGAAGATGGTCAGAAACATCAGAAATGTTTTACTGGCACTGCCTATTGGTATCATGTGTATCTGTGGGTGTGTTTAGTTTTGAGTCAGCGTTGATCAATAGGCACAGGCCAGGCAGACAGGCCTTTAAAAAGAGTGATGGGAGGATGAGAGCTGAGGTTGTGCGGCTTCAGCGAGCGCATCACTTCAGCAGCAGCAGGCTATAAGGCACCTCAGTTTGTCTCATCATTTCTCAGCTGTCAACCAACAACAACCCAGCCACTGCAGATAGCAGGAGCAGGCGACGGGGAAAAACACCTACTGGCTCTCTTTAAAGGGGCCCTTGATTATGATTTTACATCTCTAACTTTAGTTTGTGTTGCTATTTGAGCATCTAAAGTAACAACACTTAAAGCAACAAGCTTCTTCCTGGGTATGTGACATCACAAACCCTAAAATGAACATAAAACATGCCCCCCGTGTGCAACATTTTCAAATAATGTGCACTGGGCACTGAGCGAACCAGTACACACTTGGTCAGCAGACCAATCAGAACACATTGTACATTTCTGAGGGATTGGCTTCGTACAACCGTCAACAGGCTGTTTTAGGAGAATAGAAACAGCAGTGTAGAAAATTCAAGTCAAAAGTAAGGATAAATGGTGACAGGCCATTGAATTATTGTTAGAAAATAACATAATAATTAATCTCTTTGAATAATTAGAAAATATTGCTGATCTGAGATGGTGATGTGGTCACGATGCAAAGCTGAATGAGTGTTACACCATGTAGGTGCATTATATTATAATAAATCAACAGAACAGAGTCAATTATTCCATTTATACTACATTTACACATAAAGACAAGTTTCAGACGTTGTATTTAAGGGTGCTTTCACACTTGGTTCAATTGCCTGGACCTTACCCAAGTTCAGTTGTCCCCCCTTGCCACCTTCTCGGTTGATTTGTGTTCACACTGTCTTTTTTCCTTCTGAACCTCGGTGCGCTTGCATCATCGAACTGCTGTTGTGTGTACGGCTGTTGCTAGGTGACAGCCACGAAAGCAAAGTGCCAAAACGGAAAGACGTCCGCACATCGCGGTCATTTTGCTTTTGCTGAATCTTTTGGTTTTGGACATACAGAAAGTGACTCGAGTATGTCTGCTGCAAAAATATTATAAATGTTCAGGACATCACGTACGGTTCGTGGGAGCACATCAGAGTTCTGAAGACACGTTCACACTAGCTAAACGTACCGTACTCTGACGTCAAACGAACCTGGGTGCGGACCAAAAGTGCTAGTGTGAAAGCACCCTAAGACACTTGACAGGTTTTTGTTCTCAAGCAGCTCCTGTGTGCAGGACTAGTTTCTTATGTCTCTCATCCAATTTTGTTTTGTTAACTGCAATTATGTCGTTTTACAAATTTTTTTTGTTAAATACTGTATTATATGTAGGAATTGTTCAGTGTAGTCATATGGAACTGTAATTTGGTCAAAAACTTGCAACTATTTTAGCTTTGCATTTCCCTAAAAACAATTATTGCACACCTTAATGTTCATGTTCATCATCATGTCTGTCATTTAAAATCAAGCATTCAATAGGTGTGTAGTATAAGTGAAAAATGTATGTTTTCATGATTTTTTGTTTTAAATGAGGCATGAGCATTTTATAATACACTGCATTTACACAATTAAGCTTTTGAAAATGGCTGATTGACCACTTCTTTTAAAAACCATTGGCCCCTCATTCCTGCCATAACTCTCATACCTTGAACTCTGACCTCCAACATGCATCTGTTGAGCCAAAACTCATAAAGATAACAGCTGTTTAGTGTTCACACTTTAAAATATTTCACACACACTGACCTACCCAACCCAGGGTCACACAACCTTATTTCAGATTATCAGCTTATAGTTCCCAAAGTCATGCAGCCTATGATGCTTTAGCAGACAAGTGTGGAATGACAATTGCCTCCATCCTTGATTGTTTTACTACGTGCTAAAATATATGAGAAATGCAAATTGTCAACTTGAGAATAAGAAAACAAAAGGATGGAAATGAAGATGCCGGTGTATCTCTGTAAACGACATGCAGCTTTAACAGTTGTCATCCATTATCAGACTGCTGTGGCTTTGATTTACAGACACGCATGTTTAAAGCATCTGCAATAGTGGATTTGTGTTCATCACAAGAGCTTCGTTTCTCTGCTTTCTTGCTGCACCTCTCGAAATAAAAATGTATGGCAGATATGATGGGTCACATTATTTCTAGACAGTTTTTATTCATGGTGCACTACCTTTCAAATGTTTAGGATTAGAAAGACTTTGAATATTTCAAATTAAAAAAATTAAATTAGAATCAAAAGTGACGATAAAGACATTTATAATGTTACAAAATAGCTCTATTTTTATGAATCATGTTTGTTTGAACTTTTTAATTCATTAAATGATTTTAAATAAGATATTATGGTCTCCACACATAAATAACAAGCAAGACAATTATAAAAAAAAAAAAAACCTAAATGATAATAATGTTTCTTGAACAAATCATTAATTTATTAATTTTCTTTTCAACTTAGTCCCTTTATTAATCTGGGGTCGCCACAGCGGAATGAACCGCCAACTTATTCAGCATATCCTTCCAGCCGCAACCTATCACTGGGAAACACCCATACACTCTCATTCATACACATACACTACGGACAATTTTAGCTTACCCAATTCACCTATAGCGCATGTCTTTGGATTGTGGGGGAAACCGGAGCACCCGGAGGAAACCCACGCGGACACGGGGAGAACATGCAAACTCCACACAGAAATGCCAACTGACCCAGCCGAGGCTCGAACCAGCTACCTTCTTGCTGTGAGGCGACAGCACTACCCACTGCGCCACCTTGAACAAATCAGCTTATTAAAATGATTCTGAAATGATCATGTGACAACGAAGGTGAGAGTAATGACTGGTGAAAATTCAGCTATAAATTACAGGAATAAAGACCTTTTAAAATGTATTACAAAAGCCTTTGCAAGCATAAGAAACTGCTTTAAAAAACATAAAACAACAAAACTTACTAACTACAAATGTATAATTTACTAACGTCAATGTATAATTTAAAACCTGGCTAAGAAAAAGCAAATTGCATTAATACAGTTTTGCTTTTTAATGTTGCCATGTTAATTTCTTGAAACTCTTAGAAGAATAAATAGCAATAATAGCTTAATGCAATATGCATTTTTTAATTATCCAAAGTTACTTATAAACGAGGATAAAACAAGCACTTCAAAAGATTGTTGGTGCCAGATAATTAAATAAAAATTTAAGTATTACAAGAAAAAATGAGGGCCTATTGCATAATGCTTTGAGGTTGTCGTGTGGTGTGGTCTCTTCTCCGACCTCACCATATTATGCAAATCTGAGTGCCTCACACAAGTGAGTGGGCTTGACAAACCACCTGTGGAAAACACACTCTTTCGTCTCTCTGACACTTTAACCAACAGATCCACCAGTTTTGCACATTTGCACCAGACACTTTCTTAAAATCACTCAATATCTCTAAAAAAAAAACTATTGTGCATTTATAAAGTGTATATTTATGAAGTGAGCTTCACACAGGTGAGCAGGCTTGACAAACCACCTAAAGAAACACTGTTCTCTCTATTTAAAAAACACTCCCCCTCCTTACTCTAACACTTAATTCTCTGAGCTCTAACAGTTTCTTTGTATAATAAGCACTTCTTGTGAATTTTGCCTCTACTTGTTGAATTGCTGAATGGCTTCTCAATTGTAAGTCGCTTTGGACAAAAGCATCTGCAAAATGACTAAATATAAAATGTAATTGTGGCCAGAACACGCATAACTTTTGGACAGATTTCTGCCACAATTTAAATTCTGAAGTCGATCCTAGATGCTGAGTGAGTTTTCAAACTTTGTCCAGTCAGAGCTGACAGTTTTAATCATTAACAACTGCACTGAATATGACAGGCACAGACTATGACATGCATGCAGTTTTTTCCAAATGATTTAGAATGTTTTTAAAACGCAAAAATGCCAGAGTTCCAGTGCCATGACCCAGATGGTAACACATTACAAGAGCTTAAGTACTGTAGCGTCCTTGTTAATGCATCTGCCTTCCATGCAGGAAACCCTGGTCCGAATCTCACTTGGAGTTGTGCAATTACATTCGCATCAGGTATATTCACAATACTTTAAAATGAAGCCTGTGTAGGTTAACCCACTAGGTTAAAGAAGAGAGCTTTTTTTTTTAGAATTAGCATCAGTGCTTGTTTAGTTTATCCGGAGTGTCCAGCATAAGGACAAATGATGATGTAACATGCAGACAGAACGCTTAGAGGATATGCTAACTTCATGGCTCGTTTCTCTTTTTTTTACAACATTATTCAAATTTAGCTCTCTGTCAGCTTCCAGATTTAGAATTCAGCTCATGAATAATTCAGCAGTGAGATTATAAGTGCGATAAAACACAAGCTCATCTGCATTAAAGTCACAGTGAGCGACCCTGAACAGCAGCACTGTACCCCTGTCCACTGAAAGTACAGATCAGATACAGTACAATAACTGGTGTGTTAGTTACAGTCTGTTAAACTTTTTTTCTTTTCAAATAGAAAAGATAAAACAACGGTTGCACATAAAACAACTTTACATTATCATTCAAGAAAAAAATAGCACGCTTTACAGAACTGACATCTGTGTCATTTACTTATATTGAATGGACTAAGCAGACTTTAAATGGTTATGAAATTGAAAATTCTATCATCAATTGGTCACCCTTCATGACATTGTTCTTTGAATCAGAATAAAATTTTGTTAAAAACAAATATAATTAATTTTAACCCAAAAACGTTTAAACGGTTATGAAAATGTAATAAAATAAATTAAAATGTATTCATATAATGAGCAGTTTAATATAATGAGCAGGTATTTTGAAAATATTATTTTATATTATTTAATTTTTGCTTTTATTTGCATTTAAACTCCTATAAATCACAGTAGCTCAACAATCCTTTCTTGACATGAAAACCAATGAGGTTTATTCTTGCATTCTCTCTTCTTTCCAAATCTTCATATATGTTCACAGACAAATATCTTATGGATTTGGAATGACATGAGAGAGTAAATAATGATCATTTTCATTTTGGGGGTGAATTAATAGCTCACCCCATTCATTCCTACCACACCAATTCATGTCAATACTTCCATTTGCTCTAGATGGATCTGGTGGAAAAACCCACCTACTGCTAATTTAAAATGGAGGAGGGGAACTGGGGGATCAGGGGGAGGTTGTTTTCAGAGCCCCGTCCCACTGTGGAAAGGCTCTTTGTTATTCCTAGAGCAGCCTTGACAACCTTGTAAGTGTAATAATCAACTTAGGGCTCCACAGAGATGAGACGAGAGATGATGTCGGATACAAAAACAAACACAACCTCAAAAGAGCCGCAGACACGCTTGAGCACTGCAGTGTCTCTGTGAAGCTCTGGAGGTCAATGAGAGTACATGTGCTGCACGACGACTGAAAGAACAAAAATATGAAAATGTGGTGAATAGATGGAGAAATGGGTAACACTGCACCAAAAAGAACAATTGGTTTTGTTTTTGTGACTGTTTAGGGGCGGTTTTATCCTCATGGATAACGGTATAATAGATAGGCATGGAAAAAATCCTATTAGGTAGTCAAAGCAGCTTACATGGCTGATTTGACAGAAAACACCATAAAGTTAATGAAGAAATACAATTCTGTGCATTCAACCATTAAAAATGTGAGAAAACGTGTAGTTCTGCTAATGTACATGTGCTAAATTTTCTTTAAGCTAATAATATGTCCTTCTGTTTAGCAATGGAAAAGATTACATATAGGTTAAAAGGCAAACTTTATGCTTTTGAGAAAATCTGGACACCCTTTATATACTTTCAAATTCGAATTTCAGCAATTTGTTAAACGATACAAAACTGACTTGCCCTATCTACATATTCCCCATTTCCAGAGATTCATTTAAATAAACCATTGTCAAATGATGATCCGTTGCATGCATTTTATGAATATGTATTTCAACTATTTCTTACTAATGTTTTATTATACAATAACTTTTTACTAATTAAAACAACCGTTGCCTTTTTTCACTTTTCTTTTTCCTTTTTCTGCATTGTTTTAAATGAAAACAAAGATGTAAATATGATTGTGGTGGATCATATTGTCACATTTTAAGAAAAAGATTGTTCAAAAAATTGTTCTTTAAGTATTAATTATATGCTATTGCAGTTGAGTTTGAGTTATATTTCAACAAGTAGAATTACTGTGGTGTTTACATTAATATATGTATTAATATACATTGTGACATACATATACTCGGGACTCAAACCCGCGACCTTCTTGCTGTGAGGCGACAGTGCTAACCACATACATATATATATATATATATATACACTTACATATATATACTTGCATACATATATATATATAAATTTTTAGTGTGGAGTTTGCATGTTATGTTCTCCCCATGTTCGCGTGGGTTTTCTCCGGGTGCTCCGGTTTCCCCCACAGTCCAAAGAAATGCGCTATAGGTGAATTGGATTAAGTAAATTGACCAGTAGTGAATGAATGTGTGTGTGAATGTGAGAGTCTATAGGTGTTTCCCAGTACTGGGTTGCGGCTGGAAGGACATCCGCTGTGTAAAAACATATGCCGGAATACTTGGCAGTTCATTCTGCTGTGGCGACCCCTGATAAAAAAGGGACTAAGCCGAAGGAAAAGTGACATCTTATTCTCATAAAAGTTATTTGAAACATTAAAGATGCTTATATTTAATATGGTTTTTAATCATATAAATCACATCTGTAAATTAAATTGGCTGTGGACACCAAAATGGGATATTTATTTGTTGTTCAGTTCAGTTGTACCTTAATGTAGTTTAATTTTATGTGCTTGCAATTTTTTTAAATTTTATTTAATTAATTTATTTAAATTTGCATTATTTGTATTCCACTTGTAGTTTTAGTCATGCAAGTACTTGTTGCCTTGTTCACTGTAATACAATTTTTCTTTTATTTCAGTTTAAATTCAATAACCGAAATGAACGAAAATCCCTTGACACCACTAACCTTGCAGACATGGGCAAATCCAGTGATCACTTTCTCAAAACAGCAATCCTATGAACCCCAGGACCTTGATTTATAAAAAAAAACTCCCAAAATTGAATAAAGCCAGCCAACCAGAATTCAATTGGCGGTTTTAGTCATTTTTACGAGCAGTATGCATCAGACAGCCAATAAAATGTCTGTGGATGGACTGTGGGATTGAGAATAGTAAATCACAATGAACACTAACTGTTCAGAGGAATTTTAGCAAACAGTTACTCAAGTAAATCCAGAATCAATGTGCTCTCTATGTAACACACATACAGTATATGTGAGTGCTTTTAGTTCAAACGTTGGCATGCACACAGTTTTGTATCACTTAACGTGTCTCTTTTTTTCATGAGCGAGGATGTTAGCAGCATGTTTTGTATATCAGCAATGCTCTCACGCTTCATTCCTCCTCCATCGACATGCCATCATTGTTCTTCCTCGTTCACATTCTGTTTCTGTGAGTAGGTGTGATGTCTGGCACCTCCAGGTTCAGGCCTGCCGCTGTATTACAGCCCATCAACCATTTGCTGCCTCATAAACTGACATCATTCTTTATTGGTGACCTTCACGTTACCTCACATCCTCTACTCACAAGTCACTGCACTCCACGGTCTTCAACACAAATATCTGTCCTGTCATAAAAAAGCCTGCCGATGGTGAAAGTCAAATACTTTGTTAGCCTTATTAACATTAAACAGTACAAATGTGACCAGTCATATAGAGAAATACATGTTATGGGTATTTGACTTTTGCATTATAAATGTATTGTGGGGTCATTTTAATAGCATTTGTCATTAACACTTTAGCCTAATGATAATCAGCACAATTGTCAACAGTTTTATTTTATTGTTCTTGACCGATTGATTTGTTGATTGATTGATTGAATGAATGAATGAATAAATGAATGAAAGCAACGATACTCCCTTTAAAAACAAGAAGAAATCAAACCCGATACTTTATTAATTTATTAATCACATTTTGGACGTTCATCAGGCTTTGGTCATTTACTGATCCATCACAAGACCATCATGGGACATCAAAACAAAAAGCGCATCAAAACAAGTTATTCATACTTTACTGCAAAAGCTCACTTTTACTTCCTTGCTTTCTCACTCATTTATAAGCAGCATAACGTGTTTGTTCACTTTAAAGGGGACCTATTATGCCCTCTTTTACAAGATGTAAAATAAGTCTCTAATGTCCCTAGAGTGTGTATGTGAAGTTTCCGCTCAAAGTACCCCATAAATAATGTTTATATACTATTAGAGGCTGGCTATATTCACACACTGTTGCCACAAAACTGTGTTTAAAGACCTTTCAAAAGTGATTTTTGCATGACAGGTCCCCTATAAGTAATGTATAGCATAAAAAAATAGGGAGAGTAGGGTCTTGTTAAAACTTGAACACAAGTGGTCACAAGAGAAGCATTTTAACATGTTTTTACTAGAAATGTACCGATTTGGCTAATACCAATACAGATTAAAAAAATAAAAAATAAAAAACTTTCGGCTGCTTCCGATACTGGTCAAAGTCTAAAGCTTCAAAGGTGATTTTTGCTATTCAGTATTTCTTTTAACAACAGTAACTTTTATTTGACCTATAATGGAACATCTTAATTTAATAAAGTTAATAAATAAAGCCAGTGCTGTTGCTACATGTAAATTAGAAATATTGCTGCTTCACAAAAATATTGGTTCACTAAAATGCAGTCGGTTTCTTTTATCATCCAAGATGTTTTAGCACAAACTAACTAATGTTTTTTTGCCAGCACTTGATGTATTAAATACAGATTATATTTAGTTTTTTTGCAAGTATGTAATGTTTTTGTTCTGAGAATAATGTTGGATTATTGAAAAGATATGCAACTCACTGCCTCCACGTAATTAATAAACCATCGGGATCAGCCTTTTTCATGTCATTGCCGATATGCTAATATCTTTTAATTAATCCAATATACAGTTGAAATCTAAATTATTAGCCCTAGAATTTATTTATTTTTTTTCAAATTTTTCCCAAATGATGTTTAACAGAGCAAGGCATTTTTCACAGTATTTCCGATAATATTTTTTCTTCTGGAGAAAGTCTTATTTGTTTCATTTCGGCTAGAATAAAAGCAGTTTTTAATTTTTAAAGGTCAGTTTCATTAGCCCCCTTAAGCAATTTTTTTTTCTATTGTCTACAGAACAAACCACTGTTATACAATGATTTGCCTAATTACCCTAACTTGCCTAATTAACCTAATTAAGCCAGTTAAGCCTTTAAATTGCACTTTAAGCTAGTATCTTGAAAAATATGTAGTAAAATATTATGTGCTATCATGGCAAAGATAAAAGAATTCAGTTTTTAGACATTAGTTATTAAAACTATTATGTTTAAAAATGTCTGGAAATTGGGGAAGATAAATATACAGGAGGGCTAATAATTCTGACTTCAACTGTATATACACAAATATCTGCAGCCGATACATCAGTGCATCCCTTGTTTTTACCATTATAAAAACAGTAATGATTCCTTGCTGACTGACAATGCACTGAAAATGATTGTTACTACCAGGTGGAGCCTTAAAATGTAGTTTATTGTGATTGCTGCATATGTGAATGGCAGCTGCAGTATGAATGCAGGGTTATCTGAAAAAGACACTTGTCAGGACACGGCTGGAAGCTCAACTGCTCTTTTACAAAACACTAACAGCAGATGCAAAGACTGCAGCTTGTGCTCTCCTATCTCTCTCTCCTTCTGGCTTTTGCACACACGCGCCACACAACAATGATTAAGAGTCCACAAATCACACTGGAGCGCAGCTCCCACACATGTTCAGCAACGTTCAAAGTCAGTTATGCAAAGTACATACAGGACAGGCAGTCAATACCTGCACTGAACACTACAAACCAGCAGCTCTCGTCAGCAAACCGAACTCATACTGACATCCTGAGAAGTTTTGTTATAGACTTTAATATTTGTTGGTAAACTGTCAGAGACTGCAATACAACTAGAAAAAAACTCTACGTCAACTGAATGCTGATGTTTTGAGAAATGCTGAGGAGTATAGCAGCAGAAGAGGCTTAAGGTCAACTCTTGGGGATATGTCTTCACTAAGCTCTGCCAGTTTTGACACGACACCCTCCATATAATCCATCAGTAGCGTCCTCATAAAAGCCTCCATTACCATCACAACGACAGCTCTGTTCATATATAAAAATTACACGGGCATGCCATGTAAGCTTTAAAAATGAATAACCAGGAATTAACTCCTAATTTAAAGGGATCGTTAAACCAAAAATTAAAATAGAGCCACCATTAATCATCCAATCATGTTATTTCAAACCTCTATGAAGGTGTGTGCTATATTTACAAAATTACTTTTAAAAAGCACACACGCATTTGTGGAAATTGTGTTTACATGAACTAATATTAAAATAAATAAAATGACCTCTGAAAAAGCTCTGACTTTTATCAATTAACCACTAGTACAGTAT
This sequence comes from Danio jaintianensis, assembly GCA_903798115.1. NCBI lineage: Eukaryota > Metazoa > Chordata > Actinopteri > Cypriniformes > Danionidae > Danio > Danio jaintianensis. Next base: position 16,182,979 of record CAIGQV010016735.1, on the reverse strand, counting down.
GTGTAAATTTCAACACATCCTCATCTCAAAACTCTGCTATTTGACTACAATGCATCATGCCTTACACTACAATACTTCAGCCACTGGACTAAACAGCATTGGATCATACACTAAAAGCTCATAAATGTGGGCACCCATTAGAGAAAAAGTATAAAAGAAAAAGGCATCAAATGAAATGGTTTCAGACATATGCATCATCTCTTACAATTATGCTTTTACTTAAAAAGTGCCACTGCTAATCACCAAGAACACTTTTTTTCATAATAAATATATTATTGCCTTAATTAAGTGCAATTTGATGTGTTTTTGGTGGCACAAGCATGCATCTATTCCTATGTATTTTGAGCTCTGCTTTTTGCTGTGCGTTTTGAATGAATACACTTTGCTAATGGAAACATAATTTGAGACCCCAAAAAGTTGGCTAAAAATATACTATAGCCAGAAATATACATATTCATGATAACTCTAATTAACTGCTTCACATGTCACACAGAATTCTTCAGCTTAAAACTAAAAATTTACTTTTTTGAAAAATGTAATGAAGTCTTTTTTTTTAGAGTGACACCCAAAGCTGTTTCATATGATGCCTTTTTGTCTGATTTTGTTGCATCAAATTCCTTTTTGTCTGATATGGTCATTCGCCCGTACTTGTGTATTACATACTTGTATGAGACCTTGTTTTTCCCCAAGACCTTCTGAATCTGAAGCACAATGCTGTTTTGACCAAAGCATCTGAGGTGTGATGTCAAACGGCAAACATCTGAAGATGTCCTAAGATACACACAAGGTGTAATTCACGCCATGTCAAAACCACAACTAAAAGATTCCAAGTTATAAAAAGCAAACTTGTAAGTACAATTTGCAAACTGGGAATTTTCTGCGAGATACAACTTGTTCCACATAATAATTGCAGATTCATTTAGGTGCTATATTTAGGTGTGTATGGCGTTTCCATACAAATGCATAATGCCAGATGTGAGCATATGAACAGCTCAGAGTAGAGTCATGTGTTGTCATTTGAAACTGTTAAAAATAACTTTTTCATCTGAGGTCACTTCAAAAGAAGTGATAATCGATGCAATTCCAATTAATTGATTCTGAAGCTTTTAAGCAATAAAAAAAAAGCAACAAACAAGCACCATAAGTGTGTTGAGGTAAATCAATGTTAATTCTGTAAATGAAAAGTTGTTTGTTGCCTATAACTTGAAACAAACAGAATCTTGACAGGTCCTCTGCACTAGTAACGTGACTGAAAACTATGAATGTGCACGCTCTGATCTGCTCTTCTAATCAATGGACAGCACATTATTGTTGACTTAAAAAGACGTGGCTAAAAAGTAGTAAAAAAGATAAAAATTAACCAACATTTATTTTATGTTTTAATTCACTGCATTGTGCTGCTGGATCAGAGCACATGCATTCAGTCACGTTACTAATGCAGCAGACCCAGGGCTCGAAATTTACTTTTTTTTACTTGGTAGCACCGGTGCTCCCAACTTCAAAAATTTAGAAGCAACAGAAAAAATGTAGGAGCACCCAGCAAAAATGAATGAGCACCACTGCACATTGTATATTAACGGATTTGTTGTATTTGAAAACAACATCAATCAGGACTAACAAAACCAGAAACATAACTAATCTAACTAATGCTGTGATGACTTATTAATATTTGCGCAATAATTCCAAAATGAATGTCTAATAATTATAAAATATTAATGATGTCAATGATGACAATAATACTAACAATGAATTACATTTCTCATGACAAGTTTTTGTTTGTGTCAAGCCATTTTTGTTAACAGAATTTAAAGTCAAAGAATCAAATTTTAAAATAATAATAATAATTGCACTTTTATAGTGTTTTGCATAATTTACGCTTCAGTCACCATTTAATTGAACAAAAAAACACAAGTACAACCTTCACAATTTGAAGGTTTTCAGTGTCTTCTAGATTTGAAACAACACAAGGTTGACAAATGATGACTGTTTGTCTGTGTTCAGCCTAGAGCTTCATGCGCTGTGAATCATACATTCACAACATTTTATTAATTCATACACGCATTCCTCATCCACAATGCTTGAACTCTGCTTGACCTGCTAATGCTAAACCTGCTTTACAAACAGATCAAAGATCTACCTCGGCCGGACGGCTCGTGTCGAACTCACATCTTTAGTGATCTTCCAGAGCAACAGTCTGAAGGCGCAACAGCTCATTAACATGTGGAAGTGGGTGGAGATAATGCATTCGAAAAGACAAACAACTTAATTAGCTTTAGCAGCACTTAACGTCATCTCTTAATAGTGTAGAAATGCTGCTTAATACATAACAGAGGCAATCCTGTAATTACAGAGCGTGCTCACATTCCAACACCCATTTATTCTATAAGGAAAAATAATTATACGCACTCCTATTAAAGATGTGGTGGTTACAAGGCTTGTGGTCACTGCATTGAGAGATTTTCAGGACTATTTAAAGGGCAACAACCAGTCATTTAAACTGTGTGTGCAAATTACAGGATGTACAAAGAGCATCTCATTACTAGATGGATAAAAGGAAGGAGATCTGAAACAGCTAGTAATAACAACAAGCATGCCATGCACGATGGTAAACAAAGTGTTTAACATATGAAAGCTGTTCAGAAAATGCCACAGCCGATGTAGTAATGCTTGGAGGTTACTCTTTCCTAGTTCACTCAGGTTAATTTGGTTAATTCAGAAATGTTGTTTTAACAATGTGCGAGCTGACATTATGAAGTTTCATTCACTCGCTTTACAAGAAACAAACAAAAATGCATCATTATATCTATAGGAGTTAGAATTACCATGTGGTTCGTGTTACATCTGGGGTGTGAACCTACACTTGTCTCATGGTTTGGTTCAGTTATGATTATCATGTCATTGATTTGATTCGGATTTGATATCACGATGCATATTGATGCACTGCATGCTCAATTTTCAATTTTACTTCACATGTATACAGTTTTTTTCATTACATACAAGGAGTCAGATATATGAACAGAACATTTAATTTTACCTGCTCAAAGAACACACGTTTCTTGAACGTATCAACCATGAAAAAAGGATAATAACATGTTCTGCATTGTGTTCCTCTGTTCAGAGAATAGAAGAGACAAGCTTTTTATAGTGTGCCCTTAGCAGTGACATAGAGGATCTTGGGTTTAACTGTATCTTCAGTGTCAAAGACCGTTCCAGCAAACTCACAAGCAGTGAAATGTGCCCAAAGATGCATTTTTTAATTACTCGCTCACCATCCTTACCATAGCTACTCGCACAGGTCTCACCGTCCTTGCCATAGTATGCTACCACGAAAAATGTTATCAGAAATCAGTCATTACATCATAACCAGTTATGGTCAGTTATTAAACTAATACCGAACAGTCCTCTTCTGCATAGTGATGCAGCATAGAAAGGCTTAATTTTGGCATCCCTAATTCCAACAGCAAAAGTTTTTAAAAATTGTTTTTCTATATTGACAACATAAGATATAGTTAAGAAATATCATACAAGGAAGATTTTTATTAATATCAGAATATAATTTTATACAACAAAGAAGTTTATACTGAGTGAATTATTTTAGACAATATGTGTCATAAGTGTCAAATTTTGGAAATTGAGATTTATGTATTATCTGAAAACTAAATAAACAAGCTTTCCATAGATGTTGTTCAAATTAAGTTCTTAGCAATGCACAAATTGAGTTTTGATGCATTTACAGTAGCAGATTTACAAAATATCTTCATGGAACACGATTTTAACTTAATATTATAATGAATTAGGACATAAAAGAAAAATTGATAATTGACCCATAGTGTACAGAGAATTTTTGGCTATTGCAAAAATATCTCAGTGCAGCACAAGACATTTTACTAATGTTTCTTTTTCTTTGTGGTGTAAAAAGGTTTTTTAGATAATTAAAAAGGGGAATTTAGGTCTTAGTGGCTCACCCAAAAGTGGAACCCAATTTTTTTTCCCCCAAGTGTATGCATGTTAAAGGTTCTTCATGGAAGCAATGCCAATACCAATTTATTTTTAAATGGTATGGGAGATACATTTGATGTATGTGTGCTGTTATTCACTGTTATGACATGCACCAAGAAAAACAAGCTCAGACTGGATGCTGCTCCTGTGAAGGAAGTGGAGATAGCAGCAAAGAGAGACGCATCCACACCACATGCAGTCTGAACTGCTGCCACGTCCTCTGTTTACAGGCACACATACAGGAGGAGCAAGACGTTGTGAAACAGAAACATGAGGATGTGAGCTGCATGTTATCAGAGGTTTTGCCCTCTCTCTCACACACATACACACACACACACACACGTGGCACGCTGCGGCGCTGCTCTCAGAGCCTGAGGTTTCATTGACTGCAGTGTGCAGTGAGCGTGTGCGGAAAGTCATCAGTTTCTCCGCAGGCTGGAAAAATAACCTTTCCTGCGCATTCATGTCCTCTGAATAAATCATAAGCCCCTCGTCTCAGTATAAGCGATTCCATATTGGATCACTACATTTACATGTCACACGTCGATGTTCACGCTAAGCTGAAGTCCTGTTCTCTGGCTCAGCAAAAAGCACAACACAATTATATGCAGAAGGTGTTCAAAAAGAAGCTTGTCAGGGCGATTAGCGTAGCGTCCGGTGTGCTAATATAGGTCAGGTCAACTGGAGCCCTGGAGCTGGAGTTCTAGGCAGCGCACTAAGCTAGAGGTGAAAAAAAAAGAAAAGCTAGAGCTTGAAACTGTGATAAATATAGGCGAGGGGCATCGGGGCCAATGAGTGTTACTCTTTCTGTGTGCCAGGACAGGATGAGAACATAGAGATAGGGTACAGAAGAGCAGCAGGATGGCAGAAGGGCCATCTGTCCCTTGAGCAAAGCAAACAGCGCTCTGAGCTACATGATGAGACTCTTAAACCAGATTCAGAGCTCTTCACTTGAGCCAGTTCAGTAATGAAACAAAAATAGATTGAAATCTACCACAGCCATTGGCCTCTCTGATTCATATAATGTTAGTCAATGAGTGCCTATACGTACACATTCTTAATATGATTATGCTTTAATGAGCCAACAATGCATGTGGTCATGTAAATGTGTTAAAACGTTTTCTTTTGTAGGAGTAGTAAGGTCATAAAAAAGATTAGCCACAAACTAAACATCACAGCTAGATTTTTGCTGTTTTTGCTGTTTTCACCCAGCATGCAAATGCAATAACCTGCTTTCTTGAAGTACACATGTACAGTATATTGTGTAACAGGAATGTGTCCTAACTGTAGATTTAAGTGCATCCAGACAGAGCAAATATACCAAAAGCTAAAAAAAATTGTCCTCAGTTAAATTCACACAAATTACTATTGACATAATATATAGAAAATAAACTGATTTATTAATGAGGTCTATGGGCGGCACGGCGGCTCAGTGGTTAGCACCGTCGTCTCACAGCAAGAAGGTCGCTGGTTCAAGTCCCGGCTGGGCCAGTTGTCATTTCTGTCATTTCCTCCGGGTGCTTCGGTTTCCCCCACAGTCCAAAGACGTGGTATAAGTGAATTGGGTAAACAAAATTGGCCATGTTGTTCGAGTGCATGTGTGAATGTGAGAGTGTATGGGTGTTTCCCAGTACTGGGCAAGCGTTGCAAGCTTTCATTTACAGTAGCAAGTTGGTAAGACTGCTGTTTTATTTGACAGCAACATGGTGGAGGAGGCGCTTTCTTTAAACATTCCTGAGCAGTGCGTCTCTTGTTTTTAGGTGCAGAGACACATTCTGTGTGAATAACCCTTTACTCTGTATAAGTTGCACCATCTAGGATAACAACACCAGGAAATGGTTGCTATCAACTTGATAGTCGATAATGACCAAAAACTTTGGTTTTGGCTAAAATCATGCACAATATCCTACTGTAAAGTTAACAGAATTTAAGAGAGGTTTTCATTATCAGAACCTAATTTATTGTGCCATTTCTACATAATACACCTTTTTCTTTGCTTACTTTTGGTGAAAATCTGTGAAATATATTTAACCATTTTTTTTTACAAAGCAGGAATTTGCATAATTTAAGGAATCTGATTGAATGTGAAATTATGGAAACTTATTTTCTGAACACGGAAGCTAAACTCAAGCTTTTGCCACAGATGTTAGATCTTTACTGCCAAGCCCCATCTAAAATAGTAAAATATTGTAAAGATCAGAATAATCTTGTGATGAGTATAATATAATTTTGTATATATACAAAAAATAAATTGTATATATATAATTTTGCTTTAAAATTTGCTTCATTATTGTAAATTTGCTAGGTGACACTATAACACAGAAGCGAAAAACGTCCCCTTTAAAAAGTGTTTTGAAATATTGATGATATTACACACATGCAAGTGAATGGAATATAACTGTGTGTGTATGTGTGTGTGTGTGTGTGTGGAGGTAAGTTAATGAGGAGCTCCAGTACTATCAGGCAATGTCCTGTGGTGTGGCCCCTAACAGAAACTGCCTTTTTCTCTAAAGGGGGCCTCCAATCATTAAACTCCACTAACATGTTATTCTAAATACAGAGCACTGGCCCTAACAACACTTCCTACAGCATTCGATGCCAAATTAATATCTTTATATAGCTTGTGCTGAATTTTTTTTTTTAACAAGAACACGACATGGCAGATGACAGAAAAAAAGCGCAAGGCTGCATTACTCTCTTTTTATCATTAAAATAGATAACACAAGGAGGCGTGAGGGAATTGGACATCCAATCTGGGTTTGGACTAAAGCCACACTGTTCATCGCATATCACATTATGCACAAATAACTATCAGTGCCTCCACCTTGTCAAAGTGTAGGTGTCTGTGGTCGCCCGATCTAAAGCCGAGATGCACAAAGCAGGTAAATCTGGCCCGTGGACTCACCAGGAATCATCCCACACTCTCTAGGATGAGGAGACAGGAATGAGAACAGAGAGAGACAGAGATGCTGAACACAGCAAATGCTCAATTATGTGGATGCCTGGGAGGTTAACACATTGCTTTGTAAGGCTTCATTGCTTTTGTGACCTCGGCTGTCTACCTCTCTAGTAATCGGAGTACACACATAAGTGACCCCAGTGACATTCAGAAATACACCTTTAAACAACTAAAGACTAGTCCACACTGATTCAGTGGATTCTTTTGTCAAATCAGTGCATTTAGTCTGGATGATTTAAGTCTGAACAAGTCATAAATGTCATGTGACTAATCATTTGGGAGCCACAAGAGAATAATGTCACGGCTGGTTGGTTAACTGATGGCAAGAATATATATGGTCAAAATTCTCAGACTACAGTGATGACAAAGGCAGGCAGGGTCAGGGGGAAAAAAAAGAAAAGAAATATGAAAATGCCAATATTTCATCATGTTACGTGCCAAGAATGTGATCCAGACAGAGTTACTTTTGCATAGTCCTTAGAATTGCATTAAGCTGCCAAAGCCTATAGCAACCATGGACCAAAATCTAGCCATGTAAACTCGGTAACCCTGGTTGGGAAAGTGAACCAGCCTTAAAGTCAACGTGAATCAGAAGTTGCTTACATTTTTGTTTCAGTATGTTGATGTACTTCCAACTAAAGCAGAATGTTGAGTAGGGGGCGGGGCTTTCTTTTTGCGCATCATTCACTTACGGCAAACTAACGGTAAGAGGCGGTTACCAAAAGAATACTGCGGCTCAAGCATCAAACTGACATCAACAGAGAAGGGTCGCCACTCCAAACGGTTAGAATTTGGCTGAAGATTACCAAAACAAACTTTTTTTTTCAGTGGATTAACTTGCACGGATTAATTGTTCACCTAAAAAATAAGTCAGTAATTTCACTTTGACTTTAAATATAATTACACATCTGTCATCATTTGCTCAACCCCAGTTCAATCTAAACCTAGTTTTGTGTTAAACGAAAGAATACATTTTGTAAACGTCCATATTGTGAAAGTCAGTGGGGTCTAGTGTTGTTTTGGCATTGTTGACATAAAAAGTTCAAGGTGACCATGAAATCAAAATCGTCCATTTATCTTTGTTTGGTTATAAAATGATTTTTTTTTTTTTATTCATTTGGTATTGTACATACTCAAAATGACTAGAATCAAATTGACCCATCCCTCTTCTCAGATGACATGATTTTCAGTGCAAGGACGGTTCGACCTGTTACTCACATGAAATCACAGCAATAGAAAACAACAGTCCAATCAATGTCTATAGCTAATGCACAAAATCAAGTCCCATCCTACATTTTTCTCGTCATTTCAGATTATGGAACACTATTGCAAATGGTCATGGTTTCTTTCTTTATTTTATATTTATTTTCATTTGTTCTAGATGTACTTAAGTCACACATTTTAACATTTACATTGTTAGTTGAATGCTCACTTTAAAGGAGAAGGACAGATAAGAGTGATAGCAGACTGTTAGGACGGTGCCAGACACTGCTTTTAGACATCTGCGGCATGCAGCTGATGGTCCAGAAGGATGGAGGAAAGGGATTATATGAAACACATAAACAAAGTCATGTTCAGTTTGTTGACGAGACTTAAAGGAAATGACAAAACTGCAGACACACGTCCACTAGGGCGGTCAGAGATGTACTAATGCAGTGCTTTTATCTTGTCAGGAAAATCTGAACTACACTTTTAGTGGTTTTTGTCAATTTAATGTGCTTAAAAAAAACCTCTTTTAAAACACCAGACATTTCCTTTAGGGCAAACTAACTTAATAAAAGTTGCTTTAAGTATAAATCTAAGCAAGTTTGAGTAGTAAACCAGTAATGTTAAACCAGTATTAAAAGCAAATGGGCCTGACTTAAAATCAGCTGTCACTACAAATATGCAATGTAATTTTGCAAAACATGAAAATCATTCCACGGAATACACAGTTAAAATACTGTTAGGTGGTTGTATAATGTTATAATGCAGTTTCTGTATTACTGAGTAGTGTATTGGTGCCTGTATATTTTACAACCATAAACAAGACATAAACATAATGTACATTGCTGAGAGGACAAACTGAGAGGAAACAAAAATATTTAAATTATGTAATTATGTTCAACATAAATTATATGGAAGATAATAGATTGCACTTCCAAAAAAAATCTAATGTTTTAAAAAGATTTCACTGTAAAATTGTGTTGCGTCATGTAAAGTTTTACATTATGTGGTAAAGAGGCTCAAAAAAAAAAAAAAAAAAAAGGCTTTTGGTGGTCAAAAAAACAACAACGATTTAACAAAAAATACCACTGGAAGATAGTAGATGACACTGTTTCTAAGCTGTTATGAATTTCTTTCTTCAACTGAACACAGAACAATACATTCTGAAAAAAATTAGGGAAAATGACAACCATAGTAGGAACAAAACCTACTACAGAAATCAACAGCTGCTCAATAGTTTTCCTAAATTTCCTTTGTGTTCAACAGAAGACAGAAACTCCAACATGTTTGGAACAAGATATGTCAGAATTAAATTATTGGGTGAACTATCCCTTTAACAGGATTTTACCAAACGGACAGGTTTTTACATTATACATTATTTTTCTGTAAGAATACAAATTAAATAGTGTTTTTGATGAATTTGGAGTCACTCGCTTAAATCTAAATGCAGTTTAGTGAGACTGCTACAGATGACAGTAGAGACATCAAGTACTGTTCGGTTCAGTGACAGTCCTCATCCCATGAAGCTTTGATCCATTAAAACTCCTCTACTGCCAAAACAGATGCTTGACTGACGTGAAGGATAAAACAGTCACTATAAAACCAGAAATTTTCCTGAAGCTACTTAAAAATCATGAGGACCCAAAATGAGGCCAGCATTTTTATTCTCCCACTACCCTGAAGACTAAAAGCAAAATGTGATGTTAGGATGACAAACACAAATCAATCACCAATATTAAACTTCCCACAAAGCTAATATGCAGCTTCAGAAGACTCTGAACGTAGCGCAATAGTCAATTATTCAATTCAAGTATTCAATGTATGATAAAGAATATGTATATGTATTCAATGTATGACAAAGAACAGCCTGGACATGCGTTCTAAACATCTCCTTTTGAGCTGGATGAAAGTAAAATATCTATCTATCTATCATCTATCTATCGTATGTGCTCTAGCTATCCATCCATTCAACCATCTATCTGTCCACCAATCCATTGTATGTACTCTAGCTATCCATCCATCGTATGTACTCTAGCTATCCATCCATCCATCCATCCATCAATCCATCCATCCATCCATCCATCCATCCATCCATCGTATGTACTCTAGCCATCCATCTATCTATCTATCTATCTATCTATCTATCTATCTATCTATCTATCTATCTATCTATCTATCTATCTATCTATCTATCTATC
>CAIGQV010016735.1:16138210-16164771 GCA_903798115.1 Danio jaintianensis | reverse complement strand
ATCATTTTTTTCAGTGTACATGTTTGAAAGTTGGAACAACATGAGTAAAAACCAATAATGCTAATATAATAATGCTCAGTTCTTTGTTTTGCATACAAAAAATAAACATAGGGGCAACACGGTGGCTCAGTGGTTAGCACTGTCGCCTCACAGCAAGGTTACTGGTTCGAGGCTGGGTCAGTTGACATTTCTGTGTGGAATTTGCATGTTCTCCCTGTGTTTGCATGGGTTTCCTCTGGGTGCTGTTTCCTGTTTCCCCCACAGTACAAAGACATACGCTATAGTTGAATTGAATAAACTAAATTGACCATAGTATATGTGTGTGAATGAGTGTGTATGGATGTTTCCCAGTACTGGGTTGCAGCTGGAAGGACATCCACTGTGTAAAACATATGCTGAATAAGTTGGCGGTTCATTCCGCTGTGGCGACCCCTGATGAATAAAAGGATTAAGCCAAAGGAAAATGAATGAAAGAATGAACATAAACATAAGGAACAGATTCACAATGATTGTGGATAAATCTTTACACAAGTTACTGCACTCTCAATTGCCCTACTGTACTTCAAAAACCCAAAGGACAAAATAAGTGGTGCCTTTGTCCATAAATGACACTAAACGAAGCGGCTTATCTTTATATCAACAAATGGCATAAAAATGCATTTCTAAATCTCAAACAATTCCATTCAGACCTGTAATCCAAAATCCTAAACTGCCATGTAATCCCACACCTCCAAAAAAAATGGATGTCCTCCGAATCAGGCCATTAGTATAATGAAAGTATCCAACAAATAATACTGATAACTAGATCAGTAGGACTCGTTATGAATGATTATTTAAGAGATTATGACACACTCCAACATAATACCCAACATACTGTGCTCTAACAACACACTAGATACAGATATAAAAAAATAAATATTCAACACAAAATTGCAGATTATTCTCAACAATAAAGGCTTTGTTATAACTAAATGGAGAAGAGGAACTGGATAAGGAAGGCCAAGAGGTTGAATAGTCTCGATTTAGAGATGTGTGGTTGTGCCCTACATGCACAACACTAAGAGACTGATTGGGTTTTAATCCCCATAAATGCATTGCTGCATAAATCCCATTACAACCATCGCTGGGCCACTGCTGACATCAGTCATAATATGCAAACTTCAGAACAATGGGCCATTTAGGGTCACTCTCTCTCTTTTTCCTCTGTCTCAGCCATTTCATTTTCATCAATTGTTTTATTCATGAACTTGAACTTCTTTGTGAACTCTGGATTGACGTAACAGCTTATAATAAAAATGTCTAAATTATCCAAACACAATTTAACAGTGAAAGAAAGCGAAACTCCAAGTTTTAGGGTGAATGGGGTTGGATAAAAATGTAGACTACTTCTTATAATGAAGTGTTCTTTAAATCACGGTTTTACGATCAAACTTAAGACAAACCAGAGCTGAAATCATTTTTAACTAGTAGACTCTCAGGAAAAAAAAGGTACAAAACTGTCACTGGGATGGTACACTTTAACATTTGTACCCGTTAAAGGTGCATATTAAAACCTTGAAAGCAGTACATTTTGAAAGGGTACAGTCGCAGTGACAGCTTTTGCACCTTTGGCACTAGTAATGTATATATATTTACTATCATAGTGTTTTTTTCATTCATTTTCATTATTTAAGCTCTGTCTGTTTACATAATGCCACTGTTAATCAGGTCATCTGACTGAGGCCTTGACTGTGACCTTCTGATCTGAGCAGTGCAAACTATAATTTATAAATTGCCATCTGAAGCCAAGCTGATTTCCCCAGGAACTAAGAGGGTAGCTTTGACTTCCACTGCGTTCAGTGGCTTCCAGAGCTCTGGATTACTGCTCACTCACATCAACACAGGTACTTGAAGACTTTAAGGTCACCGCATTTAATTAAGATCAGTCACCTGGCTACTTTGTGTTCTTCTGCATTTGAAGGTGACAACCATGACTTGCCTGAATATTAATTACTGCATGAATATTTATCCCACTATAGCTTAAAAAAAACTGTTAAAAGGGACATATTATGCCTTTCTTAAGATGTTAAATAAATCTCTGGTGCCTCCAGAATGTGTTTGTGAAGTTTCAGATCAAAATAACTTTCATCGTGTCACATTAGCTTCTCTATGGGTGTGAGCAAAAACAGTGCATTTTGTGCATGTCCCTTTAAACGCTGCATTTTGTTCCTGTTTAGATCCACACATGCAGCAGAAAGACAATAAAGTTTGTACTTGACTTGACTTGACTTTAGTGAGCATTTTCTCTATCAAACTATGAATACACTCAGAGAAAATATACTTTAGCCACATCAGCCATATTTTAACATTCAGAAAATACATTTGGAAACATTAACAAATTATGAAGTGCATATGAAGTTTCAGCACAAAGCGCTATTATTGACCATTCTTCAGAAACACCGTTGGAGTGACTCTCAAAGTGAACCAGCCAGTCTAAACTAAAATATTTTGTGAAAATATCAAACACTTTACCAACATTCTTTAGCACATTTACTTTAGAAATGATATTCAATAACTTGAATGTTGAAAGTGTTTTGAGGCTTATCCAAAAACAGAACATTTGTAGTGTTTTTATGGCACAGACATTGTAAATCTCTGGCTGCAGCAGCGAGTAAGCAGAAAAGGCAACTGTTGAAGTGATGACATGTTGTCACGATATTATTTCTAACTTCGACATGATACCAAGAAAAATATTGATATTCAATACCATTTTCGATACTGCGAGGAAACCAGTATCGCCACTTGCCACTGGATATACCGAGAAGATGGGGCTGTGTTCTGTAGTGCCCTCACAACCCAAATATTAATATTTTTGACAACACTACAGAATATCTGCAAATTAAGAGGTGGTGGTAAAAAAGGTAAACAGCCTTACATTGGGCTTTAATCTGCGGATAAAAAAAAAAACTAGCTGATATACATTATCCTGCTTATTACAATACTTGCCACAAAACTAAACAAGAAATGCTTAGCTTTGATCTGAACTGTAACAATTGACTATTTTTTTTTTTATTAACCTAAAGCTTGCCGAACAAAAAAAATGTCTGTATCAGTCTGCATTACACTAACCTACTAGTATTAATGTTACGTAATGAAGAAGATTAAAGAAGATACCATCAAGAAGATTCAAAGTACCTGGATGAGTCTGTGTTATCAGTTTTAAAGTTTTTAATCGGAAAATGACATACTTTGGAATGTTGTGATTGTCCAATTAGAATCAAGTAATCCAGAAAGCCATGCAATAATATATAATATGATTCCCTTCCTACATCACTAAGGCTTGCTAATGCTTGCATGAAAAAAGTTAAAGTTACTGGGTTGTTCTTTTTTCATGTTTTCTGAGTTGGAAGATGCACCGGGAACTGGATTATAGAACTTACACACACAGAAAAATCAGATTTCCATGATATGTCCCCTTTAACTATGCAAGCTGACAAAAGTGAAGAGAGGCACATGAAACGGTATGACTGTTCTCCAAAACAAACAAAAGCCAGATTTGCATTATTCTCCTCTCTCCTCAGGCATGTTTTCAGGCTGCTGTTTTGACAAGCACTAGGGTCTTATAAGGCGTTGAAGCGAGAAACGGCCGGCCGATCAGAAAGCACTAATCGTGCTGCTTCACCGGCGCGGCCGTCATTGACGAGGTGGAGAGAACAGCTATAGAGACAGGCCCGCGACATTCCCAAACATTTCAGAGAGCAAGGCACGATGCGGAGTGACAGCTCTCTAATGCAGATGGAGTCTTGCTCTAGGGCTGCATGCTGAGATTTCTGTCAGTGTTGAGGAAGATGTAAACTACAGTGTGGAATGCTGTCCTAAATCACACTGTCCTTATGCAGCCTTTACCAAACACTTACTAAACAAATAAAAAATACCAATAAACAAATACTCTGGCAAAGCAACTTATTTTTACTAAATTACATTTGAAGTTTTGTCGATGGATAAAGTTTATTATAGTTTCTTTTTCTTTTTTTTAATAAAGTGATGCTTTCTTCAGATTGGACACATTAAACTGATCAGTAAAGACATTTATAATGTACAAAAGATTTAGATGTCAAATAAATCCACCCTAAAAGTTTCACAAAAATATGGCCAAATGTGGTAAATTATTTTGAAATAATTTTCCATAGTGAGTGACATTTAAAGGTGTATTACTGATATTTTAAATTAGTGTTGTGTTAAAGTCATTATCTGTTAGGACAATATCTATATTTTCTACAGCTTTTAAATTTTTATGATTATTTATTTTGCTTAGTGTGCTTTTTTGTTACATTTCTATTCAGCAAATAGTAAATAAACTGTAAATATTAATTAATTAATGACGCAAGTGCATATATAAATAAAGCAAACAAGCAAGTAAATTAATACATTTATAAAAATTCAATTATTGGCCATTAAATTGTAATTATATTAATATTAGAATAATATTGATGTGTGTAGTGACAATTAATGATGCTAAAATGTTTTTGTTTGATTTTGTTTTTTAAGATTTATTTTTGACATTTTATTTGTCTTTATTGTGATAAGACGGAAGTTGGACAGGAAGTAAAGTTGGAAAGAAGGGGAAGGGGAACACTGTAATAATAACAATAACAATAATTTACAGTATCACTGTATTTTGATCAAATGCAACTTTGGTGAGAATTAGAACATTTTAATACATTTAAAAATGCAACCAACCCTAAAATTTTGAACAGTACAGTTTGTTGAACTGAATAACATATTGTTACTCTGTACTTTCGATTTGCAATATAATGCAATTCTTTCATTCAGAAATGCAGAACGAAAGCATTTATTTGTGTTTAATTTACAGAGTATCAATATTTCCCCTCATTTAAAGCATAAAATGTGGGTGGCAACATACAAACAAAAAGTTCAAAGTCTCCTCTTTAATGTTGCATCCACCATTTAACCTACTGAAACATGCCACTGTACAAAGCATTCCTTTATAAACAAGTCATATTCAGCTATTTAATTTTCTTGGGTCCAGCAGATCAAGGATGCACATCATAATGTTTTTATTCCACCTCCAGTCACACCATCAGTGAATGTTTCTGCAGCAGTCGGGGTGCCGCTATGCCAAGAAGATTAGAGCAGGTGTCAGAGCAGGGCACAAAAAAAAAAGAGGAAAAAAAAGGCTTCTGCTGCTTTGTGATTAATAAAGCCTCTCTAAATTATGCTCTGGATGCCTATTGATTTGGCACCGCATCTGCCCTGGAGATGAATTCATCTGCAAGAAAATATGAAAGACTTGCAAGCCCTGCTCAGCTGGTCCGGAGCCTGTGGCATTCATCCTCAGGCTAATTAGCGTGTGCTGTAGTCATGTGCCCTTGAGCATTCAGCACTGCTGGCCTGAATTACAATACAGTGTTAGACCGATATTTATCAAGCCCTAAATAAGACACATATGGCTAGAAAATCTGAATGCAGTCAGAGAAAGCATGCAATGATTCACTGAACTCATGATTCGATTTGAGGAGTTGTGAAATTTTAAAACAAAGCCCAAATCAAATAAGTTACAATAAAAAAAAACAGTTAGAAAAGTTACAAAGCTCTCTCCATTTAAAATTATAGGCAACCAAACAAAGATGTAGTATATCTGTACATGCAGCATTAGCAGTGTTTAATCTAAATTAGACTGTATAATTTCACAATTCTGAGCAAAAACAGAATGGTTGAAACTATTGGCATACTAAGCAAAACATGTCTGAAGGAAACAGCAGACGAGCTGAATGAGAAGCAAATTGACTCTGCCAGCAGTTGGCAATAATGAACAGCAGTGATATAGTGTTCCTTGGGTTACCGCTGTAAACAAAGCAGCACTGTACTTATGAATGTTATGAACTTTATATTAGATTGCATTTACTGTTCTTGCCTTTAAACAATGTCAATTTTTCTAAAGACAGTCAGTTCCCCTCAGAGATTAATTCATATAAAGTCCTACTTCAACTGTTTCTTGATTTGTTCGGCATCTCAATTGATTTTAATCACTGCATATTTGAATCATTTTTAACCTGTTCTTGGTTCATCCTTATATGCCAAAGTCAGAGTTTTGAAAAATTAGATATTTAGGGATGGGATATTTGCAAATATCAGGCCAAATTCAGTCTTGCATTATTAATGTGAACGCCATATGGAGGCATTCACACAGAACAAGTTTTGGCATTCCGATATGCTACTTTTCCATTGCTTTTTTATTTAAACACATGCTTGATGGATGTGCATAACCATAATATGCTCACATATTGAATCTTCTGCAGCACCTCGCACATGAGTGCCATGTTTTTTGAAGGCAGCGTCAAGTTAAAGAACTTAAACTTTTACACGCAGCGTCACTCATCAATGTCAGTTCCAAAGCAGTGGACCAATCAGAAGAACTAGGAGAAAGGGCAAGCGTTACAAGCTAGCATTTACAGGCCTAAGAGGGGCTGAATCCACATACCCTGGTTCTCTACGCCAGGGATGTGTTTTTAAAACCCATTCCTGAGAGTTTATAAATGCAAAGACATGTTCTGTTTAAATGACACCTAAGCTTTTGTGCTGTTGCTACTTTGCCACTTTTTCTGATAATTACAGCAATATAGTATGCTTAAATTTGCAGCTATTGGTTGATAGTTTTATGCAAAGTGACGTTCATTTGCATTCAAGCTATACATTTTTCCTTTTCTTTTAAAATCAGCTCTTGCTTTCTTGGAAACTGTATCCATGATTTGGTGTCACATTTTAGTTCAATTATAAAAGTTAGTGTAAATTAATGACTCATTAACTGATGTTAAGTCATGATTATCATTTTATTAATCAACCTGATGTCATTAGGCTCCACTGGCCTGTGGTGTTTTATGGGTTACATCAAAAGTAAATAAACCTTAAAGGGGCTACATTATATGCAGAATTCAGAAACACTTGTTAATAGCAACACCAGTGGCTGCTAAGTGAACTGCAGAAAAAAATCCATCCGGCATCGCATATGTAAAGTACAAAAGACGGAATGAAATTGAATGCCTAATGCACCAAGTTGAAATTAGTTTTGCAGCAATATAAAATTAAACAGAAAATTCACCTAAAAGTAATCACTTACTCACCCTTTACTTCCAAATGTAAACTGGTTCCAAACCAGTTTGAGTTTTTTTGTTTCTTCTATTGAACACAAAAGAAAATATATTGAAGAATGTTTGAAACCTGTAACCACTGACTTATATAGCATTCGTTTTTCCTACTATGGAAGTTGATGGTTACAGGTTTCCAACATTCTTCAATATACTGTATATTATTTTGTGTAAAATGAAACAAAGAAACTTGTATAGACTTCAGAGCACACGTGGGCGAGTAAATGGTGAGTGCATTTTTATTTTGGGGTGAACTATCCCTTTAAAAAACATCCAGACACTGTCAACACAGCTGAAAGTGTTTATACTGTATGTGCAGTTCACCTTTCTCTCAATAACTACATTAGCGCACAAGAAAAAAAACCAGAAACCAGCAGTAAGAAAGCATCTGATCATAGCAATATGAATATGTTTCTGCACAACTTCTGCCATTCACTGGCATCATATCAACAGATTAGGTAATTCCACTCGTATGACTGTTTGATTTAAAGTATACTTGAAACTATAAAGACTATATAGAGCTGGCTTTGAGGAACTAGAGTTTGACTTGATCCCTTTTCTTTACATGACACATTGACTTTACAGTACACAATCACTCTCAGCATTATAACTGAACATGATTAGCTTTCATTTTATTTGTCAGAGAATAGAAGAGAAGCTCTTGGGAGCTTGTGTAAACATCACATCCTTTAGTTTACCCAGTAAAAAATTTGTCTTTCGCACACAAAAAATAAACTAAAATCAGTCCATACGTTTTTAAAGACAACCAAAGAAGGTCTCATTTGAGATCCATAACATGCTGTTAACATATTGGCAATTCCAAAAAAAAAAATGTAAGTCCTACATAAAGCCCCTTTAATGCAATGTACATACACTGTACATCATAGTCATTACATAAACTGGGTAATAACTAAGTACTCTTCCTAAACCTACCCCTTAACCTAACCTTAGCTCACATTGTTGTTGTTTTTCTTGGGTAAGTGGACTGTAAGTACACATTAAGTACACATGCTCTACAATAATGTGAAGCACTAAACTTTTACAAATTAAATACTTGGTAAAATTAACAGGAGATGGTGAAAACACTAAAGTTAATGAAATTCTGAAAGTTTTAATGATGAGTAAATGAGTCATCTACAATGCATTGACAAAGTGTTGCTGAAAACAAACTAATAAATAAACTCAGTCTCTATTAAAAAAGGTCTGCTGTACAATTACGGTAAAAAAACATATATACATATGCTGAATTTCCATAACTAAATACCATGTTTGTCCTGTATGTCTGTTCATTGTTTTATCCCTAAAGAGAGGTATAGAACAGATTTCCCATTCTATCCTCATGGTCATTTTCTCTGTTTTATTAAAAAAGTCGTCCATAATAAAATAATTTATTCAAAAATTTGCTCATTATTATTTACAATCAACATTTCAATGAGTGAAAGCAGGTTTCACAAATAAATAAATTCATTTAAAACGACATATTTTATTGTCATTTTTTCCACAATAAAATATTAAATTTAAAAAGTATATCTGTTAGAAGTTGCTTGCTATCAGGTTTGCTTTCATCAGACTATATACTATTGGTTTTCATCAGTTGGAACAAAAGACCACAGCATATTCATGTCGTTGTAAACTGAAATACAAAGCCCTCAGCAGACAGACAGCATGCACGTCAATTAATCGCGAAAAGGTTTCTTTGGCAAGCATGTAGCCCCTTTGTCTCCATGGCAATGGTCGGCCAGTTTACATCCCGCTGAAGCGACGCTGTTCCAGAGACGTGCAGAAGCGCATTTTACGCAATAGGTCATTTGCCCAGTCGCTACCCAAAACAAACGATTCAGCGTCATCACACAGCGCACATCGTTTCGAATACGATGAATATTTTAATAGTTACCTTAACGTGCAAAAAAGGAAACATAAATGGGGGAAATCATTGGTTTTATTGCAGGCTACGTTAAAGCGACAGCCCAATAATTCATCTCTGCAGAACAGACTGAATGGGATTGTGCTGATTTTCAGTTTTTGTTAATCGTTCATAACACATTGAGTTTGTCTTCTCGTAAACGTTTGTCCTAGACCAACGTTTTCACACTGATATTGGCCAATTTCCATAGCTGCTTTTATGTTCTCAGAATTGAGCAACAATGCAACGAGTGGGAGATGAATGAGCTCATGGTCGCTTTAAACCTGTGATGAACGGAGACGGTTTAAGACTCTCCTTACCCTTTGAAGCATCCTTTTCTTCTTTAGGCTTAGCCACTTTTCCGCTCATAGATCCCAGTTTGGATGTATAGATCCCGAATTAGACTAAAACCCGAAATCCTTCAGTCGTGTGTGCCCACTGCCGCTTTAGGAAATCCTTGGCAGATCCAAAACAAAGGTGCCAGGTGAGGAGATAAGAGCTCTGCAAGAAATGCATTACAAATAAACAAAAGTGCGTGATTTTTATACACAAGAGGGAAAGCGATGTTTCTCGTACCTTCTATCGACATCTATCAACATGCAGTTACACATGCAGACAACTGTAGTCGAGTTTTCAAAGCGCGTGGTAGTAACAAGTCCGCCA
This sequence comes from Danio jaintianensis, assembly GCA_903798115.1. NCBI lineage: Eukaryota > Metazoa > Chordata > Actinopteri > Cypriniformes > Danionidae > Danio > Danio jaintianensis. Next base: position 16,155,060 of record CAIGQV010016735.1, on the reverse strand, counting down.
ATGTCACAATCAAACGCAGACCTTCGCGTAGTGCTCTTTGTTATCAACAAGGTTATCTCACCTTATCTCTTCCACGTTGACTCCTACATTAATGCACATTGATATAGAAAAGCGGCTCCCGCATGAAGCTCGAGGAGAGAAAAACACGACGAACCCTCGCGAATGAAGCAAACTGGAGAACAAAAAAGCGCGAGGGAAGGAGAGGGGCTTCCACCGAGTGTCAGCCGACGTCAGCGGTGACACGGTGGACGCGAACGCTGAAATAACCTGAGGAACCACCTTTTGATACTGTACGCTCAAATGTTCACAAATGCACTACTAGCCTGTTGCCAGCGTTTGCAGAAGCCGGGGTGGCTGTAAAACACGCCTGTAGTGTGAGCAACAGGATATTATGAGTCAAAACGGAATCATCACATCAGATGCAGATGGAGTGAAATCACTGCCGTCCATAAAATTGTTGTTTGTAGATTTTTTAAGGTAGGCTATATTTATGCATGCGAGTTTTTTTTAGCGATACTTAATTTTAAAAATGTAACAATTTAACGCATTTTATATTGAACGCAACTGTAATCTTATTTATTAATCAGGACATTTATTTATATAACCTCTGGACATCAAAACGAAATACTTAAAAAATTGCAGTCGCTCGTAAACATTGTGACAAGTTATAGCTGCCATTGAATATACTGAAAACTGAAACTTGTGAGCTACATATGATTAAATGTATGGATATGAAATGTGTAGGATACACCTAAAAGTAGGTAACTAAACATTTTAAAACAATATATTGAAAACTTTAATTTAAATGAAACACTTATAATTTACATAAGACACAATATAAATAAAACATTGCTGCCATTTTTAAAAGAATATTTCAAAATAAATATAAAAATAAATGGGCTAGTTTTGTGATTAAAATAGATGAAAGGGTACATGCTTGAGAGATATACAGTAGTCAACATTTGAAGTGGATCAAAATCTTTCATCAAAGTTTTCCTACAACTATTGAACGACACCCATTCTTCTCTTTAGGACAATTTTGATAAACTTTTTGATTCACTTCAAATGTTGACTTGTGTATATTCAATAGCCTACTTGCACGAAACGGTTCTCAAAGAATATACTGTAAAGAAGCCTAATATGTACTTTTTAAGATGTTTTTTTCTGTTATCCTAGAAGAGTGTGTGCATGTTCTAATATTAGCCACTAGGGGTATCCGTTTGAAACACCCCCCACGTCCATCTCCTCCGCCCCCAAGTTGAAACACCATCAATCTGTTATGGTATAAATCCTTTTTAAATGCCTCAACATGAATGACTAAAAAAATCCCTCTGAATCCACAATCATAAAACATTAAAGTAGCGCGGTATATCTGCCCAAAAAAGATCAAATACACTGGAAGGCTAATACTCAAAATATTTAAGCAGATTATGACGCGGATTGTGAAGAATTATTGTAGACTTTTTTAATAAAGTCCCCGGAGTGGACAATACGGTCTTGTCCTAAAAAATAACCACAACGAGAAACTAAAGCGAAGCGCATCAACTTTCCTACAGTATACGAGAATATCGGCATAATATTTCGTTTAATCACACTAAACAATAGCTACGCAAGTTACATTACATAAATAATATTCAGTATTTAACTTATACTACTTTTGCTTTAATAGCCAACTATGCAATAAAAAAGTAGCTATCAGCAATTAATGCAGTTTTAAAGAATGCATAATCCCGTGATAAAAAAAAACAAAAAAAACAGAGTAGGCTACTTAGTTTGCAGTGACTTATTGTAGTCTTGACAGAATCAGTCCAATAAAACATGCATTTTCTTACCTGTTTAAACTATGAAGATAGGCATAAGATGTCCCAGTCTTTCTCTCGATGTACAGTGTAATCTCCGTAGGCTACTGCACTGTGTTCTACTGTATCACTCTGTCCGCTATTGACACCAATTGAACCACAAAGGTTTCACTTCGAAAATCTGCTCGTCTTTGTCCCTGCTAATTTGGAGTTGACAGACATCAGACTGTTGATCACCTGACGGATTGTTCTCCTTTGCGGCACTGAGAGTGGAAGAAACAGAAGGCGACGCTTTCAGAATCCATACTTGCTATTTTTAGGGACAGTTGGACGCCTTTCAAAGTTTCATTGACCAGACTTTCTTAAGACGCTGTCCAGGGATTTAAAGTGACAATGCTGGCTTCTTATTTGTTAAATCATAAATTGAGAAATGTAATAACAAAAAATAAAAATGAAAAAGTGTCATGGAAGAATATATGTATTCTGAACCTCTACGTAAAAAGCGATTTTTGCATATTAGTTCCCCTTTAAATGACTAAAGGGGACCTAATATGCAAAAATCGCTTTTATAAGGGGTTTAGGAACAGTTGTGTGGCAACAGTCTGTGAATATAACCAGCTTCTAATGGTAAAAAATTATTAATTTAATTTTTTTACAATCACTTCATTTAAAAAAAAAGTCTACAGAAACACTTTGATTGACATTCTCCCTTTGTACATGTCATCAGAGGGGGAAAGCCCCGCCCATTAGTAACGATTTCTCCCTCATTAGCATAAGACTTGTTTTTGAATCTGCCACTATGCTGACACAAGGGCATTTAGGTCTCCAACCTCTAAAAAAAAAGAGTGCTGCTAGCACAATATCATTGGAATTTAAAGTGACAGTCATCAAAATGGCAAAATTTGGATCAAAGCCTAAGGACAAGAATTATAAACCATTATTTCTGGGGTATTTTGAGCTGAAACTTCACATACACACTCTAGGGACATCAGAGACTTATTTTATATCTTGTAAAAAGGGGCATAATAGGTCCTCTTTAAATCAGTTCTGGCTCCTCTATAATTAGCAATCAAATCCTGCAAAAAGTAAAAGGTAAAGGTTGTACTGAAAAAAAAACAGCTATATTTACAGCAGTAGGACTTCGAGTATATGGAGTTTTCCTCCACAAATGATGATGGCATTTTGAGGTTGCAATCTGCAAAGTCACCTTGGAGAATTCAAGAAGATGGCAAGAAAAGAGGCCATCCAAGATGTGCGGGTTAAAGTGAGCTTTATCGGAGCACAGTGTATCTTCTGGGTTTTCATTTTGTCAGGCAAGTGCTCACATCTCAGCATGAGAGAGAGCTGAAGGCTATGCTAACCTCCCTTTGCCCTTCACTGTTCCTCTGAAACATCTCTGCATGTTTCCGAAATTAGTCTGTCTTTTCAGAAAGTCTTTCAAATATGAAATCCAGAAAAAAACATCATCCAAAGAAATCTATTATGATCTGACTCAAAATCCAATGCTTGCTTAAATGCTAATTTATGGTGCAACAATGTTGACAGTTACCAGTATTACTGGAGCTAACTGCTTTAATTATTTACAAAACAGCTAAGTCTCTTGTTCTCACACTGTAATTACTCCTTTCAAGTCTGTCATTGTTCTCTTAGAAATAATGCGTTGCTACCACCAACATTAAAGCTGAACAAAATGTGCTTATATAAATTATACATGATGAATGCTTAGTTTAATGTACAGTACTGAGAATTTTTACTATTAAATCTGTTGACTGAATTGCGGTGTACAGTACATTGAACTAGCAGTTTCTTGTCTGGACACAATCCACGTGCTGTACAAAAGTGACATGCGTACAGTTTCTGTGCGTGTACATTCTTGCAGTACAGGACTTCAGCATAAATTAATGTCCTTCTTCTCCTTCATTTATATTCATGAAAACTGAGCGATGCATAGGAAATTTCTGTGTTGGATCTGATTGCATTAAAGAGAGGTGCAGATTTCCAAACAGGGAATCAATATTTGCCATGTCCATTAATATGCAAAAGGTCGCGAAGGTCATTGTGGACCTGATCAATGAAAAGGTCACCAGCTGGATCGCATGATCAAAACGTCTGGCTAAAAAAAATCTCACTATTCCGCAACTGGCTTGTCAGTTTAGAGAAATTTACAACTCTGTCATCCCTATTCATGGTTTGCTTAGGCAGCATTTTGATTTTGAATTATTACACCAATCATAAAATCTATAAAAATAAATTAATAAAAAAAATTAATAAGTTAGTTCAATTGAAGAGGATTAGACTAATTTAGAATAAAACTGAGGGTCAGTTTTTTTTTTAAATTAATTTTATTTATTTACTTATTGTTTTTAATCTAATATTATTTCACTTTTTTATGTATTGTTTGTACATTGTATCTTTTTTTGTTAATTTGTTAAATACTGTTAATTTGTTAAATATTGTTAATATTGTTAAAGTGTTTGCTGGAACAAATTTGTAAGTCAACGTGTTTGAATATTGAAAAAACAAAGACAGTTATAAAAAAAATATATAATAATAATAATAATAATAATAATAATAATAATAATAATAAAAAAACTTTTCAACCCAAATTTCAGCAAAATATGTAAAAACCCAACAATTGGTTGTTTGTTGCTGACTCAGGTTTGGGTTAAAACCAACCATCATTTTTAGAGTGTAAATTATAACATTAAGCATTAAACAGACCGCTTAAAGTATTTACTTATTTAACCCTGGTTTGTTGTTACAATTTATGTCCTAAATGATTTGTTAATGAAGTATTGATTAGTGGTCAATAAATAAAGGTTTTTAATGAACTGATTTCCATGCTAATGTATATACAGTAAACCTGCAATTTAACTATGGAGTTGTTGGATTCTGCACCATATTTTACATAGTTTTTACTCAGAACTACTGAAAAATATTTTTTTTAAGAAAAATGTTCATTGTTAAAATTCAAAAATGAAATCCAATTAGTGAGGCACATTGATTAAAGTAGCTCTGAGGTGGTGTTTACATGACATAAATAACCTGACATTTTAAATGAGGTTTCAAAGTGCAAACATTGGAAACTATACTATTGAAAAATTATGCAATTATTATACTTCTTCATAAAGTTTCTTCAACTACTTAGCTGACATTAGCAATTTTAGTTGTATTAATAGAAACAGTTTTGACAAATATTATCAACAACTTTTCAAAAAACACACAGGAAAAACATTTCCAGTTTTATTATAATGTTGTGTAAATTTACCCAAAGTGTCTTCTACATTCCTATTGTTTTCAGTCAGGCAGTTCCCTCTACCAAATCCCACCAAAAAGCATTAACAAACTCAGTCCTAACTTCAACATTTTGCAGACGCTTTTATCCAAAGCGACTCACACACACCATGAACAGTTGGGGGTTTGGCGCATTGCTCAAGGGACTCACTTCAGAATCAGTAGTGGTATTGAAGGTGGAAGAAAGTACTGGTTATTCACTCCTACAATCCCTGCAAATACCAGAACTCGAACCAGCAACCTTTGGATCACAAGTCCAACTCTCTAAGCATTAGGCCACGGCTGCCTCAAGTCACATGACATGCAAATTATGATACATTAAGTGATTACCTGCTGTATCTCCTCTGTGATTCTCCCACTCTGTCCATTGTGCTACTCGGTCGTCAACTCAATCAACCTTGTTAAAATAACAGTCGTTAAGATTAAAGACCATGAATTATGTCAAAGCGGTAAGTCAGGGGTGTTTGATTTCCAGAGGTGTCCTTGCAATGCTTTTACTGATGAACGGTTGGAACGATGGGATTACGTGGGCAACAATTATCCAAATGTTCACGAAGAAAGGCTCAGCTGTGAACACTCAGTTATGGGCTGACATTAATGGCAGCTTTACTTGCACAGCCGGGACGCAGTCGCAGTCATTTCCTCAAAGTTGTTTTCTGAGGAGGCGCACATTTCAAAGCAGCTTTATAGAACTCAAGAGTGACGTTTGTAGAAGTTTTTGCTTCATCACTGAAGTCTTGTTCAATCTCAGTATTTTTAAATGTAGTGCTTTAAAGTCCACGAGCATCTGATCTCAAATATACAAGCTTGTTGAGGTGGTCGATCAAACAGGATTTTTTGTTATATAAACCTGACGATGAATGAGAAAATATGCCATTTGAAGAGTTTTTAGGATCTTATGGGGTTGCTCTAAAAATAATTTTCTGGGACAGGGAGGAAAAAAAAGGTGTTTTAGGAATAAAGAGCAAGTGATTTATGGACTGCTGTTATGCTGAGTTTTTTAGTTACAAGGCCTACTTTGTAAATATTGGTATGTCCGGCACTCTGGGTGAGTCTGATTACGGAGTAATTAATTTCATTTTATGATCAGTATTATGTTCTAACAGTATGAAATCACACCAAGAGCACCTGAGGGTTATATGGCTGACTTTGCAATGTAGATAATTGCCTACCCCCCACAGAGGTATTTATTAAGTACCTTAGAGAGGATATTTCCCCTATATTTGCTGCATCAGCACTTTCTTTCTCCAGTGCTGTATTGTGCACATATGCTAGCAACGACAGGCCCCGACAGAATCGGCCAACTGTTAGAATTGAGGTCAAAGGCCTTGACCTGACACCACAATTCTGTCATCTCCTCCTTCTAAAATTGGCACAATTGACCCCATTGGGTTTATGATGGAATTTTCAATCCAACGTGTCATCACTCAAACCAGTTTGTTTGGATTACCCTTGGTTTATGTATATGTGCAAGCCTTACATGGCTGGGCAAATTATGACTGATGAGCAAATAAATAAGAAAATGAACTTTTGAGTGCAACAGATCTTGATTAATCTGTGTCAAAATTCCTGTCTTGGTGAGTATACTTAAAGTCAGTTATATATCAAGTAGGTATATGCAAAGAATTGAGAAAGGAAATGCGTCAGGTATATGCAAACAATGGATAAAGGAAGACTTAACTGGAAAGGAAATGCATAGGCATCGGTATTTTGGGTCTGTGCAAGTTCTGGCACTATAGAATGCCCATGTAGTATTGTGAACAGTGTTACTTAATACTAATTACATCATTACCATTATATTTAAATTACTTTTATAATTACAATAAAAATTAAAAAATTAAAAAAACTGAATTAAAAGTTTAATTTATGTTGTCTATGCATTGTTTCAAATGGATTTTAACCAGAAGTAATTAAATTGCATATCGAGTAATTAAGTTACCTAACTTACCTTTCAGACAAAGTAATTATAAAAGTAATTTAAATATAATGGTAATGATGTAATTAATTAGTATTAGTACTGTTCACAATACTACATGGCCATTCTATAGTGCCAGAACTTGCACATACCCAAAATACTGATGCCCATGCATTTCCTTTCCAGTTAAGTCAAACAGCACATTTTAATTTTATTTAGAAAAAATGAACACAAAAAAATAACAATAAAATATGTTAAACATTATGTAATGTAATGTGTATTTATATAGCGCATTTATTGTGTAAGGCCATACACCCAAAGCGCTTCACAATCATGAGGGAGGTCTCTCCACACTACCACCAGTGTGCAGCATCCACTTGGATGATGCGACGGCAGTCACAGGATAACTGCGCCAGTGCGCTCACCACACACTAGCTAATGGTAGAGTGGAGAGACAGTGATACAGCCAATTCGGTGGATGGGGATGATTGGGAGGCCATGATGGGTAAGGCCCTATGGAGGGATTTGGCCAGGACACCAATATTATATGTATCGATACAAAACATTTAAAATAGTAGCAGCATATTTCATTAACACCATAAATTAATACATTTCATTCTTATTGTCGCATGTGCAACTGTTGGACAAAACATTCTTTAGGGTTATTATGCAAAATATCTAAATACCAATAAAAAAAAAATAATAATAATAAACTTTACTTTTTTAGCAGAAAAGTAATCTAATTACAGTAACTACTTACTTTTTTTTACTAATTGCACCCAACTCTGATTGTGAACCTTTTTAAGCACCGTCCACGACCCCTCAACAGGAATAATTATAACTGAGGACACCCAAAACATGACCACAATTTCACCTGAGAGGTTGGCCTTTTTGTTTTTCGATCCATGACCAAAAACAATATAATTTGAACCACTCCTCTGTATATCAAATATGCATTGAAACGTTGTCATGGTTTTCAACTAGTCTCATCCACTGGTGTCATGCAAATACTCTAATGCACAAAAAAGGTAGAGATACCATTAAGATTCTAAAACAAAAAATAAAAGTCAGGGTTATCCTGTACTTGACAAAAGAAATATCCCTTGGCATGTAAAGCAATCACTCCTTACCTTTCTCTATTTCCCTCTTTTCTCTTCTTCTGTACTCCACCATCTCTGCTGCAGGGCCTCGAGCACACTTCTGTTTAACATTTTATGGGTAAACATTAGGCTTTACTGTATCTCTGTCCTGGAGTGTTTCTGAACCGAGGAGCTCTGGCCTGACCGATCCCCAGAAGACTAATCCAAATAGCAAAGCTGCAAAGGACTGGAAAAACACACAAGGGAAGAAATCAGAAAAAAAGAGTCTGCTATAGTGCTGTGATATTTTATTAGGCACAATGTGAACTTTTCTTCATCATAATGAATGAACAAAGCATAAGCGATAGTCTTGTTTTGGCATTTGATGATCCCAGAGGTCTGAGAAATAATGAAATATTAAAAACATAGCTGAATATCATTTTAAAATCCTCATGAAATCAAACTAACAACAAGCTAACAGTGCTGTTCCTAAGATGAACAAGTAATCCGCTCAAGTTAATTAGCAGAAAATGCATTTGCTTGCCTAGGTAATCTTTAATCAGATACTGCAAAAGTACTTTTGCCTTGGTATCAACTTCTACCTCTGATTTGGTCAGTTTGACGACTTGGGCAGAATATCTGTAACCACTTCTCTCCATCTGTTAGTTTGCTGCGAGTATGAGAAGGCAAAGGAGAAAAGTTTTTAATTCTAAAATTAAACTTTGCCCTTTAGTAAATATTCAGTTTCAGCCATAAAAACATCACAATACCTAATTAAGTTGGCAGGAACTTTGTATACTGTACGGTTTATGCAGACTTCAAATATGGAAATTACATTTTTATGTGTAAAATGATAAGAACATAATCTGTTGTTGCCCACAGCAGTCCAAACATTAGTCTCTCATTTAAAAATGTTTGGAAACTGAACATTTGGGTGGATTGGGTGTTACTGACGTTGATAAGAATTTGTGTTTCCAATGTAATCACCAGCTGCTGATTGTGGTGCTGGTATAATAGTAGTCTAATGCCAATGATTTAGAATTAGCTGGAGTTTTTATTTATTTATTTATTTGTTTAGGCAAGCTTTAATTTAAGTGGCCTTAACTAATATGTACTTACATTAAAATATAAATAAAATGTACTTAATGTGTTCATAATGTATTGCAGAACACGTCTGGTGCCCTTGAGGTGGGATACGGGTTAGGGACCGGCATGGGTAGGTTTAAGGGTAGGTTAAGGTGTAAGGGATGGTCAGCAGAGTAATTATAAATGTAATTACAGATATAATTACATGCAGGTATTTAGTCAAGCACAAGTAAAGTGAAAAGGACATGTATTTACACAACAAGGCCTAATCCCAATAAAAAAATTTTTTTACCCCAACCCCTTCCCCTTGGCTCTTGAAACGGACTGTAAAGTGGAAGGGCTTCAAATGTACCCCTAAATGGGACACGAATACAACACCCGCACACGTCATCATATGTCGTTGCAAGCTCTTAAGTCATATGAGATCGACGATGGCACTTGCTGTAGTTATTTCAGTTGCATGACTTACAGTTGTTTTTTGGTATTTATCTTCAGTAAATCACAATATCATGTTATCATAACAATATAATGTGACAATAAGCACGTATTGTGTATTTACACAGTGGCCATATTAATGTATGCAAACACAAGAAAACAACATTACAGTTACACCACACACTGTATAAAGCTAATTCCCAGCCACTAGACTTTTCTGACAGGGTTTGCAAGTGTCATCAAGTGACAGATTTGACAATATGTTGTGGGACTACTATACAGTAGTTATTATTATGGATTATAGATTTAGCAGTTGTTGTTTTTTTAAAGCATGAACGTAAACAACTGCCATTATTAATGTATTAAAACATATGCTTGTTTGTTGTAAAAATTCTTAATAATGCCAAAAAATACTTACATTTGTGCATCTCCTTATATGTGCAGCCATTTTAGCAGGTGTATTCTGGAAAAATTTCACACCCCTTAGTTTCTAGTGTGGTCCTAGAATTGGGATTGGGCCTAACTACATTGTAACAAATTATTCATTTCAGTGTAAGAAAATATTAATTAAGGCCAATGTAAAGTGGGACCTAGGTATTAATAAAGCACCATGATCTTGTCATTCTTGTGCTCTACAGTTTAAACATCTGGGAAGTCAAATTCCTATTAAAATGTTGCATGTTGATTATCCTTAGAGTGGCTCCAAGAATAATTTCTCAATAGCGTATATGGGCTTTTTCCACTTACTGTCAGACTCTGTGTCAGACACAGACAGACACCTTTATAAAAAGGTCATCTCCAGTGCATCTGCTCTCCACAACCTCCTGAAGTGAGACATATCCAATATAATGAAGCACTGCTAGTCTGCACCTTCAAACAGAGAGAAACAAAGAAACATGTTTATAGGTTTGGAGCCCACATAAAGTGGCTATTTCTTTTCATCCTCTAACTAAATATCAAGCAGATTGTTTAAATGTCAGCGGCTTAGATTGGGCCGGGCTGGAGTGGCGCGCAAGGGCTGTGGGTGTGAAACATTACCCTTTCAGACTCTCAGAATGACTGTGCTAATTAACAGAGGTGCACTCCAACAGATCCCAGATTAATGCCAATGGTCACATCCAGGAGACTATAAGGCATGTGCAGATCCTTCAAGCCTGCAGTCCTTCCATTAATAACTGCGCCCACTGGAAGGGAGTCTGGGTGTGTGATTTAACGATGGAAAGGGAAACAGATGTCAGAGCCAGCAGCAGTAAATGCCCCATACTCACCTTTAGGAAATAAATAGGATCCTTCCATGACACGTGTCTAGCATGAGAGAGATTAGTCATGATCCAAACTGATTAAACACACTAAAGGCATATTATGTCAATGACATGATTAAATATACAATGAGGAGACAGAAAATTACATTATTTTGTTCACTTTTTATGGTATATGTACATTCAGGGATACAGGGAAAATACAGTAGGTGTCATCTGATTCTTAGGTCAAAGAGAATAGGACACATGCTAGTTATTATCTTATAGGGAAGGTTTATTTGCCAATAAGCAAAAGGTCCACGACCTTTGGTCCCATGCTGAAATACTATTGAACATTTCTAATGATATTGGCCAGGAGAAAAAAAAAAAAAAGTTAAATAAAAAATATTTTATATAAAAAAAAAAAAAATGTAATTTTGAGATAAGCTGACTCACTGCAGAGGTCCAATCAATCTTGAAAGCTCCATGCGTGACCCAAAGGAGGGGAATTTCTGCAAGCGGTTCATTAATAAAATGTGTAATTAGCATAAATAATAGCTTTAGCTCATAATGCCACTGTGATTGAAAACACGCCCACAAAAAGCTCCCACCTTCCTGCAGGACCCACAGCAGGGTAAACACATGGTGTGGATTGACTGATGTCAACCTTCCTGTGCTCTAAGAGGAGGAGAAAAACAGTAAAGACTTGCATGGTGAGTCACTGTTAATCCCTGTAACCGCAGAAACAGAAATTGTGGTGCATGCGTGACATAGGAAGGTGGTTCTCAGACAGCCTGCTATTCTTAGTCTGTCTGCAGTCGTCTGAGATGGTGCAAAGTTTATTTTTTCCACTCTTTCTTCCTAAAACGTACAAAGCAAAGTGAAGTAATTACTACCTTTCTCAGTCAGTCGTCTATGTGGCGTTTGCTGATGGCATGATGTTTCTCTGTACTCACTGTTCACTGTGATGTTCACTGCGATATATCTGCGCTCTCTGGCCTGCTGTCTCACTGTCTCTGGAGAATAATTGCTCTCACTTAAGGAAGTATTTCATATGAAACTCAAGCTTAGTTTGTGGTTCTAAGTGTGCCATCTAATACAGCATTGACAGACAAAGATACTTACTTTGGAGATGTACATGATAATAGATTGATATGTATAGTCCTATACTCAAGTACCTCTTTTGCTAAGCTCATTAAAGGAATAAAAGCCAGATAACACTATGAACAGTAGCTTTAAATTAAACTGTCACAATAATACTGTTCTGGGAAAAAAAAAAAAAGAAGATTTAATTTAAGAACTTTAATTATCATCAGTTCTCTTGATTTGCCATTTGGGTATGTGATTTGAGTAAATGCATTTGCATTGGTGCTTTATTTAAAAATATGTACAGTATAGGCAACATTTGAAGAGGATCGAAAAAGATAAAAGACAAGAATGGATAGTACACATATTGGTTTTAGGACAAGTTTGATGAAAGCATTTATTTATACAAGGAATATGTTAGATTGACCTATACTGCATGTTAGTTTAAGCAAATAAATAGTCCAAATGGTAATATTTGACCCTAACTGCAAAGATAATTTAATCCATAGGTGCCTAGAGTAGAAGCCTGTGCATAGGGCCCAGAGGCTTGATTTTTCAGGCTTCTTTATTTATCAAAAAAAATGTTACTCACATAAAACATTTTTGTTTTTACAATTTGTAAAAAAATATTCATAAAAAAGGTGCAAAACAAAGCTCATTTTCAATAATAGAACACAAAGCCCTTCTATGACACCACGTTCCTTCAAAAATATTTAATAAGTCTATGGCTGCGTTCGAAGGTAGGTCACGTGATCATGACAAAATGGCGGATGTAGTGCATCCGAGTTCCATTCATACTACTCGCATTCATACTGTATAGAACGTACTTTTCTAACGGTCGAGTAGTAAATTTAAATTCAAATGCAGTACCTACTGAGTAGTAGGTGATTTCGGAAGCAGCCTATAGCTTTATAAAAATGAAAATCAATTAAAAGCCTTGATTTAGTCATACAGCAGCAAACACCCTTTCAACATGACATAGTCTTTTTCTCAATTGCTTCTCTTCTGCTGATAAAAATGGCCATTTTTGCTTTTCCCAAAATAAATTAACAACTGACATACACATTTTCATTTTTTTATACATTTAAAATCCCAAAATAAAAGTCTGCAAAGAACAATTCTTGTTAAAACAACTAAAAATCTTTTGTAAACCATCAACTAAACTTTGGAGCCTCGAACAATACAGTAAAGTATGAAAAACTTCTCCCTGAAAACAAAAATATCTTCAGTTCTTATTACCAGCCTGTAATGAGTGATTTTTTAGCATATCCCAATTCTGAAATTAAAATGTGCATATATATACACATATTTGGTGCATCCAAAGGCCACAAAAAACAATCATATTCAGCATGTCTTGAGGCACAATGTGTTATTATGTGCAAACAAATAAGATTTGTTTCCAATAAGGCAGAGGATTTCAATGGAATTTCATCACACACAAAATCTATTAACGCACAAAACACTTGTATAATACCACACTTTGGGTTTATTTCCAGAGCTTATCAGTCACTATTCATGATTACTGCATTGAAAAAACATGACTGAACATTTGGGCCTAACATCTCCTTTTGTGTTCATATTAAAGTCTGTGTGAAATCAAAATTTACATAGTTTATTTTGCCAGCGCACATTGTTACACTTTAGGTAAACAATTAATCTGTGCAAGTTATTAATGAAAAATAAAAAGTAAATTAAAACTAAACCAATTAAAGTCTGACCATTTGCTTCCCTGTTTGGAGTGGTGGTCTTCTCTGTTGACATCAGTTTGATGCTTTAGCCACAATATTCTCCAAGCCCCTCTTACCATTAGTTTGCTACAAGGTAATGTTGCGCAAAAAGAAAGCCCTGCACCCTAACCAATATTCCGTTTCATTTGCAAGTACACCAACAGACTGAAATTAGTCTCAGCAACTTCCGGTTTATGCAGACTTTAAACTTGGAACAACATGAGGGTGAGAAAATGATGAGCACGAAGCATCTCTGAATACAGTGCAGTCTGGTACCTGTTATCATTTCCTAATACAGTTAACACTACAACGTTCACATCTCCTCAACTCGCTCTCTCTCTTTTCAGCACTTCTGTCTGCACATTACGTTACACCCAGTCAGGTGCTTTCTGAGGCCAAAAATAAGTTTGTATAAACGGCTAAGGGACTCTAATGAGCTACTAGGGTCTGTGCGGAGTTGAAAAGGCTGAGACCTCTGCGATCTCCTTACCTCCCCAGAGTGAAGATGCTCTCTATAATCGATGGCACCAAACAGGCGTCACATTTTTATTATCTAGCAGAGTGGGCTGATCTTTTGCAGTAGCCTCTAATCTAATTGGAGATGGCACCAATTCCCAGCAGCACAGGGCAGGCGGACAGACTCATATCACTGCTAAAATCAATGGTGCTGTGTTATAAATCAGCTTCAGATCCCACATACTTTACATTACCACACCATCCTGCCCTTCTATCATGCCACAACAATATGTCAGAACCTGCAGTTTGTCAGGCCAAGACCCAGTGTAGTTTTGGCTTCAGTCCAGGGAAGCTAAACTATATGCTCTCCTCACTTCATAACTTGATGACAGAATCTGTGCATTTCTACAAATTACAGTGTATGCTTCCAGAAAGTGATCATGTATATCCAGCCTGTCATTACAGCAAAGTACACAGACAGGGCGATATTTTCACCCATCAGGATAATGGCATTACATTAACTGTCATTATTTGTTAGCATGGAGTAAAAGGTCTGGAGTCTCATTTATAAACTTGGTGTATGCACAAAATAGGGGGTAGAAATGTGCGTACGCCACTTCCCACGCAAAAAGATGTGATCAAAACAAAATAAAATAAATAACTCAATGGAAGAATGTGCAGCTGTAAGTTAACTCTTAGTAAACATATTTTACTTAGACATTGACTTAATTAAACCACTTTAAATCATAAGAGCCATAATCGTTAATATATTAATTATTTTAATCTGGTGTACATTTTTAGGAAGGTTTCTATGCATTTTTTATTTAAAGTCCGACCCCTGATGAGTCATTTTAACCACTTTTTGAAACCAAAGACCTTTGCCAATACCTACATTTGAAGACAGAGCGGAAAATCCTTAACCTTATGCTATCATTAATGTCATTTTTGAAGAAAATTTCAAGAGCAAATTAAAGGGATAGTTCACCCAAAAATTTGGTCATTGTGTACTCAGTCTTGACTTGTTCCAAACAAGGGTCAGGTTTCCCAATAACCATGCATCTTGGCTCTTAAGAGTTTTCTGTATGTGCAAGGTTATGGATGCTCATTGCAATTCCACATGCATTTCCCAAAATTGCACATATTATGAACTGATTCTACATTCTACTTAGGAGTCGCTGTCCATGTCCAAAGTGCTGAAATATAACCGTATACGAGTCATATCCTTGTAACGTTTTACTCAAATATTGTCATCTTATGTTAATCAAGACAAGTATAAAACACCTACCTACAGACTGAAGCACTGGCAAAATGGTTGGAATAAAATGTAAATAAATGAATAAATAAGGATAAAGAACATAAGGTTATGCATAAGAAAGTCACAATACATTGACGGTTTTCATGCAAAATCTCTATTTCCTATTTTTTGTATAATTGGTTTGTTTTCTGTCCTTTTTAATCATTTCATTTATAACTTTATTTAAAAAAAGAATAATAAAGTGTACAACATATTACAATCAAAACATTTAGTTATTATCACGCTGCACTTTGAATTAAAGGAATTTAAAGGTGTAATCTGTGGTTGGTCAGGCAGGTGACCTCATAAATTTATTGTCTTAGGAAGCAAGTAGGGCTTTAATGATTGCCCAGGGGTACCGGAAGATCTACAACCATTTTCAAGTGCTAGTTAAGTTACGAGGCTTCTGGAAAACAGACCGTAACACTAAGGTCAGTCACACAATCATTTTTACAATCTATTTAGGCTTATGATGCTTTTGGGAAACACTGCCCATTTTGCAGAATGTTGGAAACCAGTAATCATTAACTTCTATACTATTTGTTTCTCCTATATGGATATTATTTTGTAATAAACAGAAGATAAAAACTCAAAGTGGTGTGGAACAAGTCACAGGTGAGTAAATGATGACAGAATTTTCCTTTTGGATGAACTATCCCTTTATCCCACATATTTCATATAAACGTAGAATTTGTTACTACAGAGCACATTTTTTTATTTTGCAGATTTACTAGTATTTGGAAGTGTTGATGATAAAAATGTGCAAATAAAGTTCTGAAAAAAAAAAAAAAAAAACGTATTCTACACATCCTTGCTGTGCTCATGCGTACCTGAACACTTGGTCCAAATACAGCAAATATGTCATGAAAGTGGTCATGTGCAAACAATATGAGTCTGTCCCAATATCCACACTTCAGGACGTAAGTGCACAAGACTGTCCTGTGCCTGTAAAATGCCAAAGCTCAATGCCCTTAATGCACACTAAATCCACACTCCATCTCTGTACCACTTTGGAGTGGTAATTGATGCTAAGTGCATACCTGGAAACCCTGTGCAATGAAATCACTTGATCCAGAGGGGACTACTGGATAAGATGGAATCAATCGCTTTTCTTTGCACAAGATATTGATTTGACACTTCATAATATCCATTTTGGCATTATTTTGAACAGTGGGGAAAATAAGTATTGAACACGTCATGTTTTTTCCTGGGAATATTATTTCTAATGGAGCTGTTGACATGGAATTGAACCAGATTTTGGCAAAAAAAAACAAACAATACAAACATAAAGTTATGTGTAATAACTATTAATAATAAGCGAATAATTGAAATCGAATCGCAATCGCGATTTGAAACGTTGCGATTAGCTAAGTCGCAAGAGGCTGCCATATGAAATATATATATATATATATATATATATATATATATATATATATATATA
>CAIGQV010016735.1:16125698-16138200 GCA_903798115.1 Danio jaintianensis | reverse complement strand
TATATATATATATATATATATATATATATATATATATATATATATATGTGTATTATATAATTTCCCCCACCCAGAGGAAATGTGTGACTGCCGTCTGTGTGTGACAGTCTTACTAGCCAATTGAGTGAGCACACTTTCGTTCTGCCCAATCAGAATTGCGCAACCGAACCATGCGGAAAGCCCACAATAAAACAAACAAACAGGAAAGCGCGGACAGGTGGAATGATGGCGTCTGCCGCTTCAGAAGCATTAATAGACGAATTCATATCAATGAAAAACAGCATGTCGGTAATATAGGAATATTTTGGTTTCAAAGTCACAGACACTGAATAAAAACAGGTCATTTGTAAGAGCTGTTGCAGAATTGTTGCCACAGGAAACACAACATTCATTCATTTTCTTTTCGGCTTAGTCCCTTTATTAATCTGGGGTCTCCGCAGCGGAATGAACCGCCAACTTATCCAGCATATGTTTTACGCAGCGGATGCCCATCCAGTTGCAACCCATCACTGGGAAACACCTATACATTTCCATTCACACACATACACTACAGACAATTTAGCCTACCCAATTCACCTATAGCGCATGTCTTTAGACTTGAGGGGGAAACCGGAGAAAACCCATGTGAACATGGGGAGAACATACAAACTCTACACAGAAATGCCAACTGACCCAGCCGAGGCTCGAACCAGCAACCTTCTTGCTGTGAGGCGACAGCGCTACCCACTGCGCCACCGCGCCGCCCGGAAATACAACAACCAGCACCTAAAAAAGCACCACAGGCAGCTATATGAGGAGTGTCTTGCTAAAAAGTCAACTAAAAGTATTGCAAGTGACACTCAATCTAGTAGCAAGCAACAGCAAAGTACAATTTCAGAGTTGTTTGCAGCGGTTACACCATATAAAAAAACATCACGAGGGCACCAGGAGAAAACTAACGCCATAACTCACTACTGTTTGCTGTAGAGAAAAATTTGTGTTTAATTTCTGAATATTTATAAACATTCATTCATTCATTTTCTTTTCGGCTTAGTCCCTTTATTAATCTGGGGTCGCCACAGCAGAATGAACCGCCAACTTATCCAGCATATGTTTTACACAGCGGATGCCCTTCCAGCTGCAACCCATCACTGGGAAACATCCTTGCACACTCATTCACATACATACACTACAGACAATTTAGCCTACCCAATTCACCTGTACCGCATGTCTTTGGACTTGTGGGGGAAACCGGAGCACCCGGAGGAAACCCACGCGAACACAGGGAGAACATGCAAACTCCACACAGAAACGCCAACTGACCCAGCCGAGGCTCGAACCAGCGACCTTCTTGCTGTGAGGCGAACGTGCTACCCACTGCGCCACCGTGACGCCCTATTTATAAACAAATTCGAATAAAAGTTGGAGTTAGTTAATATCTTTTCAGTTCTTTTTTTTAACTAACACTCACTGCATTTTAGCAGTAAGAAGCTACGATACAGAATATTGAGCTTAAGCATGACTACAAAATTAAATAGCAATCGCAATATCTGTATAAAAATAAATAAATAAAAAAAATATATATATATTTTCCCCAAATCGCACATCCCTAGTAATAACAGTGGAATGACACAAGGAGAAAGTACTGAACTATTGAAATGTATTTAATACTTTGTATAAAAGGCTTTTTTGGTGATGGCAACTTAAACACGCCTCTCATATGGAGAATGAAGTCACATGCATTGCTCAGGTGTGATTTTTTCACAGACTTCAACAGAGTGTAAAAATCTTGATGGTTCTGTGGGTCTTGTCTATCAAATCTGATATTTATTTTGTATTTTCTATTGGATTCAAGTCCGGTGATGGGCTGGACCATTTGAGCAGCTTTATAACAGCTCAAACATTGCAGCAATATTAGCATAATAAAAAACCTAAATAAGATGAAACATTCACTAGAACTCATAAAACTAAAATAAAATGAACATTGTTTTGGCCTGATTTAGTTTGAAATGATGTCAAGCCAGTTTTCTTTTTGATTTTGCTTCAAGTATTATATTTTAAGGCCTAAACTGGTGAGACAGACAGATGGACTGATAAGCAAAATTGCCATGAACGTTAAAGTTTCAATGGACCAATCAGAACCAAGCATTCCTGAGCATCATCTTATAACTTTTTTCAAGCACCACACTCCAATGCCTTTGTACTTTTTGTTAGTGCTGTCTGGATCCAAATATAGCTTTGCCTTCAGAGATGTCCGCTTCACCTGATTGATGATGTTGCCTTTAAAAAATGGCTGCGAATTCAAGGCTAACTGGGGGTAAAGCTCTTCCAAGCATTAAGTGCAGTAATGAAAAAAAGTTTTGAGTGATGTAGTCATTTTACTCACGCTCCATAGCTGGAATAACAGTCTGTTGATTGCTCATTGAGAGGCTGTAAGCCAAAGCCCATCTTAGCAATGAAAACTCTGCTACAGATTGATTGGCACTCATACAGTGGGATTGATGGCCAGTGTTAATTACTTTGGAATGAATAATTCAGCCCCGTAATGGGTGGATGAAAACGAAAAGCCCACAGTCAATAAGAAAGCTCCATCTGAGAAGATAACAGATCCCCAAGGGGAGAGGAGAAACCAAGAGCACTTACAGTGGAGCTGAAGCGTGGACCGGGCTGTTCTCCAACACGCTGATTCAGACCCTCCCCGATACGGGTCCATCTGTGGAGGAAATATATGCCGGATAATGCCTGGTTTCTGATGGAGGAGCACTGCATGTTTTACTGCATTCTAGTGCCATCTTTTTCTCTATTAGTGAAAGGAAATCAGTGAATGCTAAACTGATTCTAAAGGGAAATGATCATTGGAGCAGCAGCACCATCTGGTGGAGATTTGATTTGAAAAACGTTATGATGACAGACTTTGGACATTGGGGATCTTTCTAAAATACAAAGATTATACATTTTCAGGCAAATTCATTAATTTTCTTGATAAATGTTAAATCTAATGTTAGAAATACTACAAATTGAAATGAACGCTATTGAAATTGTACATTTGCATTTTACTTTAGAAAATAAATCACTTTAAAAGTCGAAGTATTAATTTTGTACCAACCTTTTAAAATCTGAATGAGTGTTTATAGTATATATAAATGTAAAAGAAATATCTAAAATATGACAATCTAAAAAGTACATTGAATGCATCAGCCCTAATATACTTTATTTTTTTAAACCATAGTCTTCTGAAATCATAATCATAATTTTTGTCTATGAACTAAAATAGTAAAATAGAACTAATGATAAATTAAATGATTCAAATATGCAATAAAACTGAATATGTGAATGTAACATGTTAATTGTTGTTACAAAACAAATGCAAATAATTTATTTCAAAGCAAAATCTCCAGAATTACAAAACATCATGATAATTCAATTAAAAAGTCTTTTGGTGTAGCGCTTTTCACAATAATTATCGTTCCAAAGTAGCTTTACACAAAGATGCGCATTACTAATACATTAGTTAAAATAAGAAAAGTTAAGGAGTTGTGTATAGGTTGGACAGTATAATAACATAATTAACTTGCAGTTAATATAATGTTGTTGTTATTATTAGCTTAATTATTAGATAATACACTTGACATTGTTATACAAAAACAACCGATGCCCTGTACATAGGGAATATAACATGAAGCTAATTGAAGATAATGAAATGTTCATCAAAACAAGTTATGTTGTCTACTTTCAATCCTCTGACTCTAGCAGACTCCTGTGGCAGTAGTGTTTGTGAAAGCGTGTTAGACAGCTGTACTTTGTACATTGCTCAGTTTATTTATCAGCTCACAGTGGAATAATAATAAGGGACTGAATTTGGCTTGACATATGGCTTCATTCATTCTTGTTCTTTTCTCATTTCTCTTGCTACAGGTCTTCACAGGTAAGACCAACAAATCCATTTCCATTTCATAAATCAGACGTCTAAAAGCTGACAGTGAATATAACCAGCATCCTTTTGGTTTTCTAAAAGTTAATAATCAAATTTGCATATAAGACTTCAATAGTTCTGGTAAAGATCAGTACCTCTCAAACTCTGTATCAGTCCTAGGTTCAGTGTTCCTGGATGGAGAGAAAGCTGACAGTGTATTGTGGAGACGCAGACGAGCAAACTCATGGCTGTTTGAGGAGCTTCTGCCGGGGAACGTGGAGAGGGAGTGTATAGAGGAGAAGTGTGTCCTGGAGGAGGCAAGAGAAGCCTTCGAAAATGATGAGAAGACAGTGAGTGTACACACAAGTCATACATCTGCGTTTGCCATTATTGTGTAATACAGCAAATGTGTGTGTTTGGTCTTTGTTTTGCAGATGGAGTTTTGGGCAAGTTATGTTGGTAAGCCCGTTTAATTATTTACTGTGATATTTACAGAGAACAAACACATCTCTGTGATAAGGTAAATGTTGGACCAATAAATAGACATCAGTGTATTCATCAGTGTATTTCAGGGTGAGCAATTTTTCATTTCTGGGTAAACTATCCCAATAACAAAGAAACTGAAATTCAGGAATTTTATGTTTTAATTAACAAACAAATATAAACATTTGAAAATAAAATAACTAAACTTCTAGAAGTCTGATGTAGAAATTAAAATGTGTTAAAGGCAACTTAAAGGGATGGTTTTTAAAATTACTCATCATAATAATTAAAACTACTCATCATTTACTCACTCACAAGTGATTCTAAACATTTATGAATTCGAACACAAAACAAGATATTATGAAGAATGTTGGGGTGTGGGCAGGGGACTTACTGTAGAAGCATACTGTAAAACATACTGTAGAAGTCAATGTCTGTTTTTTCCCCAACATTTTTTCAGTAAATTTTACTTTAACATTTTTTTTACTTTTTTTTTTTACTTTTTACTTTTGTGTTTAACAGAAAAAAAAACTCAAAACAGATTTGGAACAAGTGGAGGATAAGTAAATGACAGAATTTTCATTTTGGGTGAACTATCCCATAAGTCATGACATTGTTAATTTCTATTTTAATATGTTCTGTTCAAAAAGAACTACACTCCCATGAAGCACTGCAAATGACACCATCAATATGGTTTAAGCATTTTGAGAGTGTAAAGAGGCCGACTCAATCACATCATTTGTGGTGGTTCATGGATGTGGGCAGAACTAAATGTCTCTTTTTTTTTTGCTCACTAAGACTCTCTGATTGGTGTAATTTTCAGTATAGCATCATGGGTAATGTAGTTTTCTGCATAAAGACCCTTTTATACCTGACTGTTTTAAAATAACTTAAATTAGTTCAATAGAAGCACTACAAACCTCAGAGTTTGGCCTGTCTTTTGTAAACAACAAGAAATAGTCATACATTTGCAAAAAAATAATAATTTTCAAACACACTGCACAAAGCAGATTTTTTTAACACTGCAGTGAACAGCCACTGTTATGATTGGCTATGTCACTGCATAGTAAATTCTGCAAACTCCTATATTATTGTACATGAAAAAGTGAATAAACTCATTCAAAAACTCAAGCATTAAGAACTTGTTTTCTTACAGTTGATGGTTTCATATTTCAACAAAAATTCATTGTGCACTGTCCATTATACTTCGCTTTGTTTGAAAAATAATCAGCAAAATTCCTCTTAGATGATCAGCACCGCTATTAAACACTAAAAGATCAAAGAAAAAAAATGGTCACGTCATGAGTCCTTTAAAACCTTTAAGACATAATCTTTGTTATAATACATTCTTTCTTAGCAGTTGCTAACAAATGATCATATGTGTTAGATGGGAACCAGTGTAAACCATCACTATGTCAGAACCAGGGCACATGTGAGGACCAGATGGGCACATACAGCTGCAACTGTCTGCCAGGCTTTGTCGGCAAAAACTGTGAAATAGGTTAGACAAGATATCAGTCCTCTCAAATTCACAAGTTTGAGCACTTAAATGAAATTATTTAAAAAAAAATCCTGAATCTTTTGCTGTTTCCCAGTGACTGCCAAAAAGTGTGATGTTGATAATGGTGGCTGTGAGCATTTCTGTGTTCTCCTGGAGTCTCACAGGACCGAGTGTCAGTGTGCATATGGACACAAACTCTCAGAAGATGGACTTACATGTGAGCCAACAGGTGATTATGTCCTGACTGATTAAAAAAAATATTTGAGCAATTGGCCTTTATTTTAAACGGTCATGAAACCCCCTTCAAAAATGTATGGGGTAAAAGAGTGAAGACAGAAAAGGCAGAAAACACAAAAGAACCTTATGATTTAGTTACTTTTCACTCTCTCCGAGTTAAACACATCAATCTATTTTTACGGAACTAACAATACAGGTGAAAAATAAAGGCATTGGGTATGCCAGGGGTTCCCAAACTTTTCAGCCAGCGACCCCCAAAATACCAATGCCAGTGACTCGTGACCCCCACTTTCCTCTGAGGTGGTTATATATATACAAATGTAAATGTAAAAAATAGGGCTATATAAACACGAGCATGTTGACAACACAAAAAAGTGCAACAGTCTAACAACCATACAATTTTTATAGTCATTTATTAATTTGTTTAATTTAATATTAACCTCACCTAAAGAGACTGGTGGGTACAATGTTTTCAGCACAAGTGTATTCTTGGTTTAATTTTTGAGATCACCAATCAGAGATCATTCTCAATGTTCAGTTGTGGTCTGTATTTATTTTTAATGTATTTGAATGCTATAAAATCAATCTGCTGCAGCTAACCCTATTGCTGTGTTGTTAATCTAAAGTAAACACCAATCCTATGAAATAATTGAAAGGCTGATGGATTTTCATTTGCATGATGTTTATGTAACTATTAACTACTATTTTTATCTTCTGTGGGTTATGGATGAAATATGGTAATTCTAATAGTAAAAAAAAAAAAAAAAGTGACTTTTGGAAATCACCAAGCCACCCCCACTTTGGGAACCGCTGGGTTATGCAATGTTATCATCATTTAAAAACTGGTCACGTTAAATTAATACATACAAACCAAAAAAATACCCCATTCTCCTGTAAAAAGTTACAAAAAAAAACGTTTTTTTGGGGGTTTTTTTAGATGTTTTTGTAACATCTTGAAAACATGATTTATTTATATATATATATATATATATATATATATATTTTTTTTTTTTTTACTGCAAGTGATGATTGACTAAATTGACTGTTCCAAGATGGCGGACCGTTGAGGCACGTGTATATAAATTTTTTTCATCTAAGCCCTATGACATGACACTTTAACAAACAAAAACGTGGCATTACTTCCATCACTGTTCAACTATGAAATAAAAAAATAACAATGAGCATAACCTTAAAAACTCAACCACAATTTTACCTGCATGAACTTCTATGTGAAAAATATTATGACCATTATGAGATTTTGAAGTCCGTATTTCATTTGATGGTCACTTTACTAACCTACGAAGCCTTAGGATTTATGAATGAAAATCCTAAAAAAAAACCTATTCAAATTTATGAACCCTTGCCTGTCAGAACATGCAGTTTAGTGTTTCATGACCCTTAAAAAACGTTGATAAAAATAAAAAATTTTTGTTACCAGTGAAGTTCCCATGTGGCAAAACCAGTAAACCTGCAGTGAAGACCTTTGGCACCGCATCCGTGATGAATACAATGGCACAGTCTTCCAATAAGACCATCAAATCCACATCCGGCATTCCCAAACCAGGCAATCTGACAAACCCTACAAATTCCAAAGACAAAAATGAGAAACTCGCACCATCTCGTGTTAAACTGCCTAAATGGGCCTTTGAGGAGTATTTGACGTCTCCTGCTCCTACAGTAAGTGGCCCAAAAAGTCGTATTGTTGGTGGCAATTCGGCCTTACCTGGAGAATTCCCTTGGCAGGTAAAGAATTTTAACAGTGGAATGCTTTTGATCAAATACATTCTTAAATAAATGATGGAGTTAATGGCAGATATATTACAACCCAATCTGTCTATGCACACAAAACCATGATTTATCCCAGTTGCCTGCTGATCTGTAGGTGGCGCTGGTGTCACGCTCAACACAGCAGGTGTTCTGTGGAGGATCTATTCTCAACCCGCTGTGGGTGATCACTGCTGCCCACTGCCTGCTGGGAAACCACAATGGATCCTTCTACGTCAGAGTTGGTAAGACCCCAATACTGTAAGAGGAAAATGTGACCCTGCGCCCTACAGTAGGAAAACAGTAAATGCAATGGTCTTTTGTGTATCCTCTGTTGAGTTTGAATATAATGTCTGTAATTGTTACAAAACAATGCAATTCAGAATTCAAAATTTACATGAAAGAGGAAAATAACATGAAATTCCTTTTGATCATAGTAACTTTTAAAATGGACTTTACAGGTGTGCACAATTGAATGACAGCATTTTACAGCCATTATAAAAATAATACTATTATGTCTGCTATAGACCATCTCAATGTGGTGATGTCATTGGCCCATGAACATTTCCTGCTTGTTATTAAGCTATTTCATAAGTGTAACAAGAGGCAACTCAATCATAACTTAATGTTAAAACAGCTATCATAACGTTATTTATCAATATGTGGCTCTTTTTGGATTCTTGGAAGCTTTAGAAATTAAAAATGTAAAACAGGAAATACATTGGGACCATTGTTTTTGTTTACATCCCTCAAAATGGTCTATATTGAAAACAAGATAACTTAAAAATTATTTGTGAAAAATATATATTTTCAATTAGATGTACACTATACAACAGGACAATGCAAAATCAGATAAACTATTAGGACATTCAAATATAAAATAACTTGAAATAAACACTTTTGTTTTTGAAAGAAGTCAGCATCAGGTTGATCACTGCTACTTTAAATCAAATGACTGTAAAGTTGTATAATCTTACATAAAATAATATTTCAACTGAATAATTCTTCTGAAAGTAATAATTCATGAATCCTAAAATCACGTGGTTTAAAATCCTAAAATCAGTTTTTATAAAAATATGAAGTAAGACAACAAATCAATTTATTAGAGTGATTATTCTGAAGGTTCATGTAACAATGAAACTAGAGTAATGATACTTAAAATTCAGCTTTGACTGAAAGGAATACAGTACTTAACTTAAATGAGTACACCCCCTTTTGAAAATGAATATTTTGATCCATTTCTCAGTGAATATAGGTCATATATTTTGGTGAGTTTGAACAAAACAGATTTATTAAACAGATATATTTATTAAAATAATATTTTTGTCACGGAACATGTTTAGAAATATAAAGATAATACATTTAAATTCATGTGAAATATTGCAACAGCAAAAAAAAAAAAGTACAAGCTAAAAAGATACAAGCTACAAAATTTCAACTAAATTTGACATATTTTTTTGTTTCTCTTAATTTTTGCTCTTTAAAAAATAAAAATAATAATAATAATTTTTCCATAACATACATTTGGGCTACAAATTTTTGGACCATTATTGTAAGTTATTTTGTTAGATTAGCTCCAGATTTGGCTTCAATACTGACTAATCTATATGTATATGCGCAAATATAATATTGTAAAGCATCCAACAGAAAATATTAAATTAAATGAGAGATTTGTGAGGGATGTACTCATATATGCTGAGCACTGTATATATATATATATATATATATATATATATATATATATAAATAATATAAACTTTCAAGAACATTACACAACTTAGCTTCTCAGCTAAATTGATTTTAAGAATGTTTAGGAATATTTACTGATCCAAGACCAATTACTATGAAATTCTAAGCAACCATGTTTTACAGGAGAGCATGATGTCTCCAAGATTGAAGGCACAGAACAGAATGTGGACGTCATCAAATTAATCTCACACCCTCGCTACAACTCCAAAGTCAGCCTTTACAATCACGACATCGCTTTGCTGCGGCTCCGCTCCCTCATTCGGTTAACCCCTGCAGTGCGTCCCATCTGCCTGGGGCCCATGGTCTTCTCCAACACCCTGCTGCAGTCTGGATCTCTGGCCACGGTTAGCGGCTGGGGTCGTGTGCGCTTCCAGGGCCGAAGTGCAGTGACTTTACAGAAGGTTGAGTTGCCTTATGTTGACAGAACAGTGTGTAAGGAAAGCAGCAGTGACCCAATCACACACTTCATGTTCTGTGCGGGTCACTCAGACTCTCCTAAAGATGCGTGTCAGGGGGACAGTGGAGGACCTCATGCCATGCGCTACCACAACACCTGGTTCCTCACTGGCATCATCAGCTGGGGGGAGGAGTGTGCCAAGAAAGGGAAGTATGGTGTGTACACACAGGTTGGCAACTATTACCAGTGGATACAGCACATGATGGGGGTTACTACAGGAGCCCTGTTAACTAACGTGGACCAGTGAGCTTGAAAGAAGTCGGTTTTATTATAATTGCACACATGGGGAATGTAGCTTTCAATCTTGGAGAGTGAACAAAGAAGTTAATGCTGGTCTAATAAAGTCAAATAAATGAAATCAAACAGTTTCTAGTTAACTCCATTGTAACATATTGTAGGAGCGGCACGGTTGCTCAGTGGTTAGCACTGTTGCCTCACAGCAAGAAGGTCGCTGTTTTGAGTCTAGGCTGGACCATGAGGCCATTCTGTGTGGAGCTGACATGTTCTTCACATGTTCGTATGGGGGTGCTGTGGTTATTTGACAAACAAATATATCACAACCTGTTTTTGTTTTATCATGACAAATTGACATTATCAAGACAACAAAACTTGTCATAAATCTGTCATAAACATGATTCTCATGAGGCCATTAGAAATATGTCATGAATTTTATAACAGCATCATTAATATTTTTTTTTTATACCTCAACTACAGTCGTACAAGCTGAATTAAACATTAAAATGCCATTAAAAATTATTGACGCTTTAAAAATGATTTGTCAGAGTAATGACACTTTTAATGAGACATTTTAATGACAAATACAGTTTGATCCACTGAAAACATGATCATAAAAATATTCATGACCTCATATAATGGCCTCATGACAATCATGCTAATGACAGCTTTATGACAAGTTATGTTGTCTTGGTAATGTCAAGTGGTCACGACAAAAATAAAGACCAGTTGTAATGTATTTGTTTATGTCAAGTTGTCATAACAACAATGTCATCTTTGCATTTAAAATGACATAACTCAGCAAATGACACTTAATAACAGTTGTCATAAGCATGCATAAATGTCATTCACATGTCATAATTATAAAGGTTCCATGACAGTCTTATAACCACGCCTTCAAGTAAAGTGTTACTGTAATTTTTTGTATTGAAATGACACGCATTAGACAGTCTGCAATACCAAATTCATTTTTTTGTAGTAATATTGTGCTTGAATTGTGAGACAGATTATGTATAATATCTCTATTTGCATAAACACAATGTCTTAAAGGCACAGTAATTGTTGCACACCTTTTCAATTTTTACAGTTATTAAATTAAACTGTAAATAATATGTCAAATATGCTATATTTTCAACGGGCTCTGATTGCTAAATATCTTAATTTAAAGCTCAACATTTGAGGAAAATGACTTGAGGAGAACCAACTGAACAGGTTCAATGTCTTATTATATAATACACACCTTTTATATTTTTAATATTAAACTGTAAATCACATCTCAAAAATTCTGTGGCATTGTTTACATTTGTGTCTCCAGTAGCTTATGGCCGATTGATGATGTGTTGTGAAAACACTGAATCATCGACATATTTGTTGGCTTGTGGCATGGTCTATACTTTTATACAGTATTTTGTTCGATTTTCAGAAATATATATATATATTGTTATGCAATTATGGGGTGAACAAACTCCAAAGCCAGTACAGCATTTCCATCAACTGAGCACTTACTGTCTTCACTCTCCCATAAGAATATTTAAGAATCCATAATTATACTCAGCAGAAAACACGTACCATTTTCTCCTGTGGTCTACTGAAAGCTAGCATGTTATTTAGCCATGTACTGGCATGCTACATGCTTAGAAGCTGCTAGGAGGATCTTGACTGAGAACTCAATCTCTCGTTCAGACAGCAGGAAAATGAAGCGTCTCCCCTTTGAACCACAACCGCCTTCAGAGGGAAAACTGGAGGAGGGGGAACTGAAAATATCTGACGCTAGAAACCTACTTAACATTTCAGCAGCGTTCGTTCTTAAAAAGACTCGTGCCCTACTTCTGAAAATCACTGCATCTTACCCAGAAACACTGGAGACAGCAGATCATTCACATCTCACCCGTCAAACATCCTTTCATCATCTGAGAGATAACAACACAATCCTTGTTTAGCATGAGGACGTGTGATTCTAAACTGTTTGCTTCTAATAATAAGTGTGGGGGTTAGTAAGATTTTAATAGTAATAAATTGCTAAAAAGACATTAAAACCTCAATTCAGCAAGAATGCATAAAACTGTTCAAAAGCGACAATTAAAAACTTTTTAGTATTTCTATTTGAAATAAATGCTGAAAGAATAATTATAAATAATAATAATAATAATAATAATAATAATAATAATAATAATAATAATAATAA
>CAIGQV010016735.1:16111393-16121798 GCA_903798115.1 Danio jaintianensis | reverse complement strand
CCAGACCTTCACAGATATCTACAGAATAAGTTGCACCTGGCCAGCCTACAAACACACCGCATACATGTTTAATTCTAATTTAACCTTTCTTTTACTGTATTATACAGTATGCGTGACCTTGAGCTTCAGCTTGAAGCCTGTGGTGACAGATATAATGGTTTTAGAGTAGCAAGTGTGTGTCTAGGGTTTTGTTAAATAGGCAGTATCACAGAGGACAGCACTTGCAATGTATTCCAGTGTGTGTTTATATATATTTATAGTCACTTTATATATTTATATATATATTTATAGTCAGTATATATTTAAAGTCACACTAATTATTTGCACCCAAAACACAATGAAAAAAATTGTCATTTTGCACCAATTGCTGAAATAGAAGTAAATAAATTGTGGAATATAGTCAGGTATGTTTGACACAAAAATACACAAAAGTATTCCGGTTGCTTCATAAAACTGAAGTTGAACCACTGAAGTGATATCCCTTACAGAAAAATCACATGTGAAACGTGGTTTTGGGAATATTTTCATATGAAAAAACTGTGATTGCATGAAAATGTTCCAAAAACCACAAGTTTCACATAAGGTTTTAACATGTGAAGCACATGTGGTGTCCATGTGTTTTTCATGAGGGATGTACTACTTCAAAATGTTTGGTGGAGTGTGGAATTTACTTAAACTGTCAAGTGAGAGACATAAAACTGGTGTAAGGGCTGTTCTAACAGAATTGTCATATTTAAGTCAACTATTCCAATATTATCCCAATATATAATATCCCAATACTATCCTATATTTTTGGAAAAGGGCTCATTTTACATGTCACCTAGAAATAAACAGTTGAGTTTGACCATTTTTTAATCCATTCAGCTGATCCCCAGGTCTGGCGGAAGCACTTTTAGCTTAGCTTAGCTTAGCATAAATCATTGAATCGGATTAAACCATTAGCATCTCGCTCAACAAAATTAAAATATGTCTCGGACAGGGGTGCTCAAACCTGTTCCTGGAGATCTTCCATCCAGCAGAGTTCAGCTCCAACCCTGATCAAACACACCTGAACCAATTAGGACCTGGACAGCACTTGATAATTACAGGCAGGTGTGTTTGACATGAGTTGCAACTGAAATCTGCAGGAAGAAAGATCTCCAGGAACAGGGCTGGTCACCCCTGGTCTGGGAATTATACTCTCATTCCAGTGTAATAATCAAAGGACTTTGCTCCTGTACCATTGCTGCAGCAGTCATAACTCATTACACGTAATATCATTGTGCATATCGGCTGAATAGATTCAAAAATAGTCAAACTCAACTGTTTAACACTAGGGGACATGGCAATATGAGACTATTTCCAAACAAAATCGAACTATTCCTTTCAGTATGTACAATGACAACTCATGCATTATGTTGACCTAACACATTGATCTCCGCATTTGCAGGTTTTTATGTGCAGGTCTTTGTGTGTGGAGTGTGTACATTAACACTCACTGCGTCTGTTGCGCTGCTGCTGGCTGGAGCAGCTGAATGCATCTGGACTGCTGTGGCCCGACTCGGTCCCCTCGGAGCTCACTGATGCTCTTTGCTGTTTGCTGTGGCAAAAGAGCGTAGAATGAAGTAAATAAACAATTATTCACTCACACACACACACACACACACACGCACACGCACACACGCACACACACACACACACACACACACACATTTCTTAAACATGAAACAGGAGCCAAACCAGCCATCAGCTCAGCACAAATCATGTAAGAAGCTGGCAGATATGGACAGATGGCAGCAAATTTGTGACTCTTTCATAACAGACGTGCTGATAAGGGAATGGAGCGAACATAAGGAGGTCTCGATTTGTCAGAATACAGTATGACTGAACAGGCCGAGCTGGTTAGCACCACTTGACATGATCTAAAAAAAAAAAAGGCCTGTCCAAAAAGAGCTGCTCTACAGCCAAAATAATGGAGTCAAACCAAAATCTTCTTGTTTGCTTGTCATGCAAAACAGATGCAGAGATGGACTGGCCAGTGGCGGTTCTAGACCACAGTATCTGGCGGGCAATGCAGAGGCCACTTGCATTTTAGGGGTCACACTTTTAACATTTATATCATCTTTATTTTATTCATTCAAGATCATTTAATGCTCTTTTGTAAATCATTCACTGTCACTCTGCTCTCTCAAGAAGTTAATAAAACAACTTGAGATAAAGTAGAACATTTAAGTATAAATATGGAATATGAAACATACATTTTATTATAATAATTAAAGGTGCAGTATGTAAGTTTGACACCGAGTGGTTGGACTAGGTATTGCACGCCTGGTTCAAAACACAGGCAAGCGCAGGTTGCCAGATTGACGACATAAACAAAAGTGTGCCTAACTATCGAGCCTAAAGGCTGATTTAAGTCGTGTTCTAAATAAATCAATGGCACGCGATAGAGGGAATATTTTCCATATAGTTTTTGTCCTAACCAACACTTGAAATTTATATTTTAAAAACAGCTTCTATTTCTTGCAACTGAACAACAGGATAAACTGACAATGTTTACCTCAGGTACACCTCATGTGCTTTATTCCGTGTTAAATGCTAATAATGTTTGAATGCCATTTTACCTGACATTTATTGCCATACTACTGAAAGCAGCAGCAGATAGTTTACCTCAGATCTTAAAAAAAATAAACCGTTTGAAACCGAACTTTAGAACTGTGACTCAAAACCAACACATATCTGTGATTCAGCATCTACATTTAATAATGTTAAAGAGGTTTAATATATATTAATTAGATTATAAACCTTACCATTTCGTGAGTGAGTGCATATTCTGTGCTTCTGAATGGCTGTACTTAAATTTCTGTTGTGTTTCGTCTGGTACAAACAGCCAAATTGCTTATCACTGCAAATCTCGTCACGTAGCGTGTTGTTAGGATGTTACAATGTAACCTGCTCACCTAATGTTTACCTTCGTAATATTTATATTATTTGCTAATTAATAACCTAATGTGGAACTTTGAATCTGCATCTCATTTCGGATTCTGCTACTGTCCACCAGAGGTCGCATTTCGGTCACGACCGCATGTTTTAAGAGCCTTTCTGACTGAATGAATGAAATACGAGGTTTTCCAACAAGGCAACCCCGGGTGCTGAAATATAATTGGCTGAAGTGGCAGTGGGTGGTTTAAAAGAACCAAAACAAAGACAGTGTTCCAGCACGTAACTCACATTTTTAAAGCAGAATAACTGACTTCAGCATTGTTTTTCAGATAAACAAGAATATTCATTTAGCATGTTTCTTAAATATCTGCCAAAATATTATGGTATTTTTATGCTTTAGAAGAGTCGAAAACTTACATATAGCACCTTTAATAAAACATTCTCTAATTGCAAATTCCTTAATAATTTTCAGTATTGTTATCATTACTTCTTATATAGTCTTAAACTGCTATTAAAAACAAATGTCTAATACGAACAGAAAAATGGATAGTTTAAGTTATGTACACTATAAAGTTTCAGGAGTAACAAATGCATTTAAATAGCCAGAATACAATACAGAACATGGCTCTAAATGATACTGTGGCAACTGTCTTGAATGCTTGGTATTTGCTTCTTTTCATTTTTTTTTAAACCAATTTAATGTTTCAGCTCCAAGCACTTTGTTGTGAAATTTGACAACAACAAAAAAATGTGTCAAGGTTTGTGTGCACAGTGTTGCCATGTCTGCTTATAAGTGTCTATGGGCCTGGTTTAAAATTAGTATATTATTGGTCTATAATTGAATTTATTAGAGTGGTCATAGACGGGTCGCCATATTTTGGAATAATGTTTTGCGATTTTTGCTTATTTATTATTATTATTTGCTTATTATGGACTTTTTTGCATTTTATTTCCACCAAGATCTGCCAAAACATAAATATTGCTTAAGTATTGCTGAGTATTGCTTGCTGTGTGCATGCGTACAAAAGATAGACACATCTGATGTGTGCTAAAAAACATCACTAACAGCTAGAAGATCAGATGGAGTCCATACGCAATACATGCAGTTGACACTATTCCATAATCCCAAAATTAGGGGGCCCCTAGAACCGCCCCTGGGACTAGCAAAGCATCTGTCTGTTTTAGTGATGAGCAGGTGTGTATGAAGGGGATGGCGATGGTGGTTAAAGTATGGCCGGAGCAGCCCTGTATGTGACAATATCGGAGCGCCCCGTTCCCCGTCCCGCCTGCTTTACCACTGAGCGTCACTGTCGCTTGGAGGGGCGAGTGAGGCATGGGCTCCGAGCGCGAAGGCACACACAAACGCCCCCCGACAGGGACACAAGGTCCAGACGGGGCAGGCAGCCCTTAAGAACACCACGGGATGATGGCCGCACGGCCCTGTGGGAGGACAGGCAACCACACACAGCGGCTTCATCCCCTGAATCATCATCAGCAGCAGATATTTGGCATATACTTAAGATTTGTTAAAATGGGACATCTTGAATGTGTATAGGTTCAATGTATGGAAATACAAAAAATAGGTTAAACATGAGGTCCAAGGTACAAAAATGTCAAAAAGGTTTTTAAAAAGTAAAGACGAGACAAGTAAACTTAACTTCATTATGAACTGCAGCATCATACTGTTGAATATATTATGATGAATGATGCCATGTACTGTAATCTATTTTGGGGAAGCCATGATTGAATGATTGATATTTATTTTTATTTATAGTTTTTTTGTTTGCAGAATTCTTTAATGAATAGAAAGTTATGTGTTTGTAATGTTGTAGCATCTTCACTGTCACATACATTTAATGTGCTCTTGCTAAAAGTATTAAGTTCTTATTGACCCCAAATTTTGAATAGTTTTGCAAACACAAATATGCATATTATTTATATATAAATACATTTATACAATATATATAATACACGTAATACAAATCAATAAATCAGAAACTTTGCTTCTTCTTATTAATATTCTTATTCTTATTATATTATATTATAAGAATTTTGCGTATTATAAGCTTATTAATATGTTTCTGAACAAAACCAAACATAAATAGTAACTAAATCGGATGTCATGGATTTATATCCACTACTGTGTGAAGGGGTCAAAATTACATTTTTTAATGAGATTTGCAAGCAAATTACAGGGGGGTTAAAAAGGCATTATGTTATTTTTATAAAGAGATTGGCAGGTCTTCAACTGAAATTGGTAGATTTTGTGTTTGAATGTTTAATATATTGTCATATCCTTTTAGATTTGTTTTTTTTTAACAGACTTTCTTTTAATACATAAACATTTTAAGGCCCTGTATGGTTGTTTTCCAGAGATGGAATGAATGTGGCTCCCATTGCTAAACTGTACACATTTTTAGTGTCTAAAACCTAATATAGGTCACTTTGTATACATCTGATTTTTTTCTTGTACATAGGAATGTCAGAGGGACAAATAATCAGTATTCAATATTTAATTTCAATATTTAATTTCCTTTTATTAAAAGCAAAATATCAGAAGATATCTAAATAGCCTTTAAGATTCTCATTACTAAGCCTTTCTTTAGTGATCATAATCTTTAAAACTCTATATGGTTCAATCTCAGAGATATTAAATAACTAATCAAACTTATCCATTTAAATAGTCGAAAATCAAATGTGGCTCACTTTACATACCGCTGATGCTTATTGTATTTAAAAGGGAACGTCTAAAAATAAATAACACCAAATCTATAAATATATAGAATGTATAAAATATCAAATTCATTTTGGGCTCTGCTTACACATCTTACAGAATGCATTGCAAAAGCAGGGAATGGGGCAACAAAATCTATGGCCGGGGTTTTTGGGAAGGAAGTGTTTTGTGAGAGATCTAACAGAGCTGAAAGCAGCAGAAGCTGGTCTGAGCCAGAGGGTGGAGAAGAGAGAGAGAGAGTGTGTGTGGAGGGTGGATATGATCAGAGATTAGAGATGGACACTGGTGGACTCTTACCTGACGGACAGCGAAGGAGAAATCTGCATCTGCATCTGCTCGGACACTGCAGTCGACAGACACAGCTCTTCTGAAACACAGAACATCACAGATCACTCACAGTACTTGTGGAGAAAATATACTGATGTTTAATCAAAGGTAATGTGTTGAGACCTTTGAGTTGTTTCTGCTGGTTGGTCAGGATCTTTCTGATCTCATTCAGCCAGGCGATCTTTACCTCCACGGTGGGTGCCTATAAGAAGTTTTTGCATATTAATGATATGTATATGTATAAAATGGTAATCATGGTTACTGTCCATTGAGTAATTCTTCTTTTGTTCTTTTTGGAGCTTAAAAACCCCTATCTCGTGTGTATTTGATTGTATAGAACATAATAGCCGTCTATGCAACTGTTTTATGAATGACAAGTTAATGTCATAATTGTCATGGTTAGTGCCATAACAGGGTAATGAAATTTTATGGATAATTTAATGCTGTTGCATTTATTTTTAGGTGAACGATTTATGCAGCTGAAATATGCAGCTTTGTTCGTAGTGTGATGTAAATTCAACTGAAAAAATGAAGGGTTGGAAATATTGAATAGGGCCTGCCCCTTTAAAATATATGTAGAACATGTATGCATTTGTAAAGTTTAAATGTTTCTCAACATGTTGTAAAATGCAACATTCAATGTAGAATTTAAATGGGACCCATATATTTTGTGTTCATACGATCCACTTCAGGGCAGCGCATGGCGCAGTGGGTTGCGCTGTCGCCTAACAGCAAGAAGGTCCATGGTTCGAGACTCGGCTGGGTCAGTTGGCATTTCTGTGTGGAGTTTGCCTGTTCTCCCCGTGTTCACGTGGGTTTCCTCTGGGTGCTCCGGTTTCCCCCACAAGTAAAAGGCAAAAGGCAAAGTAATCATTGTGAATGAGTGTGTATGGGTGTTTCCCAGTGATGGGTTGCAGCTAGAAGGGCATCCGCTGTGTAAAACATATGCTGGATAAGTTGGCGGTTCATTCCGCTGTGGTGACCCCAGATTAATAAAGGGACTAAGCCGAAAAGAAAATGAATGAATGATGTGAAATTAGTTCTAAATATAACACAGGATATGTCATTCACAATATAGAAAATTCTCACCATGTGTAACAGACTTCATTTTGAATGTTTTAGATATGTCCTGTACGCTGACTGTGTCTCTGTCTATGCAATGCAAGCATCACACATTTTTGTGGTCCCCCCCTCATTGGTATGACTAATAATTAATAACTGTGGAGATCAACAAGTTATTATTGTCTCATATTTGCAAGTGTTTAGATGAATCCTCAGTATGAACGCTCTTTTACATGTAAACAAATGAACAATTTCAGATACTACAAAGCATCTGATTGGTCAGAAGATCTGATGAAGTGCTTTGTGATGTCATAAAAATGGTACATTTTTTATTCAAGTGGGGAACTTTACAGTTGAAAGCCAAATTATTAGCCCTGATGTGAAATTGTAATTCTTTAAAAAATATTTCCCAAGTGAAAACACATATTTAAATAATAGTTTTAATAACTCATTTCTAATAACTAATTTACTTTCTCTTTGCCAACTGGTTATTTTGTAAGATCTTAATATTCAGCTTGAAGTGTTATTTAAAGGCTAAATTAGGCAAATTAGAATACTTAGTCAAATCATTTGATAGTGGTTTGTTCGGTAGCCAATCGAAAAAAACGAATTCTTAAGGGGGTTAATAATACTGACCTTAAAACTATAATTTTTTTAAATCTAGACTTTCACCAGAAGAAAAAATATTATAGAAAATACTGCGAGAATGTCCTTGTTCTGTTAAAAATCACTTGAGAAATATATGAAAAGAATGAAAATTTCACATCGAATGTATGTTTTGAATGATTCTACCTTCTAAATGCTCATTTTGGAGCACACTAGTTTAAAGATAATTATAAGACTAGCACATTGATACTATTCAGGGGGGATTTTAAACCCTCATTCTGTACCTGTATCACATAGACTTCCTCTCTGCCACTGTACCAGATCTCAAACTTCTTCACGTCTCCTTTGACGTTCTCCGTAATGCCAACCGCACTCATCTGCAGGCATAAACAGTGTTTTTTTACTCACAGACACGATTCAGCTACTTTCTTTATAAGCCTTTCATATGCTGTGACATACTGCACATTTTAGTAAGTAAGGAATGTTATGATGAGCGAACATGCTGACATACAGCGATGCCTCGACAGTGCATATGTTCTCACAGCAGGAGCTCCGCTTTACCTTCAGACAGTGCTTGAAGCTGTAGGAAGGAGTTTTGTCAGCATTTTCTCCGTGCTCCTCTCTCCGCTTGCAGAAGAGGAGTGCGTGTTCATGCAGGAACAGATGTCTCTGCATGGGCTTAAAGCGGGCCATCTCCTTCACACGGGTTGGGCCCTTCTTATGACTGATCCAAACACTGAAGGAGCCCTGCATCAGCACTCGGCCCAGATCACTGAGATCCCCCTGAAACGCACAGCATGTTAACTACGCATTCACACTCGCAGAGACACATAAACTCACACACACACTCACTTTAAGCTGGTAAAAACGTCACCTCGTATCCGGTGATGGCAATCTGGTGCATTGAGTCATTGACCGACTTGAGCAGATCCAGCATGGCTTCTAGCGCCCCCTGCAGCTCAGAAACTCGCTCACAGCCTGAGCTGTACTTCAGGAGCTCCTGTTAGCACAATCACATATTAATCTAATTTACAGAATAAAAATATTTCAACATTCATATAAAAGAAATTCTGTATGGACTACAATTATATGATGTTCTGAGTTTAAATCACAGTTTAGAATAGTTTAGTTTAGAATACACAAAATGAATGCTCAAGTCTATTTAACTGAATATATATTAATTAAATTACATTATCACTGCTGTAAAAGGAACCTTAAGAAATTGAAAATAATCACATTAATCTTTCACCGGAAGTTTATCGGTGGGTGAAAAACACTTGCTGTGCGTACAGCCCATTGTTTTCCACAGTCTCACAATTCTGAAATCCTTTATAAGAATTCTGAGTTAGAATCAGGGTTCCTCTACTGTAGTTTATATATATTGCAATTCTGAATAGTTTTTTTTTTTTTCAGGGTTCTGAGTTTAAATCACACAATTAAGATTTTTCGGCCCAGAATTCGGAGTTCTCATCTTGGAAATGCTGAATTGTGCACTCTGAATATTACAATTACATCTCTTAGTTCTGACAGTTCAGAAATGCTTTCTTAGTATTCTGAATTCACATCTCACAGTTCCTCAGAGGCATGCTTTCACATCTCACAATTCATTTTGAATCTTCCAATTGAGATCTGAAATCTGAAAAACAGCTTAGATTTCGAAATTTTTTAAAATCTGTATTTATTTCAAGCATTCTGAGTGTACATCTCAGTTTGTTTAACAATAGCGGTTTGTTTAAATCTTAGTTTGAATTGCAAGTTTATAACTCAGTTGTAAGATATTATGAGATGAGATTTTTTTATCCCATGGCATGACTTGTATCCAATAGCAGGTTTTCATGAAAGATTTTCTGATCAAATGATGTCAAACTTGGCATCAAAGAATGCGATATAAAAACAGCCTAAATGCAAAACTGTATTTTTATCTGAATCTTACCTTCAATATGAGCTGATATTTTGTAAGGCGTTGAACTGGTTTTAGCAGGTAAGTGTCAAGAGCAAGTTTGTGTTCTAGTTTCTTTTGGCACTCCTGAAACACACAGAACACTTTTTAGATTTTTTGCTAAATGTATGTCAGTGTACAGCAGTTGTTTTTATAGATGGCGGTGATCTTTAATACCTGAAAGAAAGGACAGTCTGAAAACTGCCTCCATAAGGACTCAGATCGAGGTTTGTTTTGACAGTAACATTCATACAAATGGAAATGGTCTTTCTGGAAATAGACATTTTCTGTTATAGCTCTTTGTTTTACTAAAGAGGCATGAGCAATTTATTTACTGTGCTAAAATTTGGCTCATATGTTGTTTTAAAATTGTCTCACCCTTTCCAGAAAACATGCCCCTACTGCCTCTGGGCTCTCCAGACAGCTCTCCAAATCCTGCAGGAAAACACTGGAGGACAGAAGACATGTTGGGGAAGCTGATCAAAACTCAACCCAATTTAATGTAATATGCTACTTTTCAAAAAAAAAATTATGTTTTCATACATTTAGTTTGTTAAATGTGCTAAAAGTGTGCATTTCTTTGATTTATTCAAAAAACACAGCAAAACAGAAAAAAAAATTCATTCATTTATAAATTTTTCTTCGGCTTAGTCCCTTATTTATCAGGGTTTGCCACAGCGGAATGAACTGCCAACTATTCCAGCATATGTTTTACGCAGGGGATGCCCTTCCAGCTGCAACCCAGTACTGGGAAACACCCATACACTCTTCACACACACACACACACACACACACACACACACACACACACACAC
>CAIGQV010016735.1:16087853-16102549 GCA_903798115.1 Danio jaintianensis | reverse complement strand
CACACACACACACACACACACACACACACACACACACGCACACACACGCGCACACACGCACACACACACACACACACACACACGTTTGTTTTTGTGAAAAGTGGGTACATTACATAGGTTTCCATTGATTTTATACTGTACAAACCGTATTTTGTATTTCCCTAACCCCAACCTACCCCTAAACCCAACCATCACAGGAAACAGTGTACAGCTTTACTCTCTGAAATAAACTCATTCTGTGTGATTTATAAGCTTTTTGAGAAATGAGGACGTCAGCAATGTCCTCATATTTCACCTCCTTTTTGTAATACTAGTGTCATACCTATGTCATTATACAGATTTGTGTCCTGACATGTCACAAAAACACGTACACACACACACCCCAGAGAAAGACTCCTATGGCTGAGAGAGACACAGCTCGCAAGAAAACCGCTTCAGTG
The DNA here is from genome assembly GCA_903798115.1 of Danio jaintianensis. Lineage (NCBI taxonomy): Eukaryota > Metazoa > Chordata > Actinopteri > Cypriniformes > Danionidae > Danio > Danio jaintianensis. The sequence continues at coordinate 16,102,109 of CAIGQV010016735.1, read as the reverse complement.
TTCTCAATTACAGTAACACACATTTTATTGTCAGTAATGGTAATGGCATTGTAACGGGGGAAACAGTAATTCACTTGATTACTCGTTAATGAAAAAAGTATTGCCGTTAGTAACGCCGTTATTACCATCACTGTTGATGACACAAAAAAGATTATCCAATCAGAAAAGTTGTCATTCTGACAGAAAAAGTAGCACTTTCTAATTTACACAAAGGCATTTATTTGACTAAAACTGTCAGTTCAATAGGGTTTGTCAGATAATTATGAAAATTACCATAGCAACACCAACAACTGGCAGAATCTGAAAATGTTCTCTAATTTTGATCAGTTTTCAAATATCAGGTTTTTAATTCTGTGCTTTACAATCTATGTCACTCATTAAATGTTTAAAAAACTTTGTCAGGATAACTTCAAATGTGACTAAGCATTGACCTCGAAATATAGAAAATGGTCTGCTCTCTAATTTTGATCTCCACTGCAGATTTTTTCAGTCTTCATGCTGCAGAAGTGAAGCTTTGATCTGCATCTTGACAGCTTCTTTATAGTGTACGAGTTACTATACATTTTATACTGTAGCAAAAGTCATGTGCATGATTGTGAAGAAGCATCAACTATTTATAAGACTGAGGTGTGCAAAATAGAGGGGATAATTAGATCTATAATTCAAGTAGTCTTGTACCGGCACATACCATGTTTAGGGGAGAAGAGGGGAGATTTTGAGCGTGGCGGGTTCTCCGGTCGAGGCGCCACCAGTTGGATTGGCCGGATGTGTTTGTCTGCCATTTTCTTCAGGCAGATCTGTCTGGACTGAATCAAGGCCTGCACAGAGCTGTACTTTTGAAACGTCTTCTCTATATGAGCCTGAAACACAGCAAAGACACACCGAAAATTATAATAGAGAATTGCTTTGTTGGCTGAATCCTCTAAGTGTGGAAAATAAGAGTTTGGAGAGAACTGTAAACCTACTGTAGGAGGAAAAATAACAGGGAGAAAACAGATGAGCTCAGTTATACCATAGACATGTTTTGGGTAAAGCTGATGTCAGATGATTCCCATTCTATGCACAACAAATTTTACCTTCTTCCCTCCAGAACTCCTATTAGTAAAACAAATCGGTTCAAACTATCATTTATCCCCTCAGCTGTAAAGTTTTTAAATTTAGTATTGTACAATGTGTTTTGTGTATTATGTGTGATATGCTTGTGTGCTGCGACCAAATTTCCTACTGGAAATGAATAAAGACTAACTAACTAACTAACATACAGGCATTATGAACTGCGTGCCCTGTGTGTGTATTAAGCGGAGTGTATGCACACAGTGGACCCATCTATAGGTGCAAATTATTAACACCCTCTTTAAAATAACAACACAAAATATACATCATTGACTTTAGAGCATGTTTCAGTTGGTCAATGGTACAATCTATTTCAGTTGCCTCAAAATAGCAATGCACCAACAATGTGCCTAAACACACCTCATTTACAGGCCTGCTGCCCATGGGTGCAGATACTGTATGAGCACAAGTGTGTTTGCTGTTTGAATAATGTGGTGCAGGATGTAAAAATTATAACTGGCTAAAACTATCAAAAAGGTTTGGGGCTGGAGTGTTTGACAGGGCAAAATATACAGTATGTGAGTTTTTTTGCAGTCTGTTGGTGTTCACCTGTAGATAAGGAGTGAGCACAGACTCATATTCCAGAAAAAGCACATCAGTGCCAGCAGTGAGAAGCGATGGCGCCACCTCCTGGAACTTCTCAATATCTCGTAGAGCTGTCTGCGCACCCTCTTTACACTGGCATTTCTCTACCTGCTGATTGGCCAACAGATAGGCCCCGTCATCACACCAGCGCTGAGCCTGCAAAACGAATTACAATAACCATACCAATAACCAACAACCATAAAATAAAGTAACACTGAAATATTGTCAATTTTTAATACTAACTTTTAAATTTTGGGTTTAAGTTATTATTTATTATTTTATATTATACTTTTTAAAAATTCTGCAAGAAAGCAAAAGAGAGAGTGCAAACACAATGTTGGAGAAGACATATATAAAACATATATAAACATATATAAAACACTGTTTATTTCATTTGATCAAAAAACAATCCTGAAAAAGTATAGAAAAACAAAAGTTAGAATAGAAAAACTTATAACCAAATCAGCATATTAGAATGATTTCTGAAGGATCGTGTGACACTGAATGCTGGAGAGACACCTGCTGAAAATTCAGCTTTGCCAAAATAAGAAATACATTTTAGGGATGCCCATGTTTTTATAAAATTTTTAGTCAATACAAATACAGGTTTTTAATAAACAACTATTTGCTGTTTCAATAGCAATATTTGTTACTTTCTGACTTATCTGGACATTTGTCATTAAAAAAGATTTAAATTACCAAAATTTCAAAAACACATCCATGAATGTATGATAGCTTTACTGCTGCATATATTTTGCACATCTTTATTTTTGTTTAGAAAAAAATATTGATTTGAGAAACGAGAAAAGCATTGGATTATGCAGCAGACATGATAAAACTCAAAAACATTATTAAGAGGATAGTTCACCCAAAACTGAATATTTACACTATTACACAAAAGGAGATATTTTGAGGAAAGCTGGAAATCTGTAACCCTTGACTTCCATAGTAGGATCAACAAATACTATGGAAGTCAATGGTTACCGGTTTTCAGCTTTCTTCAAAATATCTACTTTTTTTGTTCATTCATTCATTCATTTTCTTTTCGGCTTAGTCCCTTTATTAATCTGGGGTCGGAATGAACCGCCAACTTATCCAGCACATGTTTTTACGCAGCGGATGCCCTTCCAGCTGCAACCCATCACTGGGAAACATCCACACACACTCATTGACACACATACACTACGGACAATTTCATTCATTCATTCATTTTCTTTTCGGCTTAGTCCCTTTATTAATCTGGGGTCGCCACAGCGGGATGAACCGCCAACTTATCCAGCATATGTTTTACGCAGCGGATGCCCTTCCAGCTGCAACCCATCACTGGGAAACATCCATACACACACTCATTCACATACACTACAGACAATTTATCCTACCCAATTCACCTATACCACATGTTTTTGGACTTGTGGGGGAAACCGGAGCACCCGGAGGAAACCCACGCGAACACGGGGAGAACATGCAAACTCCACACAGAAATGCCAACTGACCCAGCCGAGGCTCGAACCAGCGACCTTCTTGCTGTGAGGCGAACGTGCTACCCACTGCGCCACCGTGCAGCCGTTTTTTTTTTTTTTTTGTTCAATAGAAGAAAAAAAGTCAAACCGGTTTGGAACATGTATAGGATGAGTAAGCAATGACAGTATTTTCAGTTTTGAGTAAACTGTCCTTTTAAATTATTAAATTATGCTGTCTATAAATATCGGTGACCAATATCTCAATGCATCTCTAATGAATGACATTTTACACTAAAACATAAAACAAATATTTGAATTTGTACAAATATTTTACAATATTGCTGTTTTAAAATAAAAACTCTTGGTGAGCACTTCTTTAAAAAAAACAAAAACAAAAAAAACGTAACTTTAAAAAATAACTTTAAAAGCTATTTAATTAAAGACACTTTGTAAGTGAGCGAGTGAATGTGTGGTCTGACCTCTTCTAGACGGTGAAGTAGAGTCTGAGCTTGTGTCAGAGAGCTGCGTTTAGTGCTGAGGGCGGAGGTGAGGGTGTCACACTGATGTCTGAGTTCATTACAGCGCTGGATGATCAGAGCCATGGCATAGTGGTGTCCAGCAGCCAGCTGATGCCCGTGCAGGATTAGAACCTGGGCTCGACTCATCTCCTCCTGAAAAACACACATGCTGCTGTCAGAGGCATCCTTTTGCTGTATATACTGTATAACTTCACATACAGCATGAAAAGGGAAGAGTAATTCATCTACCTGTGCACGTTTGTCCAGACCGTCCAGCTCTCTGACCGACTGCTCTGTTTGGTTCAGGGATTCTCCTGTGATGCTGATCTTCCTTTCCTGTGCTCTTAATTTCTCTAAAGAACACTCCATCTGATGCAGAGAGAATGTTGGGAAAGCTACATTTAATGACATTAGCTAATGAACCACGGTTTATATTTGTGAATCTTATAAATAGCTCTTTTACAATATAAATAAATAAGAAAGTAGAGCATTCATGGATTTGTAACTAAGTATTTAATACAACACAGATTATTATATTTTTAATAATATATTAAATTATATATATTTATTATAATTTAATAAAAGTATATTAAATTATATATTTTATTATAATTAAAAAAATATCAGCATTTATGATTTAATTTGCTACGGCTTAACTAGCTACTCTTAGCTAACATCAACAAATATTAATAAACACTGTATTGCTCATTGTTAACAATGACTAATAAATTAAAATCAGTTAGTATAACTTTATTGTAAGGTGTTATCCACACATCTATTCATCCAGGCATTAAATATTAGGGAGTTTTGCTGGCATACAAATGGCAAAGTTGTTAGTTGAAAACTTTGTCCAAAAGTCTCATGTAAAATGATAAAATGTAAATATATTGCAAATTTACTTCCTGCCTTTACAGATTAAAATGAATCAGCAGATGTGGGTATAATCAGATTCATTTCCTGATCAAATGCCAGCACTGACTGTGCATTAGCATATGTTTGTAAGCCAAGGTTATGCCTCAGCAGCCAGTTTTCAAAGTTGGAACCAGAAAAGCAGCTCACCTCCTGAAAGCTGTGCTCGTATCGCAGCAGCTGTAAATACTGCTGCAGTTTGAGGTGGTGTTTATCAAAGAAGCCGTCAAAAGCGATCTCCATATCAGTGAGCTGAGCCAGCAGCCTGCAGGAATACACACACATGCACACGCACACACACACACACACACCACACACGCACACGCACACACACAGGTAACATTAGGACTCCTCTTTTAGGACATAAACGTGTAATGTGTGATTTTGTGAAGCTCTCCACCTCTGCATGGTGTCCCAGTCCTGTGTGATGTCCCAGCGTGTGTCCACGTCCCCCTCTTTCCTCGAGGTCTCCAGGTTAGAGAGCAGCTGCCGGCCTTCCCTCATCACAGACCTGATGGCATCCTTCAAAATGGAATATAATTATAAATGTACCAATAGTATTATTAAACATAAATATTGTTGTTGTTGATAATAATACATATTTCTGAATGCTATATGGTTTCTGAACGACTGAACACTGCAGTAATTAGGCACAGAATTCAGCATGCTGTCATAAGAGTAAAGAACATTCTAAAATACAATTATTTAGAAAAGTTATTTAAATTTCTTTTGTTTTATCTCACCCCTTAGGAAATTTGGTTTGCACAGATAGCACACATAGTAACATACATACTGTATACACAGACATTCCCCAAAATATGGACGATGGCAAAATCACATAACCCATTTTCAGTCACGTGACCTGTGGTGAGAGCGAGGGGGCAAAAAAATCACTCATATTTCCATCTGTTTCAAGCTATGAATATATTTGGATGACATATCAACAGAATGAAACAGAGATATGATCACAAACTGTAAATTTTGGGCACTGGCGGTCCATATACTGCATGTTGCACCCATTTTTCAGTCATTTAAAACTGTCATGTCCCTGTCAGAGCTCCAATTCGGCTATGTTTACATCTATCTTTTGGACATTCCTTAGTGATTTAGTCAATAATGAGGGCGTTTTAGCTCATGAATGTCTGCTTTTATATTTGGTGTCGCTTTTTTGCTTAGATTAATATTTGCTGGTAGGGAAAATCTATTCGTTCACTTCTGCTATGTATACTTTGACTTTGCATTTCAATTTATACTTTAATTGCACTTAACCTGCAAATTACAATAGCAACTGTATAAAAAGCATACAAATGCACCCACAGTTATAGGTAACATAGATTGTTATTGGTCAATGACACTACCATTTGGCACAAATCCATAAATTTATCTTTTCTGGTTTTTCTTTTCCCGAAGGAATTCTGTAGAAGCACAGCCCAGGCATGTCTCACATCAGTTAGTAACGTTATATCTTATTGCGCAACAATTTCAGTCAGATGTTTTGGCCAAAAAAAAAGAGAAATTACTCAGCCCATGACTTTGCGGTCAGAGGGAGATAGTAATGTTTTGCCCGCCGGGGTTTTTTTCCTAATTGTGTGAAGACAATGGAAAACTATCAATATTTTATATACATATATAGATATACATACACATACAGAATGTTTCAGAAACTACAGAAAAGGTGAGCAGCAATTCATTGGGTAAAAATGCTTTTTAAATCTGTGTGTTTTTTTTTCTTTGATTTTGAGAGTATAGGAGCTGAAAACCAACATCAAAATTCAATAGGAACCACAAATCTACAGCAGTTCACATATAATACATCCACTAAAGGACAGAAACATCACTTTACAAATTGCATTGTACATAATTTATCTAAATATTTGCATATTATACAATAATATTACCGAAATTACTAAATAAATATATATTTATACACATTTACAAAAGTAAATCAACAGATTGTATGATGGGGTTAAAAATCTCTGGAAATCTGACACAGATTCCATGTGAGCCCATTAATAATCAAGAGTGTGACGCTATCATTTCAATATAAACCAAAATCTTTTGAGAATATTTCCAAAACTTTGCTAAACCTTCACCACGAAGAATTAAGCAAAAAAGTTCCTGCTATGTTCTAACAAGCTGTACCTAATAAAGTGGCCAGTGACTGTTGAGTGTTAAAGTTGCAAACACACAGCCATTAAATTACCTTAAGCCTCCTGTATTTCTCAGTGTGGGACAGTAGGAGGAACTCAATGGCATTGCACTCTTCTGATAACTGTGTTTCGGCCAGTTCTGTACCAAACGCCTGCAGCATCTGGGCAATGTCCTTAACCATAACTGCGAAACTCTCAATAGCCTGTAAAGATCAAAAACACAGTCTTCAGTTATGTGTTGTTTTTGTGTATTTCTATAATTCCGTCACTGTGTTTACAGTTCTCAGGACGATCCAGTCACTGTGGCAGTAGTCAAGAGTCCCTCCAAACTCTGAGGTCAGCTGGTTTTCGTCAATGTACCGCAGCAGATCTGTGACTGAGCTCAGCATCACCACCTGAAAAGACAGACATGCAGGTCAAGGTTGGTAATGAAGTTCACAAACATCAAGAATTACAAAAAGCTGAGTCCTACAGGCATTTTGAGCATGAAGTCCTCTTGACTGAAGCGGAAGCCGAGGTCTGTGACGGTGCGCTGGAAGAAGCTGGTCGGTCTCAACACCAAGACCAAGTGCAGGTTTCCAGGAAATGAGGCCTAAGACAGAGACACATGAAGACTAATACATACTTATTAAAAGAGGCAAATAGGGGCATACTTAAACCTCAAACCCTGAGAAATGCAACACAGAAAAGGTTTATATATTGTCCATTTTCCATGCAAGTTTAACCCTGCATTGTGAAAATTCATTTCTCTCACACACACACATTTCATGTTTGTTTGTTTTTTTAAATGAAGTCTTCTCTGCTCACCAAGCCTCCATTTATTTGATCCAAATTACAGCAAAAGGTTGACATTTTTTAAATAATCTTTACTGTTGAAAATAAGTTTTCTATTCGAAATACATTTTAAAATGTAAATTATTTCTGTGATTTCAAAGCTGATTTTTTTGTATCAATCACATGATCCTTCAGAAATTATTGTAATTTATTATTATGATTATTATGTTGAAAACAGCCGAGTGGATTTTTTTCAGTTTTCTTTCATTAATATAAAGTCTTTTTATATTAAAACCGATTAAATCATGTTAAATGATTGTGATTTAAACAGTGATTAATGTTAACAAATGCAATTGTAGGTTTTAATATATTACAAAATGTTGGTGAAACTAACAATAAAATTAATAAATGGTTTATATAGCAGCAATACTAATACTACTTCTACTACTAATAATCAAATATTCTATAATAAGTATACAGTATTTAGTCTATCATTTATTACATCATAAATAGTACAAAATGTATATATTACTTTATATAATAAGTATGTTAATGTTAGTTCATATACATTAGTATATTTAAAGAATATTAGAAAAATGAAACCTTACTGTAAAATTATATTAATACAAGTTTATACAATATAAAATTATAATAAGTAAAAAATGACATAAACCATTCCAGCACTTACTGGATGAAAACCATTGATTTAAAATCAAACATTGAAAAATAATAGCCTATAAAGTGTAAATGTGTTAATGCTTCAAGTCTGGAATTATGTTAAGATTTTTTTAAAGTGTTAAATTACATCATTCTGAATTAAAAGCAAATATGTGAATTAAATTTCATTCCATAAACATATTTTAAATTATAATATGAAATATCCCATACAAAACTGTCATTTAGTCTGTAAAACTAAGCTGCTCTATTTTTTAGCGAGACTACAGAGAGACTACAGATGAATGCACTAATCTAATTGCTTGTTGTAATTAAGGTAATACTTAAATGTAATAATCATTACTTCACTTTTTAATTACAGAATTTTAAGTGTTCAAAGAATATTTTCAGCTTATTAATTTGAAACTTAGACTTAAATATAGTCGATTAAAAATAGATAAATATTTTTGTTTAAATCTGCCACTTATCACACTGACAACTGACAATGAGTCTGTGGAGACAACAAGCTGTCAATCAAACTGACGAGACGTCCCTAAAACTAGTTAACACGTTAAAAGCGCCAGCTTAACTGCTCCCAACGACAGCGCCTGTACATGCCCAGATAATCGATCGTCAAAGCAGTCACGAACTAAATAGCAGGTCAAGCATTTAAAACTAAACCTGTCTGACAAGCCTAGTTATTACCTCATCAAACAGAAACACGACAGACATTGCGATATTTTATCACAGCTCAGAAAGAACGCCACACTTGACATTGACTCGTCCTTACGTATTTGTAAACAAAACATCCCCGGTGAAAATATCGACTAGCATATCGCTTACATTCACCATAAGGCATTACTTTATAGATTAGGTGAATAAACACCGCCTTGTCTGGCTGTTCCCAGGTCGAATGACTAAGCTAAAGCCGCCCATCGCGCCGCAGTAGCGCTGCCGCATTGAGCTCAGCCAAACTTCAGTCAAACTCCTCACACGCACACATTACCGTGGAGCGGCGGATCCTCGGGAGTCCTCGCCGATAGTTTCGCTCGCTCATAGTTATCGGTGCTTTATTATGGGGCTGCTTTAAGACCTCGCCCATCCTGCTGTGGCAGCCCGGTGGCCGGTGCAGTGGCCGGTCTGCGGGATTCATCTGTCCTGCGGTCTCTTCACCGCTCTCTCGCCTCAAGAGCGTCATCGTGTACAAATCTGCGCATGGTTTGTGCAAACTCAGGCACTGGGCTCGGGTTTCACACACTGATCTGCGAGCTGCTTTAAAACCGGCCATCTTCAGTCAGAGGTGCCGCATTTAGTTATTTATTCAGGCTGGAGCTCAGAGAACTGGGCTGCGAGCACATGCTGTTCTGAACTGCGGTGATTGACTTCAGCACCGCGGACAGCGACGTTCAGCACGCGGTCAATACTGAAGCCCCCAAAGGACACACAAGGGTCAAGGGTTTCAATTATACAGATGTACAATACTAATGCATTCCATGACAGTATCATTTGAACGTATCTTCCACGCTGCAATTATTTTTACATTCTGAATTAAAATTACTTAAATTATGGAGCTTAAATATTGTAGCGCACTTTCTATTCTAATAGAAAGCTGAAAATATGATGATGTGTCAAGGCCATTATGTTTTTAAAACGCTCCACAGATTCTGAACTCATAATAAGAGGCACATTTTGTTAAGGTCAACTTTTAAGAATTTAAATGAACCTTTAATTATAATTAAAACTATTAAATAATCATGTCAGAATAATTATTATTCATGTATTAAAGGTGCAATTAAAGTGCATTCAATTCTAACAGATAACTCGTACACACACACCGTACTCACAAAACTTTACTAAATAATTTGCATCCTTCACTGACCCATATATGAATTAGTATTCATAGTAAATTAGTTAATTAAATATAACATTGGAATCTTTCCTTCAATGACAAAAATATGATTATAAATGAAATATATTTTCTCTCACCGCAATCCTTGCCAGTGCTGTTTTAATTGATATCCAAGTATCCAATCTTCTGTCTAAAATGATGATAAATTTGACACCAGGTTGTCGTGCTCTGAAAACATGTGAAATGCATCATGCATCAAAGTAACTACTTTTGCTCTTGCTTGAGAATCTGGACAATATCTGAACAATATATTTGAATATTATGTTTGTATTGTATGGAGGGATACGTGAACTTCATTCTTGCATGTTTTCATCCATACATTGCATATCTATATGTTCTGTATTGCACATAGGCAATACTGTACATTCATTTGAATAGCTCAATTTGTGTAAGGGTCGTTGCAAAGCTTTATGTGGAGAGAATACGTAAAGGACTGATGCTGTGCTGCAATGCAGTCAGATGGAGAGGATTGCATATATTAGACACAGACCTCGGGATCAGTGTGAGGTATGAAAGAACTTTGGCCAGCGCTTCTTCGGGAATGTCACTGAAAGCCGAGCATTCTGGGAGAGTGATGATGACACTAGAGTCCTCACCACGTCCCCCTGCAATTCACACAAACACAGCAAATTATCAGTCTCTCACTTCTTCAGACTTAATCTCATGCCGATGATGTTTACTGAACATGTTGAGACGAGCCATTAGAGGGACAGTTCAAACAAATATAAAAATCACGTCATCATAGTCAGCGTCACGTCAGCGTAGAACAAGCAGAACATTAACCCTTGTGCACTGTTCAAATTGACTACCCTTTTGTTATGTTCGGGATGAAAACATCCACTGAATTAAACTGCTGTAAAAATGCATCAGATTAATTTTTTTTGCAGAAATCTGTTAATCAACCTAAGTCCTGATCAAAACTACTAAATGTTTAAAAAAATTACAGGATTTAAACTCTTTAATTGCCAAGTTCATAAATGATGTCACTGATTTGGTGGAAAAAAAAAACACAAAATTACTTATTTTCAATATAAAAAGTAATTGTGGACTGGATTTTTTTTAACCTTTTATCATAGCCTTGGAGATGTGAACGATTAGTAACAACATTGGCTTTGATGCATTGTTAGATTTTCATTTTTTCTCCCTAATTTACTGTTGGTTTTTTGCCCCATTGACTTCCATTACAACCACATTTCATGGTGCATAAATACACAGTCTTTGTTTTTATTTACTCCATGTAGTTCTGAGAGCTGAGATGCATATTTTGATTTTCTCAGACACATCAAGGTAAGTGCACAAAGGTCACTCTCACACATTCACAGACACACATACACACACTTTAATTTGCTGTTATACTCCATATAAAATCCAGAAACTAAGTTTTTTTTTGTACAGGCCTATCTAAAGGGTTAATGGTGCCAACTGACTAATTTTAGCTCTTCCCAACAGGGAAAACCACCAACAATCAAAAATGCACGATGTCATGGTTTTGTAATCAAAAACATGTGGTTATAATGGAAGTCAATGGGGCAAAAACAGCCACAAACAGTAAATTAGCGAGAAAAAAATGAAAATGAATCAAAAACAATGCATCAAAGGCAATGTTGTTTCACATGTCCAAGACTTTGATAAAAAAATCCAGTCCACAATTACTTTTTATGTTGAAAATATGTCAATTTGTGTGTCTTTTTTACTAAATCAGTGACATCATTTACGAATTTGGCAATTAAAGAGTTCTGATTTTAATTAAAGAGGTTTTTTTTTAAATCAAACAATTGTCCCATAATATGTGTCAAAAAAAGATTTGTCACCAAAAATCATTCTGCTAGCTTAAACAGAAAAAGTTATGGCCAAATTAATGACTCAAAATCCCCCCAAAGTGGATAAAAACATCCCCAACAGTACATAAGGGTTAAAGCATTTTTCAAGAGTAAACGGCCACTTTGAAAATAAAAAAAGACAATAACAAACAATGCTCTTGACAATACATTCAGGTCTAATAAAGTAAAACAATCTGTTTGGACAAGAAACACTGGACATGAACATTACTATGCTAATATGAATGAATAGAAATTAGAAAGCCCAAAATTAATTAGAAAACTAAAATGAATGTAAAGGAGTTAAGAATGTTGCTTTTATTAATGTGTTTTCTGTTTATGACAAAATCGGCCAGTTTAAATAGAGAGAATGAGATCACTAAAAAATTGAGAAATTTAGTGGCGGTGCATATTTATGGCTCGTTCACACCAATTGTGTCTTTGCTTCCAAAAATAGGTGACGCAACATTCAGGAAGAGAAACTATTGCCCTGCCTCCAATTCTTCTGATTGGTCTACTGCTTTGGAACTGACATCAATGAGTATCCAGTGGCACCACTAAGCAGGGGTAAGTTAGGACGATTCTAAGGGCCCACACATTTTGGGGGCCCCAGTCTGCTTTATTAGTATTAACAAGGGGGCCCCAAAACCAAATGTTCTTTCAATAGGGTTCTTTCAAAATTGCTAGTGGCACCCCTGAGAAGAGTTGCGTTTAAAAGTTGAAGTGCTTTTAACTTGACACGGCATCTAAAACAAAATGCAGCGATCATGTGCTTCAAAAGACACAAGACATGAGCATAACGGTCACACATGCCCACCAAGTACGTGTTTGCATTGAGAAACAATGGAAAAGTAGTACATTAGAAAGGAAAAACGCATTCTGTGTGAATGGCCACTTAGTCATGCAATAGGAAGCTTGAGACTGCTGTGAACATGCTCAAGATCATTTACTGAGGGTATGCATTAATGAGAATCTATTAAAATAAATATAAATAATATGCAGTTTCTTGCACAGACAGATCAATTCCCTTCATAAGACCTCAATTTATTGTCAGGACGTGTGTGTTGTCTGTATATGCATTTTTTATTCACCCAAAACTGAAAATTATTCCATCAATTATTCACCCGTCACTTCTCACAAACCTGTTTGAGTTTGTTTCTTCCGTTGAACACAAAATAAGATATTTTGAAAAATAATAGTGAGTACATTTTCATTTTTGGGTGAACTATGCCTTTAATATTCTTCTGAAGACAAAAATCACCAACTTCTTGGGTGGCCTGAGGGTGAGTAAATTAACAGCAAATTTTACATTTCTTGGTGAATTATCCAGATATATTATACCATCTTTCTTTTACATCTCTTCAAATCTAGTAAACAGAAACTGGAAACCCCACCTGATAAATAGGCCACTTGTTTCTCAATGTATCCAGCGACCTCCTGCAGACTCACAGATACTGTAACCTCTGAGGAGACAATGAAGATCGAAGAGCCACACATAAATAACACAGCAGCAAAGTCAAGCTTGTGTGTGTGAAACTTCAGGAACAGCACCACCTAATGTTCACATATCCAAACTACAATGAACTGTGGTGCATTTTAAAATACAGTCTGCTAATGCATTAGAGTGAAATTGACAACACTTGTAGTTACAGTAGCAGTCAGTTTAATGCATTAATGTGTGCAGAACCATCTGTGTTGGCTGAAGACGGTGGTTTGGTTTCCTCTGAGCCTCATCTCAGGCTACAATATACTAAAAATGGAGGTTGACAATAGCGGATGTGGTCAAATTACACATAGACCAACATCTCCGGTGACTTTACCATAAACATCTCCTGCAGCAAAGGAAAACAAATGAGTTCTGCAGAGAGAAATGCAATACGCCAGAGAGCTAATAGATTTTTTTTAGGTTTCTATCAAGTTACACTGAAGTTCCTCTTCTTTTTTTCTTTTTCTTTTGACTAAGTCTCCTATGAGGTATACACTGCAGCAGTTATTAATTACAAAACATGTAGTTCATCCTAAATATCAAGTCCTGTCTAGCAGAATGCTAGCAAATATTTTTTTACAAGAAATGTTAGCTATATGACCTATTATAATAGGAAACGAATGCTGTGGTTAATGTTTAATGAGTTTAGGCAGAGATGATTGAAGTGAGAACTGAATATTTAATAGAACTCAAGACAGACTCAATAGTTTAAGCATGAAGTGTGAGATGCATTTAAACAAGATGGTTGTTTTCAAATTTGAACGCAACAATGGATGTTTCAAATTTCCACTTTTCAAGTTCCTTTTTTGAAGGAGACAAATTTGAGGTGTCCTGTAATAATAATAATAATAATAATAATAATAATAATAATAATAATAATA
>CAIGQV010016735.1:16047831-16087843 GCA_903798115.1 Danio jaintianensis | reverse complement strand
TAATAATAATAATAATAATAATAATAATAATAATAATAATAATAATAATAATATAGTTTAAGGTTTGTGCAAAGAGTATATCTGTGCAAGTACATTAGCAATTCATTTAATTATTTAAAAAAAATTATGTATCAAATTGTGCCATTAAATATGTATGCATGCATTTATGTAAGCATGAATACATGTTTCTGAGTAAAATTTAATACACACTTTTAATACGATTCACAGAAGCACTGACTAAAATGCTATTCAGTGTAACAATAGTTTATTTATATTCCAAATAACCTTGTCAGACAAATTTAAAACAACAATAATTCAAAGGCATATTAAAAGTATCACAGAAAAATTGTTGTTTTAAATTTTTATACTTTGTCACTATCCTTCAAATCACTAGATTTTAACCATCTGTTGTCAGCAAAAGTTTTAAATAATTTCAAATGTATTAAAAATTAATATGATTACTGTGTTCTTTTATATATTTGTAATTTATAAGTGCAGGTCAGAACAAGTAAAAAAGACATTTTAAAAAAAATTAAATAAATGCATCTGCTACACCGAATGATGATGAAAGATTACTTAACCCATATTTTAACATTTTATTTTCAGTTTTTTTGATAAATATATGTATACATTACAAGACCTACTCCCTCTGAAAGACAAAAAAACCTTTTCTTAATACTACAAAACTTTCAAAATAATAGTCACTAATAACATGAGTGCTGTATATTTGCACATTGTATATTTCAGGCCCTGTGCTGTCCTGATGCTATTAACTTTAGGCAGCATCGCCCTGCTAAAACAACACAGAGAAAACCACACCCTACACTCCTCTGAGGAAATGATCAGAGAAATCACTCTGTGTAAAACAAACACAATCTTCTGTGTCCATGTCAACCCGGTCTGAGAGCTTCTCACTAAATAAACAATAAACCTGCACTGCATTAGCAGATACACATGAACTGATCTCAGAACTGAGACATTCACGAGTTTCTTAACTTTCCTCAAATTCCGGTTCAGGGTGGAAATTTCTATTAAATAAATGAAAATATATATGCTGCGCAATTACTGCATTGATAATTAGATTTACATTTTTGTACTTAACAGCTTTTAAGTAGCTATTTTTGCCACTGGAAGGCATCTATTGCTTTATATGCATATTAGCAGAAATGTTTGCTTTAATAATGAACTTGAGGAAGAGTAATTCAAATTGGGGTTTTCCAAAAACACAAAGAAATAAAAATAAAGAATTCTGAGCGTTTCCACAAATTTCACACTTTATTGAAACAGTGGATATTTTTTACTAAATGGGTTTGAATGTTAAGAGGAGCTTTTATAGCTGAGTTTTTATACTGTAACTGCATCAGTCCATGACCAGTATAGATAAACATGTTTATGGACACAAAAATGTTTGAATACTTCAGTTGTACACTTGTATTACTGTCAGTGTACTGTAGTACTGAGCAGGATAAGTGAATTTCTTCTTTCAATCAAAACAAGTTGTGTTTAATATGAAGCTGTTTTGGTTGTCAGAAAATCAATGTAAATTTCGAAAATCATATCAGTAAAACTCACATTAGCACAGCATTTAGTTGATCAAGAATAACTGGTTGTACTTCACAAATTTTACACATATTAAATCTATGTGTGGCCTAAATGTCTAAATACCTACTAAATCATTGTTTTTAGAATGACATTAGATTGTAGTTTTGAAATCTAGAACTTTAAAGCCATATTTACTGTAAGTACGGTAACTATGAGTCTCAGATTTTCCCCTTAAATCTTTCATGCAATATGAATGCATAAACATACAGTGCAGTGAGTTCAGTCTTGAGAATTAAATACACAGATATGCTTTTCACACTGCGCTTACCCCGGGTTATCATTGTTCTAAACACCGCTTTTCACCTTGGGTAAAAACACATTTCGCATCTGTAATTTGAAAGCCACATTTGTGGCGTTAACCCTTTATTGTGGTGGTCACTGTGTTTGTTCAGTGTGAAACGGAGCAGTGTTTGCTTGTTACTGCCTGATGCTTGGCAACATCAGAAACTGAGCAGCGAAGTTCATGTTATGCCAGTAACAGGAAACGCAACAGCAGTCGGTGAGAGAAAAGTAAGGAATATTAAAATATAGAAAGAGTGTAAATTGGAGTGACCAGGAGATGGTAAGAGGACATAATTTGCTCCTTGTTTTCGTGAGGCTTAAAACAGCTAAAGACCTAGCAAGCAACATTTTTTATAACTGACTGGAAGTTAACCTGGGTTTTATGAATGTACAGTGTAATTATTTGTTAACCCCAGGTATAGTATGAGCAATGTGAAACGTGATTACAGATAACCCAAGATTCCATTAATCCAGGGTTTAGGATGGCCCAGCAAGAGTTGCAAGAGTTGGGGAAGAACACAGAAACATCTTTAAAGGAAATGGTCCCAAAGATCATCAGGAGTTGAAATGAAGAACTCCGCACAATTAAACGTTAAAAAATTGTGATCTCAATTCAAACCCGCACAACATGAATGATAAATTATAATGATTTGCATATGTTTATTAATCCTTCTACAGGGTTCATACGGTCCTGGAAAAGTCATGGAATTTTGACAAGGCATTTTCCAGGCCTGGAAAAGTTTTGGAAAAAATAAACCCAAAATGTTTTGGAAAAGTCATGGAAATTTGTGTAACAAATATCTGTGTACTTAAATATATTTGAGATGATAATATTGGGTACATTTTAAATACAATTGTGCGGTTCATCTCTTCACGTGACGGTTTCTGTGTGGGAAAAAAAAAGCAACTCGCAGTTTCAGCTTCACCTCTCTTTCACTCGCATTCATCGTAATTCAAGAAACAATCTCTAACTACAGAGGTAATATACTGTGGGTGCTAATTTGTACTATTCTTATAAGTTTTTTCAAAACATAAGCCAACATTTCTAAAATATTTTCACACAGACAGCAAGATACTTTCTAAAAACTGTTTTACAGAAATAAACAAACTACATAAATTGTTGCATATTTTTATAACGTGCATTTTTTTCTTATTTACCACGTGTACATAAACATTACATTAAACCCTGCTTCTAAGCACTGCATTCAAATCTGCGTGTGATCGAGAGAATTTCCGTTTTTACACTTTGTTTTGTTTGTTACAAACAATTAAATAACACAGAAGTACTGGGAGAACAGTTTATAGTTCAGATATAAACACTGATGTTTATAGTAAAGATTAAAATCAACATTTAATGGAACTTGACTCTGGTGAATTTTACATTGTGTAACCAACAGGTGGCGACAAACAACCATCAAAATTATGTCACTGAATAGGCTTTCAAAAATGATACACCTATAATGAAACATGAAGTTTTATGTGTGAATTGTTGAATCATTTATTCATTCATTCATTTTCTTTTCGGCTTAGTCCCTTTATTAATCCGGGGTCGCCACAGCGGGATGAACCGCCAACTTATCCAGCATATGTTTTACGCAGCGGATGCCCTTCCAGCTGCAACCCATCACTGGGAAACATTCATACAGACTCATTCACACACCTACACTACGGACAATTTTAGCTTACCCAATTCACCTATACCGCATGTCTTTGGACTTGTGGGGGAAACCGGAGCACCCGGAGGAAACCCACGCGAACACGGGGAGAACATGCAAACTCCACACAGAAATGCCAACTGACCCAGCCGAGGCTCGAACCAGCGACCTTCTTGCTGTGAGGCGAACGTGCTACCCACTGCGCCACCGCGTCGCCAATTGTTGAATCATCAATTGAAAATAAATATGATATGTTGTAATGTTAGATTTCTATATTTAGCATTATCAGCAACAGTAGCAAAGATCATTTTTCATATTGAATATTTTCCTTTTCTTCAGCTGGTTCTTTCTTGATTTTTATTTTTATTAAAATTACAGGTTTAAGTTCTGTTTGTTAAAACCAATGGTTTTGCAGTAATATTTTTGTATAAATGAAAAGCAAATAACATTTGTCTCGAATTTGATCTGAAAAATGGTCCGATCCGTTACTCAAAAAACGTAGTGTGATTCGAACCATGAGATTTGTGACCCGTTACACCACTACTTTACAGTATTAAAAAAAGTTATTCTCATGGCCATGTAGTCTAATTTCAGTCTTAGAGTTTTCATTTAGGCTTCTGTTGTTGATAAATAGTAAAGACGACAGATAGTTAGTTAGATTTTGACTGCTATCATTTAAAAATGTGTACTTTCACTTTACTTTACTTACTTTTTTACATTACTTTCACTCTGACTTAGCCGACTGTTAAATATGGGTATTTATACTGATGATAATTGGTTAAAGACACTCAAAAAGTGAAATGTTTGTTTTATAGGATCTCAAATATCCTACACCAACCAGAGTGTCCAATGGCTCTCCTGATTCCATCAACGCTTCAAGTGTCAACATTACAATGGACAACACTACACAGTATACATTATAAGAGAGGTAGATTGACATGGACATGCTACAGGATGTGGAATGCCTGTTTGTGATTTTTAGTCTTTTCAGTGGGATGTTTATTGTGCCATTTAATCACACAATGACTTTTATTCAAAAATATGTATAAAAATGGATGTCGCCATGACACAAGAACACCAATACATGCATTGTACAAAAAATGTACAATGAACTTGTTGAAACTGTAGTGCTATTTAATAGGTGTTTTAAATGTTCATGTATTTTGACCTGGATTATGGTTCGTTCTTCCTCATTTCAGATATGTGAAATTTAAGCACTGTATTTTTAAACAAGTTTATGAATCTTTATTAAAAATTGAAATCATTCATACTTAATTTAAATGTAATTTAACATTGTAAATGTGAAGTGATTAGTTTTGCTATTTAATTTATGGAGTATGGAAAGGTGCAATTTTAAATATGATTGTAAAAACATTTTTGTATATCTGAATAAATGTACATTTTCTTAATTTTCTGGATTCGTTATATTCATCTAACTTGATTTCATACCATTTAGGGCTCTATTTAATGAACCTATTAAACTTGGTTCTATATAGCACCTTAAAAGATTGGTGCTATATAGCACCAAAAAGGTTCCACTATGATTACGAGCCAAAGCACCACTTTTGGTGCTATTTAGCACCACTTATGGCTCTATTTAGTGGTTCTATTTAGCACCCTTTTATGGTTCTATACAGCACCATTTGACAAAGGTTCTATATAGCACCTTAAAAGATTGGTGCTATATAGCACCAAAAAAGGTTCCCTTATGATTACGAGCCAAAGAACCAGTTTTAGAGTTTTTAGAGTTTTTTAGAGTGTATCAAAAATAGCCACATAAATAAATCAACTTTTTTTAATCACTCCCGTTTTTAGTTTTTCATTCCATTTTATTTATTTAAAACAGAGACAAAATTTGCAACTGTGACTGTCAGACCTTTTTGATGACACGTGATTGTTCAGGATTGCAAAAAAGTTTTGCTTATAATACAGCATTTAAAATCTTGGAATATGGCACTGCCCACTAGGGAGAGGACTAACAGACCTTGTAATATGGCCCCGCCCATTAGTGACAATCTTGTACCTGCCAACATACTGACACACAGGCATTTGTAGCTCCGCCCTTTATTGAAAAGAGCACAATCTCATTTGAATTTAAAGCGGCAGTCACCAAAACTGCACAATTTGCATCAAAGCCTAAAATGGGCAGTTTCAAAGAGTTATAAAACATTATTTGTGGGGTATTTCGTGTAGATACTTCCCATACACACTCTAGGGACATCAGAGACTTATTTTACATCTTGTAAAATGGGGCATAAAAGGCCCCTTTTAAAGTGTGAATCGTCAGATTTTAAAAATCTTGATAAATTTTGAATTTAAACTTTCAAATGACATTTAACTTAGGATGAGATTAGCACAGGGCGACACGGTGGCTCAGTGGTTAGCACTGTCGCCTCACAGCAAGAAGGTTGCTGGTTCGAGTCCCGGCTGGGTCAGTTGGCGTTTTTGTGTGGAGTTTGCATGTTCTCCCCATGTTCGCGTGGGTTTCCTCTGGGTGCTCCGGTTTCCCCCACAGTCCAAAGACATGCACTATAGGTGAATTCATTCATTCATTCATTTCTTTTTTCATCTTAGCCCTTTATTAATCTGGGGTCGCCACAGCGGAATGAACTGCCAACTTATCTAGCATATGTTTTAGGCAGCGGATGCCCTTCCAGCCGCAACCCATCACTGGGAAACACCCTCATTCACACACATACACTACGGACAATTTAGCTTACCTAATTCACCTATACCGCATGTCTTTGGAGTTGTGGGGGAAACCGCAGCACCAAGAGGAAATCCACGCAAACACAGGGAGAACATGCAAACTCCACACAGAAATGCCAACTGACCCAGCCGAGGCTCGAACCAGCGACCTTCTTGCTGTGAGGCGACAGCGCTACCCACTGCGCCAATGAGTGTGTATGGATGAAGCCGAAGGAAAATTAATGAATAAATAAAAGAGATGAGCACAAGATGGAGATAATGAACAATAAGTATTGAGCAGGACGTTGACAATGGATTAAATCGTAACATTTATAAACAACGAATTCATTACGCCATCTGATTAATTATCATTGGCTGAAGGCAAATATGAAATCGCCACTGATTCAATGCTAATTCAGTGTCATTAAACTAGATCTGTTTTTGTTTCATAGTTTTTTTTTTTCTCAGTGTGTTGACCACCGTTTCTGCTAAAAAATCTTTAATATTCTACTGAAAAAAAGATATCTTGGATGGAGTAAATTAAGAGCAAATTCATATTTCTGTATACTGAAATTGGATTTACTAAAAACATTCTGAGGTAAGTGGTTGCAAATAATTTATATGGGCGGAATTTAAACAAACAAATTAAGTTGAACATTATAAAATTTTATTTGTTTAAATTCAGCCTATATAAATTGCTTGCAACCACTTACCTTAAAAAAAATTGTAAATCCAATGAATCCTTTTTTTCAGTGTAAAACTATCCCTTTATTTGTACTCATCACAATTAAATATTGTCAGTCAATTAAAGTGAGAAATATTTTCTTCAGTGTCCTCCAGCATGGGTGTTCTCTATAGTGTTTACAATGTGTCAGAATGTTGTCATTGTGAACCTGAATCAACCTGAGAGGAGCTGCTTGTATTACACTGCATCATTACAACATAACAAACAGCACACACTCACATAAAAACCTCCCGACGCCAACGACCTGAGATACACTGCCAATAATCCTACACAATCACTCTGAGGAAACCCAAGCATTGTGAAGTAAAGCAGTAAATATTACATAACATAGCAGTAAAGTGGAGCGATTCAGACGCAGACCTTTAAATGCTTTTAACTGTGGCCTGAGGAAAGACATGCTGGCTAAAAATGAAGATGCTGAGTCACTGTCTGAGGAATATTCGGTGGGTTTAATGCTGAACTGAGAGGCAAAGGAGCAGGACATGGGGTTAAAAACAGGTGATCTACTAAACTGCGTCTCGAAGCCCAGTTTGTAATATGGACAGGACTTCTATTTTTATCCTTTAATCTCGCTGCTGGCCCAAATTCACAGTGTGTGATTATAAACCCACAGCTTACTGTATCTGTCCTTCAAAATGCTCTTAATATTGAAAATTAAATGGAGATTAATTCAGGAAGTGTATGTTGGAATTCTGTATGAATAAGCAACTGTATTGGGCAAATTTTTACAATAAGGTTTAATTTGTTGAAAGGATGGTTCATCTAAAAATGTACATTTAAAGTGGTTCCAAAAATATCATTTTCAATTATTTTATTTTTTTTTTGGACACAAAAGACAATATATTTTGAAGAATCTTGGAAACTGGTAGCCATTCATACTGTAGTAAGAAAAACACCATGGAAGTCAATATTATGGAAGTCTATGGCTACCGATTTCCAACATTCTGAAAAATGTCTTCTTTTTTGAAAGAAACTCATACAGGGTTCGAACAAGTGGAGGTTGAGTAAATAATGATCGAAATTTTCTTTTTTGGGTGAACTATCCCTTTAAGTAAGTGATAATGTACATTCAGTCAGTTGTTTTCTCAGAATAAAGCCAAACAGGCTTAGCAGCAGCAAGATGATTTGAAGTACCCTGGTGAGTCTGTATTATTAGTTTTACTGATTGTTATCTGGGAATAACATATGGAATGTTGTGATTGGCCAATCAGAATCAAGTATTGCAGAGAACAGTGTAACAATACTTGTTAACATAAATCAACAATTCTTCTACAGCATTATTAATCTTATTAAGGTAATCTCGGAAATTGCTAATACATTTTTAGCATCAAATCATAAACATTAGTTAAATGAACAGATCACCAAAAATTTAAATTCTCAATCAATTTAATCCTCAAATTGTTCCAAACCTGTATGAGGTAGTTTTTTTTTCTGTTGAACATGAAACAAGGATTTTTGAAGAACGCAGCTGCTGGTTTAGAAGAACATTAAAAATATATATTGTTGAGAAATGTATACTCTTATTTCATTTTTGTTTCAATCACATTTTGAAAATACAATTTTCATTTGAATCTTTTTAATCATTTTCATAATAATTTACAATAGTTAGATTATTTTATTTCTTTTTAACAAAATGAATTTCTTTTAAACTAATGTGTCATTATTTATTTAGCTTAGCAAAATGTTTGAAAATTTACCATCTATTTAATTTGATTAAATTCTCCATTACTTATTTTCTACTGATTTTAAACATATCATTAGTATTGTTATACTTGTGCTTTTATATCTATTTTAAACCACTGTAATGCGTTGCATTTTCTCTAAACATTTCCATGGATCCTCTTACACTACCTTGCAGCACCATGAGGGACCCCAAACCCTAATTTAAAAAATATATATATATATGTATATAATAAAAAAAGAATAATAATAACCAGCATCGATGAATGAGACCTTATAGTAAAGTGTTTCAAATAAAATGTTTTCCCATGCGGAATATGCTTCTAGAAGTCCTTTGCATTTCATTACAGACCTACTGAACATCCATTCAACCAGATTATCAAATATCAAATCTAGATTATGACAAAAACTCCATCAAGTTAAAAATAGCACACATAATCCTCGCAATACCACACAAACCACCAGTGAACATCCTGAGCACAGGCATTCCTTATAGAAAAGAGCTGATTTAAAAAAAACAAAAAAAAAACAAACACACAAACATACTGTATACTCACGTTGCAGTGTGCTCTCCAGCTCCGAGCCTGCCTGCAAAAGGTTATAATAGCCCTCCATGTCTCTTTGGGGCTCCGGAGGAGAGGCCAAGCCCATTCCCTGGCTGTTCCCGGAGAGAAAAGTGACTCGACTCTGAGTCCGTCTAGGCCTTCACATCCCACTACTCCAGCCAGAATTCATGGTGGACAAGATCCACAGATCCCAAATGAGGATTTGCTTCAGTCACCTTGAGCAGGAGCAAGTGCATCCGCAAACTCCAAACGCTGGAGGAAAACCGCTATCCGGAAAGATCAGTCTGCTGCAGGCTGAGATGCCACTGCAATATTACATCTCAGCTTACAAAAACCACACACACACACACACAGACTGAATGGGATTAAAAGGGTTTCCTGTCCACAGTGCTGACGGTCTGAAAACACAGTAACTCCAGAGTTGGAGTGCGTCAGATCTGCATCGCTGTTAGACTGACTATTGACACTCTGCCAACTCCCTCCCCATTGACTTTCTCCAGTGTGGACTTGAGGCCACGCCCCCTTGCTGATCTCTAGGCCTCTTATTGGTCACAGGGCGTGGCTTCACTTCTCACTGCTGTAAAGTATCTCTGCCTGCTGTATTACACCCAGATTCAGGCTTACTCACTCTTACAATAGAGATAGAGAGATAGAGAGAGAGAGAGAGAGAGAGAGAGAGAGAGAGAGAGAGAGAGAGAGAAAGGCAAGCTGTTCTGAATATCACTATTGACAGCAAAACTATTTTCTCTTCCAAGACTGAGGAGTTTTATTGTTCAGAATACAGAAAAGTATGACGCGTGGGAAAATTGCGCAAAGACAAAAGCTGCATGAATAAGAGGCATTGTTATCAAAGACTGTGCACACTATTTATGCTTCTACAACCACATCTTATGTCCTTGAGACACTAGTTGTTTTAAATGACATATGGTATACAGTATGCAGATCTTTTACAATTGTTGGACGAGAAATTTAGAAAAAACATAAGAAAAAAACCCATCAAAAAATATTATTATTATTATTTTAAAAACACATATTAACAATAATACTGTTATTGAATTCAACTTTTACTCACAAACAACCAAATTTTAGGTAAAAGTATAGGACTATCCAAGTAGAGCTAAAGTAATACAAATAATAATATAATAATAATACTGCGCATTACAAAAATATTCATTTCAATATTCACATTTACAAAATATTCAACATCATCATCAATAATAATTTATAATATACACATATAATTATTAAATTCATATTATTATACTGTTACTATTTTTATTATTATATTATTTATAATTATTTTAAATAATTATGAACATTGTTATGATATTCATTATATTCTAAAATCAAGTGTTTAGTCAAAAGTATAGGACATTCATAGACTTAAGTTCAAAATATGTTTTATTATATTATTTAATGTCATTATTAATAATATTCACTTGAGCGTCTACTTAAAATCTTGATGCGCATGAGTACATTTTTTTCTAGCTTGTTTTTGCATTAAACAGCAAACACAAGTACACATGCACAAATACATCTAGATACATTTTTTTTTTATATTTACATGTATTTACACGTGCTCTTTCTCTCTCGCACACACACACAATTATACAAACCAAACACAAAATACAAACAACATCAACGACAACTGTCATCCTAGAGACAAAAAAAGATAAAAGACTCAACACACAAATGTCTTCTTTTAAAAGAGCTTTTTATTAAAGAAAACATGTTTGAAACAGACTGGTCTTGAGAGGTACATTCAGATCAGCTGGAGCCTGAGGGACATGATGGAGGGAGCAGGGCTGACGGTGATAATGCCTGATTCACCTCACACCTCAGCCCTGTCTCCCGCTCCACATTCAGGCCGCCTTTCGTAGCTTTTTTTAATAGACATTTTCTTTTTCTTATAAAAAGTGCCTCAAAAAGTTTCATTAAAAATACAATCAAATATTTATATATATATTCAGGCAACATGAGAATCCAAGAATTACCATAAGCTTTGAAAATAGCATCTCTGAAGTAATTTAAAGGTCTGTTTGGAAATTTCAAACATTGCAGGCAAGTTCTGTTTCCCCCTCCTGAACTGAGCTGAGCAAACGCATGAAGATGTGATGCAGAATGTGTGTATGAGCTCACCAGGGTTCAGTCCAGTGGTGGCATTAGTGGTCACACATGCACTGACAAAAACGAAAAAAGGCTCATGTTGGATTAATGTTCACACTGAAGCACCTCCCCAACCGGACACCCATCTAGCTGACAAGCAAATATATCTATTCCAGAGCTCTGATACATTTCCTCTGGAAAGCTGATTCACAATCAGAAATGAAAAGAAGGCCTGGCGGTACGCAGGGCTGTGATACAGCTGGATTAAACTCAGCCCAAGATTGAGAGTTGAGCTTAAGATGCTTAGCATCATGACACAGTCAGAGGTCTAACACACACCACTTCCCCTTAGATAATCCACACACGCACGCACACGCACACACACACTTGAAGATATAGCTGAAGCTGGAATGGGGCATCTTTCATATGGCATTGTTTAAAAGAAACATAATCCAGAAAAATGCCAGACAGCGGCTTTTTTAACACCCATGTAGGACTAGAAGCAAACAGAGTAACAGATCATTCATCTTAAAGGGATGCAGATTGCAGCTGCATTTACACCATATATTACCAGATGATCTCTGATCAGAGAAAGAGCCCAGAGCTGCTGTTCTACAGGGACAGAAACCCAATCTGTTCAACAGCGGATTGCACAGGCAAAACAACAAAACAATTGGCACAAGCTGATAATGATTCACAATTTAAAAAAGAGAAATGAAAATGAAATGAAATACCTCTGACAAAAATAGAACATCTGTGAGTAGACCAACAAGGTATAATAAATATGTCAAATATAATTACAGAGTCAAGAACAAAACAATTCCATTATACTCTAAAAAGTGACTGAAATTATGGCACGTAGATTGTAATGGAATGTATTCAGAAGCGAAGAAAGTAGAAAGAAGATTGCATGCCCTCCAAACCACTAGAGGGCAGGCTTTCATTTTTATCAGAGCAACATCTCCGATTTGACCATCATTAAGGACAATTCACACTGCACCAACAGATGCCCATAAACAAAGGCATTACAGCACATTACAGACCCAGCATGATCAATGGGAGAAAACAAGCTCTGACGCAGACAGGGGAAACACAAGTGCTGTCTGTCAGTGCAGTGTGATTCATTCAGTAACTTCTCTCTCAAAAAAAAAAAAAAAAAAAAAACTGTCATTAAAAGTATATTGTCTGCATGGAGGTGAAGGCATATTTTTAAGCACTGGCCTGGTACATAAAGTGGACGCATTCAAAATAAACCTCAGACGGCTCAATTCACGTCGAAATATACAAATAACTGCGCATTGAGGACAGATCTTAATATGTAATGGTTCATATTCATGGGAAGAAAACAAAATAGAGCCGGTCACCCGCATCCTCTTCCTTTTTTTTGGCATCAAGCAACTTTTCACTAGTACATTTCTCAAATATGTAATCCACCTGTAAACTGATCCCCGTTTCAACAAAGAGTAACAATGAACGACCGCAACAGTACATTATAAGAAACATCTTCAGAAATCAAAGTGGTTTTCACTTTCTCACAAACACACGCAAGTACATACGAAGTCATCAGGAAAAAAAATCCCAGAACTCTTTGTGGTTGAACGAACAGCAAGTTGTTGAAAGGCAGCTTTTATACCCATAGGGTCAGGGCCCTCGTTGCAGCATCTTAGAGAGAGAGAGCTCACATTTAGGGATCTCAAATAGCTACATATCACAAAATGCTAAACTACGATTTGGGATTGCGGTCACACCTGGCAATCGGTCACAAGAGAGGGCTAACTGTCTGCCTACAAATGAAGTAAACCAAAGAGAATGCAGACGGTGGAAAGCGAGACTGTTTTTGGGCGATCATGCAAGGATGTTGGTACATTCGGTACACATTCATCCTGGTAGGGATAAATATGAAAGTCCGCCAGTAGAGAAAGGGCAGAACACCGTATGAAAATAAAGTTCTGGTGAAATCGTGCTGGGATGTGAGGCTTTGAGAGGACATGAGGACAGACAAAGGCCTGGTTTGAGCAGTTTAAAGTTGGATCCGTTATCATGTTTGGTTTAAAACAGGCAGGAGGAAGAGCAGCGACCCCATCAGACGTGAGGGTCCCATCAGTAGTCTAAACCCAAAGCCGTCTGTGCCCATCAGTAGAGCTCCTTCAGATGCTTATAGGAGAGAGGTGTGACAGCAGCCGTCTGTGGTGCATAAAAAACATCACAACACAAAACTCTTTAGCACACGTCAAAAACTGTTTTACAGTGAGAGATCTGGTTAGTTGATCTCATATTTGATTGATTCGTCAAAAATAACCAAACCAAATCAAACACAAAGCCAGATGATTTTGTACACACCACCAACCCTAAATCAAATCAACCTGATCTACACCAACAACAAAAAACAAACAAACAAAAAAACATTTTTTAAATCACAGTAAAATCTGGTCAGGAGTGATTCACATTATTTAAAGCAACAACAAAAAACCCCTGATGTGAATCATGATTTAAGGAATGTTCTGGATTTAAAACAAGCTCTATTTAGTAGAAAGGTAAAACCTTTTCTGAAATCTCTGTCAGTCCGATTTTATGTGGCAAGAAAAGAAAGGTTGCATCTAAATAAAATAAAATAATAACATTCTCTACTATAAAGCAGGTCAAAAACAGTATGATATACAAGTAGAATGTCTAAAAAAATGTCAAAAAGTTGGCACAAAGTAACAGGATGACAAACATGACAAATTTAGCAACTTTAGTACAGGTTACATTTATAACAGACTATAGCATTTTCACTCATTCATATTCTTTTCGGCTTAGTCCCTTTATTCATCAGGGGTCGCCACAGCGGAATGAGCCAACTCATCCAGCATATGTTTTATGCAGTTTTGCTGCAAAACAGTATGATCTGGATGGAGGTGGTGAGATGAGTCAACATTGTTTGTGTATATATACACATTATGGCATTATGTATGAGATAATGATGAAAATAGCATTTTAATTATTTCAATAGCAATTCTGTTAATAATTATAATAAAAACCTATTTTGTGTATTTTTATGCAGGTACCTCGGCTGGTTTAAATATGGCAGATAAATCCGAAAAGAAAATACACTAAAGCTCCCAGTAGATGGAGGCAAATTCCTGTTTTGAGCAATTGATTTAATAATTCATTCTAAAGAAGCCTATGAATGAATCAATGAATCATTGACTGAATTGATTCATTCAAAACTCGTTCACAACAAGTGCTGCTCTGAGATGCGCAAAAGCATCGTTTTGGAAAAAGTCTATTATGTGTGAAAAGGCACTCTTTTTCATGAGATATTACTTAATTTTGAATTATGGGGCATTCATTTGTATAATTCCTTTGGGTGAATCTGTTGGTAAAAAGATCAAATTCAATATTAACCTGTGTTGAACCCAGAACATTCCTTCAGATCATATTGAGCACTTTACCTGTCTGTGTGAGTCGAGGGATCCTCTGACAGCTGAGAAGAACAGAAGAGCAAGTTTAATGCTGATGAGTACCTCCTATCTACAGCCTCACCGATAACGTTTTACAACCTTCACAAACTGACCCCAAAAGCTTTAAGCACAGGCAAACATGCAAAACAGGCACAGTAGCATGCAGAATGCAAAGCATTAATGCAAGGGAACGATCACTGGAACCAAAATATATCCATACAATGGTTAGACAGCCATTAAGAGGGTTTGAACGACCTTAAAATAAAACGAAATTAAAAAGATTCAAAATTAAAAACACAACAACAACCACACCACACAAATACCCACCACAGAAACAAAAAACACAATAAGACAAACATGACACTGCGCTTTCACATTCAGTATTACACAAAACAGCCATACTTATATTGTCATTCACACACATATAAAACCAGATGAGATGAACCAGAACACACGACAGAGGACTGGTTTAGTCAGTTAATAAGGGCTCGATCACGGGTTACTGAAGAAGCACATGCAAGACATGAGGGGCGGAGTTTGCCCTGGTCGGCTGAAAGGATCGCTTACGATTCATGTTTTTTTTCCTTTTAATGTAAAATTCAACAGCAGAATTAATACAAAATCCATTGAAAAATCTCCATAGAGAAAACGCAATAAAACAAACAAACCAAAATAAATAAATAAATACTGTTAAAGAATCACACCATACACAACTCTAAAACGAGATTTACCAATAACAGCAGCTAGATTAGGAATTGTGGAGCTACCTAGCTATTTAACTCTATGTAGTAAAGAATTGTGTTCTTTAACAGTATAAAAGACAGTAGTGATGTTTGCTAATAAGAGAATACATAAAAAATTTGCAAATGCTTAGTACAAAAGTAAAAAAAATAAATAAATAAACTGCTGTTGTCATTGTGAATCTCAGATTTGAATGGTTTGATTCAAGGCTCCGCAGATTTCTGCAGATTTTTAGCCCATCATTGAGTCTATGTATTTACTTGTGTAAATGTGTGTAAATTTATATTTATTCATTCACTCATTCATTCATTTTCTTTTCGGCTTAGTCCCTTTATTAATCTGGGGTCGCCACAGCGGAATGAACCGCCAACTTATCCAGCATATGTTTTACGCAGCGGATGCCCTTCCAGCTGCAACCCATCACTGGGAAACATCCATACACACTCATTCACACGCATACACTACGGACAATTTAGCCTACCCAATTCACCTATAGCGCATGTCTTTGGACTTGTGGGGGAAACCGGAGCACCCGGAGGAAACCCACGCAACACGGGGAGAACATGCAAACTCCACACAGAAACGCCAACTGACCCAGCCGAGGCTCGACCCAGCGACCTTCTTGCTGTGAGGCGAACGTGCTACCCACTGCGCCACCGTGCAGCACCATATTTATTCAGTTTTTAAATTAATTTCAGTAATATTATCGACTAATATGCAAGTCTATTATATGAGAGACTTGCTTTGTTTACCAAATAAGAGGATCTAATTGGATTTGCATTGTAAACATTAAATAAAAGTTAAAAAGGTATTATTTTCTATTTCATATATTAAGTTTTTAAGTTATGATACTCCCAAAATCATTGAATCTGCAGATTTTTTTTTAAAATTCTGCACAGAAATAGAAAAATAGAGATTCTGTCTCACCCTAGTCATTACAACTATTACTACTACTACACTTATGCAATTTTGGAATCTTAATAAGTGAGTCACTGAGTTGTTTAGTTAAATGGCTCATTTACAAACTTAGTGACAGTCTTTATGATCACTGAATCATTGTCTCTCTCAATTAATTCAAAAACAGATTATTTCATGAATGAATCATTGCAATGTTGCTCTGAGATGCACAAATGATCAGCTCCGACTTGGTTTGAAACTATTTTCATTGTCAAAACTGAAAAATTCAAACCATATTTTGTCTGAAGCTTTGTTAAAGAGTTGTATAGGATCAATATCACATTCACGATCAACCTCACATGCTAAAATCCAGAAAAAAAACTTATGTGTGTGATATTACTTAAAACTTATACTTTTTGCATGCTTTAATCATTTATCATCATTAATCATTCTAATTGCATTCTAATAAGCTTCACCATGCAGTCGATGCTGTTGCACTCTCTATGGAGAAAATCAATGGAAAAAACTTCTGTACCAACAACCGCTCAAAAAGTGTACGGATGTTGAGCTGTAATCTATCATCTTTTTTCTAAAATAAAAGACTAATTATCTTTTCAGCCAACCGGTGTGAGTTCATCGTGAGTTAAGGAGAACTTCCAGAGAATTTGTGGGAAATTAAAGGGAATCCCACAAAGGGGCCGACTGAACCCAAAGGGAGGAGGAACTGCACCAACTAGTAGGCAAATCCCTTGAGGAAAACTAAGGTCAGGCACTCAATGGGGGCTCGGATTGTAAAGTCTGGGGTCTTGTACCTGTTCATATGACAGTATTGGACTCATCTGAAAAGGTTCTCATGAGCAGGGGTCTGGCTGAAGACTGAGAGGACGGGATGCCCCCTACATTCGACTGACCCGGCTTTTTCTGAAAGGGGGGTGGGGGTGAAAGACACTTAGGACACGATGGATCAGACAGGCACATACCCACACACACACCCAAACATACAATTGACGTACATCCTGCTTCAAAAGAAGACAGAACACTGTGAAGGAGTTGGCAAATTTCATAGGGCACAATAACGTATTCATATTTTATATACAGATCATCTTTCAGGGTAGATTTAATAACGGCTATTTTCTAACACAATGCCTCTCAGTTGTACTAGATTATGTATATGACCACAAAAAAAAAAAAGTTTGCTAACACTCACAAAACATTCGCACAAAAATCAGAGATGGGACCTGATTACATTTTAAAATATATTAAAATCAAAAACAAAATTATACTTCTGAGTACTATTGTTGTTATTGTATTTCTAATAAATCAATGCTTTGGTTAAATTAAGAGATTCTTTCACAAACATTTTACAAATATTACCGATACCACTCATTATCATTAATACACAACGTATGCCAAATTATTTATTAATATTTTATTGAATTCCAGTGGCAAACAACCCAAAGCCATCCCATTGCATTGTATGTGGGTTCTAATTTGAAAAGATAAAATAAAATAATAAAATGAACGATAATAATTATGTTAATTAGGATAAGTGCTAATAATTATATTAAGTATGTTTAATAATAACAATACACTGCTGGGGCAAAAAGAGTCACTGCTTGGAATATACTCATGCAAAAAATGCTTCAGAGCCTATAATTGTATTTATATTGCAGTGATCCTGCCCTGTTATAAACTGATGCAGTGTGCAGCACTGTAGTTCTTAAACATGTGAAAAGACAAATCCTAAGATCATATTTTAGGATGACAATGCCAATATTCATTTGACCTTAAATGGTGGATTTTAAAAAATAGCTTCATTTTCACATATGAAATGTGAACGGAACATTTGATTTTTTTTGATGTACTGTATTAAATCGAAGCAGCGCCTCTTTTTTGTAACACAATGTCATAACAATACACAACGCAGCGCTGTAACATGTGACCAATCACCTTTTTTTCATTTTCAAAGGAGTTTTTGTCCTAACCATCCACCGTGTTGACTTTTTGTTTTAGAAACATTTCTATTTCTGTGATGTCACAGCTGAACAACAACATAAACTACTATGACAATGACAATGTTCATCTCAGATGTCGATTACATGCTTTATCCATTCTGAATGTCTGTGGTATTTAAATGTCGGTCGTGTCACATCTGGTGCAGACACCCAAATTTCTTGTCCCTGGTTTGTTGCCGAGTCACGTGTTGTTAGGACATGGTGTAATTTATTGTCTTTTAACCCTTTAGTTTTCTAGCATTCTGCCCAAGATAAGCCAAGCCATAATTTACAGGTATCCAGGAATGCTTTAAATTACATGTATATTTTTGGGCAATGCTCAAAAAATAAGATTTGACTTTTTAATTATTACCATTTTTTTAAAACAAAATAAACACTCGCTCTCACATTCATCCAAAATCTCATCTGAATCAACCGGCACTGGTGCACCCGCAACAGAAGGTGACAGTGGTTTGGGTGGGGAGCGGTGCAGGCCGGGCCGAACATGCATGCAGGAAAACCCTGTTTGTTTTAAGTGCTTCATTCTGCTGGCTGGACATGCAGAGACAGCAGGCACCGAAAACAGGCAGCCGAAGGAATCCCCACCATACCCTGCAGCCCTTACAGGCGACCACCCACCACCACCATGGCTCAGCTCTCAACTCTTGCCTCAAAACACAACACAACGCCACCACGATACACATTCTGACCCGACAATCCAAACCCAGCACCCGTGACAAACACATTTGTGCCAGAGCAGAACAACCGTTTTTTGCTAGCAAAGAACAACATCTCACAAACAGGTGGAGAAACAGCAGGCAGGACACTGAAGATACAGACAGGAGGGACAGTGAGACAAAAAGCAGAAGAGGAGGAGCAGGCAGAGAGACCTCAGTCGCTCCAGGAAAAGCTGTGAGTGCTAGCAGTCTGCGACAGCATGAAGATAGTGGACGTCCCAGAGGAAGGAAGCCGTCGTTTCATCTACGGCACAGCAAGGAGGAGAGCAAGAGACCAAAGAGGACAGGGAAATGAAAAGGAGATCAAGGGTAAGAAAGGGTGGTAAAAGAGTAGAGGGGGGAAAAAACGCAAGTAGATATTACTCCAGTAACTAGAACTTTCATTATGTGCTGTTTGATTCAGCAGATCAGCATGAATAAGGCTTTCTGTAAAGTAGAAACAGACTAACTACACTCAATGAATTTTGCTGCTTGTTCAAACTACTTTTTAAAAAGGAGTTAAAATTTATTAAAAATCAAGACAGTTCTTAAGTTGTTTTTGGGCACAGCCTAATAGTTTTATGTTGAATTCACTTAAATGTGTGAAAACAATTAAGTTAATTAATCGATTTGTGTTGGGACAACATAAAGGTTTTGTGTAGAACCCAGAATTTTTTACAGTATATTTTGGTGGAAATTACACAGGCTGTGAAAGACATACATTGGCTGTAGAATAGAATAATAAACTGTCAGGAATTTTCATACTGTTTTAAGCTTTAAATGCATTACCTTTTACAAGTTTGGGAACAAAAACATGTTTTGTGCTCATAAAGGTTACATATATTTTTATGAAAAATACACTTCAATGTAACACTGTGAAAAAAAAGGATTGCATTGAAATAAATAACGACAGAAAAAAAAATCAAAATAAATCTTAAAATCTTTAATTAAATAAATACTACAACTTTTTGACCCCAAATATCTGAAAATAATCAAATTTGGCTCTAAATTTTGCAGTAAAAACAAATAAATACATACTTTTTAATGGTAGTTTAATTTAATAGATTTAATACATTTGCATGATTGTACTGCTGTCGATTAATTGTTTCGTGTCTGCTGTAAAAGTACTTTTTGTTTCCCTCGCTTTCTGTCACACTCACAGAGGGCCTTTACACTGGTCAATAAAAACCATGTTAATTACTTTGTCAATTATTATGCTGCCTCTTGGCCAGATCCTCACTGTAAATGAGAACTGCTTCTCAATTGACTAACCTGCCTAGATAAATGCTATTATTATTTTATGGAATTAATTTGACAATAATTATTCAATCATCATTAAAGTTGACAATATAAACTGCATAAATATTAGATCAAGTAGTTAAGTCGTTCACCCTGCTGCTCTTTTTAATTGACACACATTATTCGTGGAAGGGACGTGACACCTACCTGGGGCAGATTAGCGCCGTATGCTCATCTTTGGCCTAAAAGTCTACTTAGCCAGCGTCACTAAAACCAGCATGTGTGCGCTTGCTTCCTCTGAATAAGTGAATGATTGGAGAGGTCTAATTATTGTTTATTGACTCAAACTGTGGTACATGTTAACTGGTTGGGTAGCCACTGACAGCAGCTAAGGATGATGGAAGTATTTGCGCTCGACTAACGGAAGAAAGGTCATTTAAATCAGAGCGATACGCCAGACAACCAGCCACAGTAGTCTAGGAGAGGACATTAAAGAAGAGTGATAGTAACAATTAGACCCAACGACTTCCTGTCTGTTTGACCAATCAGAACGATCCAAACCGTTCAGAGCCCTGAAACGAGTTCTGTTAGGAAAAAAAGTTAATGGCGTAATTCATGACAGTCAAGTGGAAGAAAGGAAAACAGAGACCAGAGGTGAAGAAAAAATGAGCAAGAGTGTGTGTGGTGATATGGATATACCAAACACAGAGGGTGTTCAAAGAAAAATGTGATTTTGTGTGCTAACCAGGTGTGACGTGATAAAGCAACAAGTTATAAAAGCGTCCTGTCCATGTAAATCAGAGTTTTTGTGCTAACCAGCCGTGACTACACCAAGTGACCGGGCATTTTGCCTGCCAACACTGGTTCCAAACTCCTGCTCCACATTAAACTTCAAATATCCTCTAATTGGCTGTGACTGTGTTGTGTCACGCCTGGTTAGGAAACAGTGGAAGATGAAAGAAGAACAGAGGAGAAGGTAAAACTGGGCGAATGAAATGCGAAATGAATAAGGTGGAATGGAGAGGAGAGGCATACAGTACCTGTCGTGAATGTGGTCCTCTGGGCTTTCGGAGCACCGCCAAGAGGATTTCTGGCAGCAGACTGAGGAGGATGAGGATGATGATCACCAGCCACGCAGACACGGAACTTAGCATGTTAGCGAACACAAAGTACAAACGCTGCTGCTTCAAAAATGGCCTAGGAAATATGAGCGGGAGAGAAGGAAAGAAATAGCCAGTTAACAACTGTAAATAAAATCTTTATTTTTTTCATTATACAGTCAGTCACAGAGTCTTGTGAAAATGATTCACAATAGGGATGCAGCACAAAAGCCGACTTTTTGTTTTTATTTTATTATTCTTATTTTTTCGTTATGATTTATTTTAAATTTTTACATTTTACAAACATATCAAACAACCCTTATAGAAATAATAAAAAAAAAATTATAAATACAAAAAAATAATAATAAGTAAATGAAAATAATAATAAAATAAAATAAAACCCAATTACACAACTAAATGCGGGGCAGATGTCTACATTTATGCAACAATCTCAATGTTACAATTCGAGTAATGAAAGATTACAAACTGATGTATTATTATTGTCAAGAGCTAGCAAGAGTGATCAGTCTAGATCCAGCTGGAGAGTTTTAACATAAAAAAAAAGGGCTTCCAAATTTTAACAAGCGTTCTGTTATGTCTTTGAAGGGAGCATCTAATCTTCTCAAGTTTCACAAAATACAAAACATCTTTCAGCCACCGTACATGCGAGGGTGGCTGGGGGCTCTTCCAGTTGAATAAAATTACTCGCCTAGCAAGTAAAGTAAGAAAGGCCACAAAGTTTAAAAAGTAAGTGGGTAATATATAATTATCAGACATCACACCAAACAGGCCAATAATAGGTGATGGTGCTATATCTATAGAAGTAACGGCTGAAAGAGAGAGAAATACTGATCCCCAGAATGAGGAAAAAGCTGGGCATGTCCAGAACATATGGGTTAAAGTGCCTAAACCCGAATGACACCCATCACACTCCAGAACAATAGTTAGGTCGATCCATGCGAGCCTACATTTCGACCAGTGTACTCGGTGAACCACTTTACACTGAATGAGGCAGTGACGTGCGCATATAGATAAGGAATGAACCCTTTCCAGAGCTGCTTCCCATGTATCTTGTTGTATTTCAATATTAAGGTCCGCAGACCAGCTGGCACGGAGACTGTCAACTGGAAAAGACTGTAAATTGGCAAAAATACTGATTAACTTAGAGATTAAGCCTTTACTGCTTACTTCAAGTCATAAAATATTGTCAACCTCAGAAAGAGGTGGGACATTGGGAAAACCTGGGAAATGGTTGCGAACAAAGTCACGTGCTTGTAAATATCTAAAAAAAAAAAGATTTCTCGGGATTGAGTTGGTCAAATGAGGTGTACCTTCCATATAAAGATTAGCTACTGAGAGGAGCCCTTGATTCATCCAAGAAGCATATGCACCATCCAAAGTAGAAGGAGAAATGTTTTCTTATTCTAATATTATTATTTAATTTTTTACCTAACTGGCAAATGTTTTTGTTTAAAGTATTAAGGTATTAAGTGGAAATGAGTAAAAAAAAAGATTAAGACACGTAATTCTGCTTTTTAACTAAATATATCGTTATTTAGAAATGTTTAGATATTTGTAAAGGGAAAACAAGACAAAAATATTAAAGAACAACTATTTTTTTCTGTAGTCTGATTTTTCAATAAAAAAAGAGCCTTTTTTATACCAAATACGATATTCATTAATTCATTCAGTTTTCTTTGGCTTAGTCCCTGATTTATCAGGGGTCATCAACTATTCCAGCATATGTTTTACGTGGCGGATGCCCTTCCAGCCGCAACCCAATACTGGGAAACACACACACCCATACACTCTCACATTCACACACTCTATATATCCAATTTAGTTCATCTAATTCACCTATACGGCATGTGTTTGGACTGTGGGAGAAACCGGAGCACCTGGAGGAAACCGACACGAACACAGGGAGAACATGCAAACTCCACACAGAAATGCCAACTGACCCAGTCGGGACTCAAACCAGTGACCTTCTTGCTATGAGGCGACAGTGCTAACCACTGAGCCACCGCGCTGCCCCAAATACAATATTTATGATAAAATTATAATATTAATATTACAGCTTAAAAGATTGAACAGTTTGGAATAGTATGACAATCATAAAATCTGTTTGTTTTTAGTATTAGTGTAGAATTAAAGTAAGTTTATTAAAGATTAAAATGTTAACAATAAAAAAGGAGGTTTACAACTAAGTTTTATTCAAAATCCCTATGTGAATTAAGAGCAACTAGTAAAAAAAATGAACCAACAAACTCCTGACAGGGAACAGTGCCATTCTATTTTTTTACTCAAGAAGCCGTTTCACTCTTAATAGAGAAGAACATACTGTTCTGCTGTTTTAAATGTTTCCTCACCATATGATGCCTCCCCAGAAGAAGCTGAAGAAAACATAGAAAGCCAAGGAGCCCCAGATCACAAAATGGTTGATCCACGTCCAGTGCCGCGTGTCCAGAGCCAACTGAGAAAGAGAAAACAGTCAATCTCTGACAAATGGAGATCTGAGATGCTTTTTAAACAAAAACAAAGATAATCAAAAAAATATATAATTCAACCAACCTTTAATGTGACAGTAAAAACAAGGACTGTAAAGACAATTGTTCCATAAGACCAGTTTCCAAAGACCTGAATAAAAGCAAAGTACAAATCAAATGCAGTTCCCGACTTTTTTCCATGTACACAGATTAAAAGCAGAACCGTCTCTAACCTGCCCATTATCCTGAAGGGCTGGATTGCTGAACAGAAAACGGACACCAAAGAAGAACAAGAGACCCTGAAATATTCCTAATACTGTCCAATAGAGGAAAGGGCGCCAGCGTAACATGGCATTCTTGGCTATTTCTCTGGAAGAAGGAAAAGCAGAAAAATTAGATTTTTTTGGAAAGAAGAGATGATTAATACCACTGTAATAACATTATTAATAACACTGTCACCTCTGGCGTTTTTTTTTTTTCATTTATACCCTAAAGAAATCAAGATTAAAAAGACTGAATGTATATTTATAAATATATGTATTCTTCAAGCTAAACGGATAATTTCTTTAAATTGGAAAAATGTACTAAATATAAGATGTTGGCTGAAAGACATGAATAAGAAGAGGGATCATAAATATAAATGTTTTTTTAAAACATTTTTTTACTTGTGTGTAAAAGTGTTTAAAGTTAAAATGCAATAAAGACATAAAGGAAAAGAAAACAGTCAGCAATAGCACTACACAAATGAAAAAACAGACAGAAGAGTTGCAGTGCACACTGTCACCTGTAGAGGGTGGCGTTGTCCAGCAGAATCTCGATGGCTATGTGCTGCTCCAGCAGGCTGTATGCCAGAATGGGCATGGAGGTGAAGCAGATGTTGTACATCGTCAGATAGGCTGCGTCGTACAGGGGCTGGGAGGTGGAGCGAGGGAAGGGAAGGATAGGGTAATGGGGAGGTTAATACCACGTTTAGGAGATCACACATATGCACACAACAAAGAGAGGGAAAATCTTGACTGTATGGCCACATGCGATGGCCACTTGCTTGATATGTATACACAAAACACATGCTGGAAAATGTGAGGTTGAGACCCAGTTATAGGGCGTCACATATTGGAATACTGTTGAGCAGTTAAGAGATGAATATGTAATATTTGAGTTATTATACATTTTATTGAAGTGATCATACTATGCTTTTTGGGATATTATCTTTTATTGGTTTGTACCATGTTTGCATAAAGGCAGCCTACGGTCTTCATTGGTTGCCTTATTTTGACCCTCAAACAACTGTAGTTGTGCCTGAGGACTGGAAGATTTTGGTATGTCTTGTCAACACATCAGAAAGATGCTGTTTTCTGCACTTTTTGGTTTGGAATATCATTGTTCCTATGTATCACTGGACTGCTATGGTAAAACCAATGCTATCACAGTGTTTTTATTTATTTATTCTTTATTTTACCAGGATAGTCCCGCTGAGATGCAAGATCTCTTCTTCCAGAGTGCTGGCCAAATGGCAGCAAATAAAGCTTCACATTAAAACAGATACAAACACAACCTGTTCTGTAACTCTAAGACAAATCTATAATAAGAAAAAAACCATAAGTACATGTTCACTTTTGAGTAGAGTTCTTTATTGTAATTGAAATAGGGGAGTATTTCAGCATTATAACACCCTGTCACTTATAACAACGGAGCAGTTGATGAAATCTGAAATTTAGATACGGTAATGTTTTTTGTTTGTTTGATTCTGACAATCAAGACTGGTTTGTCTGACCAATCCAAGCAAAACAGGTTTTAGAGAGACCACGTCCTTAAATTAACCATTGTATAAGCTCCAGTGTTTGTTATTAGAAAATTGAAATGTTTGTGACCTTGAATAAGTGTATGCCTACTGCAGGAGACCCACAAAACAAAATTAGGACCCTTTAAAATAGCATAACAGGGACACCTTAAGGCAGAAGTGACAGGACGCTGCTAGAGGAGAATGAAGGAATGGGATTAGACACAATGTTTCCACTGCTGGGCCAAAAGCAAGCATGGTGGTGCATGTCAGGGCCAGTCGCATTTCCACTGCCACTTCCAGTGCTTAATCAAGCCTTGTAGGGGCTTCCTCTGGGCCAACGGCAAGCGGTTTTATGGTCTAACAAATACCTTGGTCCAAAGCAGGCCAGCTGGCGCCTGAGGAGACGGCCTGCACCACTGATCACTACTGATGTTTTCATTTCAGGCTATCAGCTAACATAAACAATTGAGACATATTTAAGACTAACCATTTTCATGTCAAAACTCACTTTCAGATGCCACCGATTATCTAAAGTAACACTCGTTTGATCCCATAGGGATTCTGATCGCTGTACATATGAGGCAGATTTATAATTATACTGTAGATTGGTTTGCAATGCAAAAGGCTACCTATGCTAACAAATGCCACAATAAATACACATTATGCTAACAAAATAAGACAGATTAACTGTCAAATTACATATACTCCAGTTTACTTGTATAACTATAATATTTGTCTGTGAGTTGAGCTCCATCTGCTTCTCTGGAGGAAAATATAACAGGACATTGAGACAGCAGCTGATGAACGCAAATTTGACTGTCACTATCCCCCTACGAACGCGAAAGCAAAATGTGTGTGTTCACGCTACAGTAACTGCATTACCGAAAAAAAAAAAAGAAAAAAAAAAGATATATATGTTTGTGCTTGTTTTATGTATATATATCAGTTCAAAAAATGATAGAGATAAAAATTCTGAGGAAAGATGGAAAGGAAAGAACGGAGGCAGAGGAGAAGGAAGCGTTTGTTGTACGTACCTGCTGAGAGTATCCACAGAAAAACTGGTACAGGAACTGAGGTAAGATGAAGCAAAGATTCTGAGGGAGAGAAAAAAAAAAAAGGACAAAACTTATAATAAATACGTTTATACTTCAAAATTAAAGCATGCTCCACTTAATACCAGACGCACCTTATAAAAGAAGTACTGGACAAGATGGGCAATGCGCACATAGTAGAGATGCCCATGAGCCAGCAAAAGCTTCTTTAAGTGCTTGAGTTTCGGGATGGCATAGTCACTGTTCCTCACAGCTTGACGGCCCTCCTTACCTTTAATACCTGAACACACAATAGTAACATCACAGTCCATCGGAGAAAAGAAATACTTAGCAAGACATGTTTGCTTGATGATTTTTAAAAATAATTTTAAAAGAATCCAAAATTACATTTTTAAAATTTCCCTCATATTTGGTGTACATGTATATGATTAAAAAACGGAATAATTTTAAAGAACTAGTCTATTTCATTATATTTTAAAATGTAATTTATTTCTGTGGTGGTAAAGCTACATTTTAAGCCACCAGTCTTCAGTGTCACATGATCCTTCAAATCATTCCGATATGTGAATCTGGTACTCTTACTCTGGTACTATTACCAGTGTTGAAAATAGATGTGCTGTTTCATGTTACAACTTTTTTTTCAAGATTCTTTGATGAATATTAAGTTCAAATGAGCAATATTTAAATGCAGTTGACTTTTATTTGATCAATTTATTGTGCCCTTAAAGTATAAAAGTATATGACTGTACAGTATACTAGGATCTCACCAATGCCCACATGTGCCTCAAGAATCATGCTGACATCATTGGCCCCATCGCCGATGGAGAGAGTGATTGGGGAACCTTTGCAGTTCTTCACCATCTTCACTATCTAAAGTGAGTATAAGAGAATATTAGCCAAGTAATTCCTTAAGTGTGATACAGAGAAGAGCAGGCAGTGTTCTGTTGTGCAGGTTTGACCTGAGCTTTCTGCAGGGGTGCCATGCGGCAGCAGAGAACAGCAGTGCAGTTCTGGCAGATCTGGAGGAAGAGCCCCCTGTAGAGACTGGCATCTGCATCACGGGGTGGGTTCATTACTAACGACAGTGTTGCCCCATCTATAATAAAGCCATACTCCTGATTTGCAGACCAACTCCTGCAATATAAGAATCACAGTTAACAAGTGGTCATTTAATTCAAAGTAGTATTAAGGATGCATCGATATGAAACTAAAAACAAAAAGCTGATTAATTATTCCCTCATTACTGATATATATTTATATACACACACACATACATGCTACAAAGACATGTGCTATAGGTGAATTGGGTAGGCTAAATTGTCCGTAGTGTGTGTGTGTGTGTGTGTGTGTGTGTGTGTGTGTGTGTGTGTGTGTGTTTGTGTGTGTGTGTGAGAATGAGTGTGTATGGGTGTTTCCCAGTGATGGGTTGCAGATGGATGGGCATCCGCTGCGTAAAACATATGCTGGATAAGTTGGTGGTTCATTCCGCTGTGGCGACCCCAGATTAATAAAGGGACAAAGCCGAAAAGAAAATGAATAATATAATATAATATAATATAATATAATATAATATAATATAATATAATATAATATAATATAATATAATAAGAAATGCATTATTTAAAAAAAAATTATATACATACACAAACAGTTTTGTAATAATAGCCTTTTGTAATAATAGCCCTCATTCTAATAATAGCCCTTTGTCTTTTGGAATGCGTCCTGGAGGCCCAAACTTTCACTGACAGTAAAAAAAAATCAAGTGTCTGACCTGGTGACGACTCCTGTTTTGACCGGCGGGGCGTCCTGCACAGCTCTTCTATGGTAGTCCCTTAACAGCTCCAGAAGTCTGTCCTCGCGCTTCGACCTCCCATCCTCCAGTGTCCGCACAGTCAGCTCCAGCAGCTCCGTGCCCCTTTGA
The DNA here is from genome assembly GCA_903798115.1 of Danio jaintianensis. Taxonomy (NCBI): domain Eukaryota; kingdom Metazoa; phylum Chordata; class Actinopteri; order Cypriniformes; family Danionidae; genus Danio; species Danio jaintianensis. The sequence continues at coordinate 16,059,147 of CAIGQV010016735.1, read as the reverse complement.
AACAGCCGGCAGGCGTAGCATGTGGACTTAGCCGTCTCCATTTTGTCCCCAGTTAGCACCCAAATCTTCATCCCCGCACCCTGCAAGGCCTCCATTGTCTCCGCAGCCTCTTCCTGAAGCCTGGGACACAAGACGGTAAGTTATTCAAATATTTTCTTCAAGGAAACAATATGGAGTAAAAAAAGAAAACAATTCGGGTCACCAACCGGTCCTCCACGGCGGTCGCTCCAATTAAACTCATGCCCGTCTCCACCTGGTTATACATGGCCATGAGCTTCTCCTCCCTGTCCTGAAGAGCCAGTCTGGCTTCCCTCAGGCCGGTGTCTGCTAAAGCGTACTCTTCTGCGCTCAGCTGCTTATAGGCCACACACAGTGTACGGTAACCCTCCTGGAGAGCAAAAAACACACCATTAGGCCAGAACTGACTGACCTTTTCAATATTTCATGGCTCTGCGGGACGTCTCTCTTAAACATGGACATATAATGAACGAGGGTTTAAGCATCCTTTCAGCTTAAAGCAAGATACTGCATGTAAATAGGGTAAAACTGTACTGAAGTGTATCACCCATATAATTCTTCAGTTGCTTGATTACATTCAGAATTACAAACATGTTTCGTTATGCAAAAGTAGCTGTGATTAATTACATAGGAGCTCATTTGCATACAATTCTAGGTCAGGTTCAAAATGTTTGCTTCAATTTTCTGGACATATTATTTTGGGTGTCTTTTTCTATCACTCAATAATTCAGAAAATACTGTGTACAGAATTTTTTTTATATAATAATAATTTAGCATTCTTTGTACAATAAAATGTGTATAATCAGCCAAATCATGTATGAACATACCCCTCTCTAAAAATCTTAAAGATAAATTAAGATACAAATAAAATAATAAACGATAAAATGATAATAATATTAATAAATCTGTGAAGTTTGGTGTGTTTTTAGTGCTGCTGAAGTGGAGATTTGTGACTCAATGCAGTAAAGAAACTGAAAAACAAAATAGGCTTTAAAAATATGTATTGTAATCTACAAACAAAAATTGATAGTATTTAATGACTCTGCGGGACGTCTCTCTTAAATATGGAGATATAATGAATGAGGGTTTAAGCATCCTTTCAGCTTAAAGCAAGATACTGCATGTAAATAGGGTAAAAATGTGATATGTAATGTAATGAAATACTTCTCCAGTTGCTTGATTACATTGAGAATTGCAAACCTATTTCGTTATGCAAATGTACCTGTCATTAATTAATTAGGAGCAAATTTGCATACAATTCTAGGTCAGGTTTAAAATTTTTGCTTCACTTTTCTGGACATATTATTTTGTGTATCTTTTTCTATCACTCAATATTTCCAAAAATACTGTGAACAGAAAGATTTTTTTTTGTATATAAATTTATCATTTTTGTAGAATCAAATGTTGTATATAATCAGGCATATTATGCATGAACACACCCCTTTTTAAAAATCTTAAAGACAAATTAAGATACAAACAAAATAATAATGATATGAATACATCTGTGAAGTTTGGTGTGTGTTTAGTGCTGCTGAAGTGGAAATTTGTGGCTTAATGCAGGAAAGAAACTTAAAAATAGACTTTAAAAATATGTATTGTAATTGGAATGTACAATTAAAAATTGATAAAGTGCAACAAAAAAAAAAAAACTTTAGTGTATTTTAAATGTTTTCAGTAGGTTAAAAAGCACTTTCTGAAGACTCAAAATGCACAAATTTCAAAATTGACAGTCCATGAAAAAAATGTGTTTTGCCCTAAAAGTCAAAATGGTCAAATTTCAAGACATTGAGATGAACCGTTGTAATACAACAGTAATACCGTTGCATTTCGCTCAACGTGCAGTCGAATCCTGTCCACCTCCTCTGTTTTGACTCTTGGGAAGATGGAGGAATCGGCTCCCTTACAAAACAGCAGAGTGTCCCCTAAATAAAGAAGATGGGCGAGAGACATTCAGACTTTCAGATTACAACATAAAATGGCCTCTTACATAATTTGCAAAACTCACAAGGCACAATCGCTAAGATGTTCAGGAAGGGGTTGCTAAGTGGTTGCCGTGTTCTGGGTGGTGAGAGACTGTCTGCATAAATTATTCAATTTTTTTTTTTACTTAACAGCTTTTCATTCAGAAGCATTTTAACCTTAAAGAGGGAGTTCACACCAAAATTAAAATTCTGTCATCATTTACTTCCCTTGACGTCATTTTAAAAGCCAGATTTCCACTCATCTCCAGAACACAAATTAAGATGTTTTTAGTCATACCAAAGATTTCTGTCGTGCAATTGAAAGTCTATTCACTAAGAAAATCAAAAAAAGATTTTTTTTAAAAACCCGACAAATTACATGTTTTTTTTATTCTTTTTAAAAATTAATTAATTTGAAAAGTATATGTGTATATATTAAAACTAACTAACAAATGAATTAATTTTTATAAAGAATAAAAAAGCATTTAATTTGTACTCAAGTCCCTGATTCACGTTGCCAAGTCAAGTTGCCAAAAGGTCACCTCTCCTTGACAAATCATACATTTTTTGGCTCCATCAACAGCAAAAATGCAACATAGATCACGTGATTCAAATCTCAAATTGTAAAAATGGGCAACAGCAAAACCCTTAGCAAGCAGCACTGATGATCTGTAGCTCACCTGATTTGGTTTGCACGATGACACTCATTCTCCGCCGAACAGGGTCAAAGTTCAGGACATGAAGCAACTTGTACCTGAAATATTAGATACATTTCATACATTAATGAACCATACCTTAACCTTAATCCATACACCTAATTTTATATGACTTAAAACAGTGGTGGACAATAACAAAGCATTTTTATAGCACAACTGTACCAAAGCACATTTTTCAACTGTATTATATTATATATCTGTACAGTACTTTATACCATATTTTTATTATTATATTTTTGGTACCAGTTTTGTTAATAAAACATCTTGAAAAATTACTTAGATATACTGTATATGTCCGTTTTACAATTTATACTTCAGTACATAAAAAACAACTGAATGAATACTGTCATCATTTACTCATCCTTCACTTGCTTTAAAATTGAACCCCAAATATAATATAATAAAGAATGTTGTAAAAGCAGCAGTCACTTCTACATATTAGTATTTTATATTATTAGCATTTGTTTAGTATTACTATTTATATTATTATTATTATTTTGTTCCTACAATGGAAGTTAAACACTGCTGGTTTCAAAGATTCTTCAGAATATCTTGTTTTGTTTTGTGAATAAAGAAACTCAGAAAAGCTCAGAACTTCTAATAGTGAACAAATATTCATTTTTGAACTTTTCCTTTAAGTACAATTGAAAAGCAGATCTTAATACTTTTACTGGAGTAATATTTGATTAGGATACCTTCAATACCTTTACTCAAGCACTTGATATATGTACTTTATTTAGCAATAAAGCACTGATGCAGCATAATATCATTCTTATGAGTCTAATTTCAAGCATCATAACTTACTCCTCTATATCATTTTGCCTGTTCCTGATCTTCATGCTTTTATTCTCCAAACCAAGAAAGGTGAAGCCGTATCTGAAGAGGAGAAAAATAATGCCAGTGAGTGCCAGTTTGCCATCATCATCATCATCATCATCAGACCCAAGAAGCAGCAGTAGTCAGCAGTTATCTTACTTCATGGCTCCTTTGACCAGTGCGACCTCATCAGGAGAAGACGCGATAAAGCCTCTTTCCTCCTCCGGTTTGGGCAGCACCCCATCAATCCCATCAATTTGGCCACTGAGAGTTTCCTCCTTCACCTGCACTGTGTGGCACAGACACAAGGCCCGCAGGAACAACTCCTCTTTCTCCTGTCAGATGGGATCAAAGAGTAATGCGAAAGTTATAAACGTATATCTGTGAGTAAAGAAAAAAATAAAGAAACATTTTACAATAAGGTTATATTAGTTAATGCATTTACTAATATGAACTAACAAAAAACAATACATTTATTATAGTATTTGTTCATGATAGTTGGCATTAGTTAATGAAAATACAGTTGTTCATTGTTAGTTCATGTTAACTCACGGTGCATTAACTAATGTTAACAATTGGATGTTAATAATGCATTAGAAATTTTTGAACTATGATTAATAAATGCTGTACAAGCATTGTTCATAATTAGTTCATGTTAGTAAATATATTAACTAATGAAAGTTTATTGTAAAGTGCGACCAAAATATATTACACAATTAGAAAATATGACTGAAAAATGTAAAACAGAAAAATGAAAAAACAGTAATAGTAATAATAAGTAATAATAGTAATTTTATGAAATATTAATAAATATTAAATATATTTTTGGGATTTTGTTGTGTATAGTTTCTCAATATAAAAAAAAAAACAAGCAAGCAAAACAAAATAATAGTAATAAATAAATAAATAAATCTGCTATTTACACATAATCCATACAAATAACACCATCCAATTAATTTCTGATAGGGCGACACGGTAGTGCAATGGCTAGCGCTGTCGCTCACAGCAAGAAGGTCGCTGGTTCGAGCCCCGGCTGGGTGAGTTGGCATTTCTTGTTTGCATGTTCTTCCCGTGTGTGGCGTGGGTTCCCTCCGGGTGCTCCGGTTTCCCCCACAGTCCAAAGACATGTGCTGTACGTGAATTGGGTAAGCTAAATTGACTGTAGTGTATGTATGTCCTGGGTTGGGCGTTGGGCTAACAACTCACCTCATAAAAACTAGATGTTACGAAACACCAATATGGTGCGACTAAATATCAACTTCGATATAAATGGCCCTGGGAGTAAGTAAGTAATTAATTTCTGATCCATATCATCGTGATTTACCTGAATTCATTCTGAACTTTTTTTTAAATTGCAATTAACGTTCAAGATTGAAGATGCACCAAAAAAGAGAGGGAAAAATGTGCATTCTTGAGATATGTTTGTTGATTTGTCGTCATTTCATTGTTTAAATAAACATAAAAATAACAGGAAAGAATATAAAACATGTTATATAATGGCAGTTACAACAATGTCTTATTAGTTTATAGAACTGACAGAGAAAAACAGTAACACATTTTTGATACTGGCGCTGAACAATAAACTTTTGATATCTACAGCACAGATCAGGAACACTACACACTGACAAGGGCCCTTGAAGAGAAGTGCTCTCAAAGGACTGGCCGTTTATAGTGCATACGAGTGCGTTAAATAAAAAAAGAATTTAATACACATCATTTTAGGTCCTCAAAAGCCTGCCAACACAAACATTAGACGTTTACAGCCCTTGTGTTTATATCACAGCCTCTGAGGATTTATAAATTCAAGACGCTTTACATATAGATGTGTATGAATCCAACAACACCACCTGCATCTGAGGTCGTGGGTATAGATGTGCTGATAGAACAGCCAATAGGATGCTTTTTGTTCCAAATGTGATATCGGCAAACAAACATATTTTTTTCCTTTAATTCGGCCAATATTTGTTCTGGACTAGCAAACAAACTGCACTGCAATAATTGTATAGTACAAATTGTGTAAACGGAGCCCTAACAGAGGCCAGAGAAGCTAAATACGAAGCAAAGTTTTTCAAAACAACAGCATTTATTTTTAAAAATTACTCATTTGTAAACAATTTAACAAGTCCTTGTTAAATAAAAGTAAATCAATCTATAATGGTATTTTTGAATGGTACTTTATCACAGTTTCTACTAAAATATGAAGAATTTCAACAGTTTTCATCACTGATAATAATGATAAATATTTATTAAGCAGCGGATCATTATATTATAATGACTTCTTAAGGATCATGTGACACTGAGGAGGACTAGAGTATTTCCAGCTATAAATAACAGGAGTAAATCAAATCAAATTTAAATTACATAAAAAGAACAGTTATTTTATATTTTACTAATATTTCACACTTTTATAGTTTATTTTTGGTCAAACAAATGCCACCATTGTGAGAAGAATAGACTTTTTAAAAAACATTTTAAAAATCTTATTGATCCCAAAATTTCAGTTGGTAGTGTATTTAGCTTAACAAGATTTTTATATTTTCAAATTCATTCATTCATTTTCTTTTCGGCTTAGTCCCTTTATTAATCTGGGGTCGCCACAGCGGGATGAACCACCAACTTATCCAGCATATGTTTTACGCAGCGGATGCCCTTCCAGCTGCAACCCATCACTGGGAAACATTCATACACACTCATTCACACACATACACTACGGACAATTTTAGCTTACCCAATTCACCTATACCGCATGTCTTTGGACTTGTGGGGGAAACCGGAGCACCCGGAGGAAACCCACGCGAACACGGGGAGAACATGCAAACTCCACACAGAAATGCCAACTGACCCAGCCGAGGCTCGAACCAGCGACCTTCTTGCTGTGAGGCGAACGTGCTACCCACTGCGCCACCGCGTCACCCCATATTTTCAAATTAAGCAAAAGAATTAAATCACTATATGACCAAGTTAATATATACTCTCTTTGTTTGGATCATGATTACAGTGTAGTTTTTTGCATTGCATTGACAATTTTACATCACTGCAGACACAATTTAGCCACTGATCCAGTAAATAAATACCTCATTTACATTTTAAAATTTGCTTGTTTCTAGCTATGTTGAAAAAAGTGTCAAATGTCAGTTTGCTTATTAAAAAAAAAAAATAATTCAAAAAGTGACTCACCCGTCCGGCCTTCTCCTGCAGTTTATTGAGCGGCCCATCGGTGACAGTGAAGCCATCCAGCTCTCCGTGGGCATCTCTGTGTCTGTACTGGAAGCCGTCGATACAGCACTCGATGAACTCCATGTTGTTTTGGGTCAGTGTGCCCGTCTTGTCTGTGAATACATATTCCACCTGCAGGCCGCAGACAAAAGTTGACCTTAGCGACAATAAAGCCAGGCTATAAAGCAGTCGTTCCCAAATGAACAGAGTCTGTCGATAAGAACGGACTATTAATTTGTAACAAAAGGAGTCTGCTTGCATAAATCTGTTTAATGAAGCATGGCCTGTAATTTAGAGGAATGGTCTGCAAAAGCGGCAGAGGGTGGTCTATGACCTCAGAGCATAGGGTCTGCTCAAATTTATCAGCATTTATTCATATATATATATATATATATATATATATATATATATATATATATATAATTTATTATTAATATTATTTTTATTTATTTATTTATTTATTTTTAAACAACAAAAAACGTGGAGTATTGAGATGTGAAAGATGTGAAAGAAAGAAAGAAAGAAAGAAAGAAAGAAAGAAAGAAAGAAAGAATAAAGAAAGACAAAAAGAATGAAAAAAGAACAAAAGAAAAGTAAAAGGAAAGAAAGAATGAATGAAAGGAACGAAAGAAAGAAAGAAATAAAGAACAAAAGAAAAGAAAGAAAAAAGAATGAAAGAATGAAAAAAGAACGAAATTCATTTGATATTAAGAAAGAGCGAGCGAGCGAGCGCACGCACGAACAAACGAACACACACAAATGTCCTTGACTGTAATGAGAATAACCTCACAATGAAGCAAACTTTTATTTATTTAGAGAAATAGCGACTATTACAATTTCTAAACACACTGAATTTGCATGATATAGGCCATTATTTATGCAGAACAGTATTAACTGGTATTAGTGATGTTAGATGCAGATGTTAGATGCTGATATAGATGTAGATCACCCCCAAAAATGTGTAAAGCGCTTTGAGTGTCCAGAAAAGCGTTATATAAATGTAAGGAATTATTAGATACGCTTGAACGAAGTGTCTAACCTGGCCAAGTTCCTCATTGAGGTCAGAAGTGTTGACGAGTGCGCCCTCGTCGATCTCCGGGTCAAAGAAATCATTATCCCACTTGATAAAGAAGGAGCCCAGAAACTTCTGCATCTCCACAGTGACGTACATGGACACGGGGATGATGAAGTTGAAGAGAACCATGAAGGAGAGGAAGTCTGTAAACATCTTCAGGTACTGAAACAGAGAACACAATATCATGCCTGGAACATGGAGGTTAAACATAAAGCTAATCCCTAATTATGATTTATTAGGTATGATGAGAAGAAGAGCTGACCGCAGCCACCAGAGACCAGATTAGCTCCTAATTTATATTAATTGCATCAAGAATGAGTGATGATATAATGAGCGAGTTGTTAATTGATTGATGCAGTCATGATCAAAACCTCTCACCATGTTAGTTTCTTTATCCTTCTGAGTTTTCTGGTTATACCAGGGCTCATCTTGACCTTCTTTGCTCTGCCAAACGTACTTTAGTGTAGTACAAACCACAGCTTTACTGATGAGGATACACAGATACACCAGCAGAAAGGCATTGATGGATCTGGAACGAAGAAAGAATACGTACACACGTGAAGCTGCTAAGGCAAAAGAAACCTTTACACTGATTCATGTATTTTTTTAAAGATATACACACATATTTTGAAGATATATATAGAATTTGGTGTGATTCAATATTTTTTCATTAGTATATACCGTATTTGACTTAATATAAAATTAATAACTTCATAACAATTCTAATAAGTATTATTATAGAGAATAAAAAGTATGAAAAAAACAATAAACATATCAATAATAAACTAAGCAATAATAAAATAATAATAGCAGACACTGTGGCTCAGTGGTTAGCACTGTCGCCTCACAGCAAGAAGGTCGCTGGTTCGAGTCGTGGCTGTTGCAGTTGGAATTTCTGCATGGAGTTTGCATGTTCTCCCGGTGTTCCTCCGGGTGCTCCGGTTTCCCCCACAGTCCAAAGACATGTGCTATATGTGAATTGAATAAACTAAATTGGTCGTAGTGTATGTGTGTGAATGAGAGTGTATGGATGTTTCCCAGTACTGGGTTGCAGCTGGAAGGGCATTCGCTGTGTAAAACATATGCTGGATAAGCTGGCGGTTCATTCCGCTGTGGCAACCCCTGATGAATAAAGGGACTAAGCCGAAGGAAAATGAATGAATGAAATAAATAATAAATAAATAATATATTATTATTAATAATACTATTATTTTATAAGTAAACAAATAAAATAAAATAAAATTAATTAATTAAAAATAATTATAATAATAATAATAATAATAATAAAATAAAATTAAATTAAATTAATTAATAAAAAATAAAAATAAAATAATAATAAAATAAAATAAAAATAAAAATAATCTTCACATATAGACAATTTACAATCAATTATATAAATTGGGAAAACACAATTCATACAATTGAAACCTGATTTACTAGATTTACCTCAGGGATACTGATTCAAACACAACACCACCAAAAACATGACCATATATCATTTCTGACCTATGATTAATTAACACTTATTAATTTCATAACACTACTAATAATTATTATTACTACAGCGGATAAATAGACAATATGAAAAAGAACAAATATATCAATTATGAAATTAAAAAGCAATAATAATAATAATAACAATAAATATTTACATTATTTTTTAGGGATAGGTCAATCAAAACCAAACTAAAACAAAACAAAACACAAAAAACAAAAGCACAATTCATACAACTAAATTACAATTAAACAAATTGTTTTTATATTTTTTTCATAAACTAATGAATAATTACTTAATTACAATTAAAATTAGCTAAATCAAGATTTTGATTTGCTAAATTCTTATAATCAGTGAGGAATACAGATTCAGATACAATACTCTCACATCTGACACCAAAAAAAAAACCTAAACTGATTAAAAGACTAATCCTGGGTTTTCCAATCAATACTAAATCACTGAAATGAACATTGCTAATCATCTGAAAATCAATACACTGAACCTTACGGCCCACTGGGGTACAATAACGCTCTCATCACTCACTTTTCAACAGCTGATCGTTTCTGAGATTTGCCCTGGTAGTTGAGCGCCATCTTGGTCTCCATGCCCGTATACACTGCAACTCCTTCAAAAGCAAAAAGCAAAGACCAGTCATAGGGTTCAAAACAATCCCTCATCATCAAAAAACTCCAAATTAACAGGCGCCACAACCTACCATAAATCTTCTTGGTGTTTTTCAACGTAGCACCTTTAAGGAGAAGGTTCTCCGGGCCCAAAGATCTAAGCAAAACCATAAAAAACAAACAATTATGCCAATAAAGACACGTCCTGGCATCCAAACCCGACGTTAAAGTGCCTCCTAATGAGCAGCATTTCTGGAAGTATGTGGGTCTGTTTGGCTTGGCCCGCTGTTGTGAAGGACACGGTGTAGAGACTCATAAAAAACGTTTCAAATGGGCTGGTGACAAATGGAAGCAGAGTGAGCGGGGCTTGAGAAGCTGCCAGGCCGGCTTTACTTTAATGCTGCGATGGCGTTACGGGTCGATGGAATAATGATCAGAGGCTAATGCAAAGGGAAAAGACAGAGCTGGAGTGACTTGGAGCTACTGGGGGGATATATTGGGCCCGTGGGATCAAACCAAAGACGCTCTCACCTTACTGCTTCCTCCTGCTCCGGCTTGTAAATGTGCATTCGTCCCACAAACCTGCAGAAAAGCAAACAAGCTCTGGTCAAGCATGTTCACGCATGTTCTCTCAGCCGCAAACGCACATGAAAAAAAGGTCAAACTAATGTAGTCATCAAATGAATACAGTCAGAGAAATCGAAGAGGTCAACCTGAAAACTAATAGAATCTATTGTGATATTGAAGATGCATGATATTGCTGTTGTGGCCACTTCAAAATACTGTAATTAATTAATTATTTAATAGAGATGCACCGATTGCAATTTTCTTGGCTGATTCCGATTTCCAGGTTTGACCTACCGATACTGATTTTTGCCAATTCCGATTTTTTTTTTTCTAAGAACTATGATTATAGTTAATAATAATAATAATAATTACAGTAAAAAATAAACATCACAGTTCCCTCAAACTGCATTAACAACATTTAAAGGTCTTGTGAAATTAAAATGAAAAATTGTAGATGTTAGCTTCAGTCTCTTAGTTTTAAGGATATCTATTAGCTAGTGTGCTCCAAGACAGTGACACAATTCCATTTAGAAAACATAAAACTGACATAAACATACAAAGCTTGCAGTTTGTCACTTCCGCCTAAATCGATCAACGTTTCGTGACCTCATACTTCAGTTTCTCATCTAATCTTGACCAATCAAATGCTCTCTAGTATCTGATATGCCCCGCCCCCTTCAAGACGCTTCTTATTTGCTTTTCATTTGATGCGCTTAATCTCTACCACTCTCACCGGCAGAGCTGTGATAAAAACAAAACAATATCCACTGTTTTTAAAAGGGTCTATGTTCTACTCTATGTTCTACTCTATGTTCTACTCTATGTTCTA
>CAIGQV010016735.1:16036484-16047821 GCA_903798115.1 Danio jaintianensis | reverse complement strand
TCTATGTTCTACTCTATGTTCTACTCTATGTTCTACTCTATGTTCTACTCTATGTTCCGCCCTATTTTCACTTTTCCGTTAAGATTATGTAAACCATTGAATAAAAAAAAATGCACATTTCAAAGCACCTCACGGGACCTTTAAAAACATGTCTTTTTCTACTGTCAATAACTTAACCTGTTTCCTCAGTTCACAATAGTCCAAAGATAAGCATAAGCCTATAATATAGGCATGATTAAGTTTATTGCGGCAAACGTTTTTTGTGGTGGTTGTGACTGCAAGTTGCGATCATAGTGCCACTTTCAGTTTCACGCACAGTGGAAAAAGTTCACCCACATGATGTTTTATGTAGCTGTGAGTGTGAGCGATCGTCTCTATGGTGACGCGGTGCGTGCATCTGTTTACAAACCGGACTGGCTGAAATCGGCCAAATGAGTCAAGTGAAAAATCTGTCGATTCCAGTCTCTGGCCAGTGAATCGGTGAATCTATTATTTAAACGTTTAGTATGACTATTAAGAATATTTAGATTGCTGTACTGGCAGTGCTGTTACTTACAGCCCCAAATGCTTACCAAAGACTTATAAATAAACTATATATTTCCAAACTTAAACGTTTTTAAATAGTTAATCTGGCCTACGACATGCATAAAATATTGACTGAAAATGTTCAGATTCTTTAAAGGCCTATTGTTTGTTAATACTATGAAATAGCAGTCCATTTGTTAACATTTTTAATTAAAGTGTAAACCGTGTTTAATGGGTTTAAGAACTTAAATGGGTTTAAAGGCTTTAAGAACTTAAAAATCAAAACTACTGTAACTGTTTAACGAAGCTAATAACTTGAGTTGATTTTTAATCATTTCCAGAACTTCTCAATGATGTTAGTACATTTTTAACATTATTTAACTTCTAATGAGACCTTATTGTAAAGTATTGTCTATTGTTCTTTAAAATATGTCACAATTTAATTTGTTTAAACATTTGTTAAAACATATTAAAGTTAGGAGTTAATTTTGTAATTATACCTGTTAAAGTAACCCTATTTTGGAGCTTATGTCTTATAATATATTGTGATATTGTAAATATTGTATATTGTGATAATACCATATATCGTGATAAAATCATCATTTATCACAAAAAGAAAATGCCTAATGGTGACCCCGTTTCTGATGTTTTATATAATCCCCATCCATAATAAAGTTACTTGATGATCATATCTGTATTCCAGTACAGTCCACCATGCAAATGACCCTTGTACGAAATGAACCAATTACAAGGAAGATTCTCATTGGTGATGACCCAACAGTCTGGCGTGCTGGCAACAGCCCTTTGAAGTTTGTTTTTTTTAGAGACCGAATTTTAGCAGGCGACATCTGGTGTTCTAAAAATCAGAAATGCAAATGTACTTCTGCCTAAAGAGCTTTTAATGTGACGTGCTTTGCTATAGGGGGCGCTGGCGAGTTAAACTGCTGTTACAGTTGGACTGCCGCCTCTCTAAACTTGCAGATAGTGTTTGTTTCAAGGTCTGTTTGTTCTTGTATTACTCAAGCGGAGAGGACGGATAGTGTTCGACTTTTTCATGGAATCACATCATTAGCCACTGATCTAAAATCAAACAACCTCTGGAGACGAGATAAACTGAGCTCAAGCTGGATCCAACATATTAGGAAAGATGCTTTTTTTTTAAAGGATGGTTCAACCAAAATTGTAATTACTTAACCAGGTGTTGTTTCAATGCAGTATGCTTTTCTTTATGTTTAGGACCACAAAAGGGGAAATTATTTTAAAAAAAATCGTTAGATGATGCTAGTGAATAACCAGCATTGAAAGGACATTCTGTCAATTTGACAATATGTGGGTGACCTTTTTTCTTCAGTAGAATATCAAACCAATTTATCGATTAACTATGGTGATTCTTATAATCAATGGTATACATCACTACAAGATTAAAGAAAAACCATATCAGAGAATGCAAAATGAATAACTGTAACTTCTGACAACACATTGAAGTCTTTCGATGATAATAAAAACGATACGTCTGTGCATGAAACATTATTTACATTATTATTATTTAAATGATTATTTAGTGTATTTATTTTCTTATTAACATTATTATCTGTGGATGGTTCAGAGTGACAACTGGTTTGTGAACAGATCATTTTTTTGGAACCAATTCTTTTTTAGAGAACTGAGAGAACTAATTAATCAAATCAGACTGAAACCGTCTTAAACAGATCATGGCTCCAGCCAGCAAAGATTTACAAGTAACTCAATCAAAACTCACTTTCAGAGATGCCTAAGAGTCGCTTCTGCTTAAAATGAGCTAATACATCAGCACATATGCCAGCATATAAAAGTTTTGCCAGCTCATTCAGCGTTTCAGTTACTCCAACAGTGCCTGAACTGAGAAAACAGTTCCAACTCGGACCGAAGAACTAATGAGCCGATCAGATGTGTTTATGGTTTTTGATGGTTTATGTAAAAAGTTGAGTTGATGACTCAACCTTATATGCTTTAGATATATAAAACATCCACTTCCGTATTATTATTATTGGGTGTTGTAATAATATAATTGTGTATGTGTTACATCATTGCGTGATTACAAAAACAAACTGGTAAATCATGTTATTTAAACCAGAAAAAAAAAAACTGTATGAAAAAACAGTTTGAACTATACAATACAACCGGATTTCCTTAATAATTATATAATAATTAAAGGAATTGCTCGCCCAAAAATAGAAATTACTTCATAATTTACTCGCCCTCAAGGCATCCTGCAGTGTATATGGCTTTCTTCTGTCAGATAAACACAGTCAGAGTAGTTTTAAATGTTTAAAGGCTCTGTTATGGTGCATAATGGTCTTTAGGTAGTGGGCTAAAAGCACATAAATCCATCATAAAATTAACCCATACGCCAACAGGGGGCTACCATATGTCTTATAAAGTGGATAGATATGTTTTGTAAACAAAAATATTTAACATTTTTTAATCAAACTCAAATCACTCACTTCTGATGACTGCCAAATCCGGGCTGATCTCTAAATCTATGTATGATGTAAGTTGCATTCATAGTGGACATTTTGGGAAGAGACGTATCGCACGTGAGCCACTTACCACACAGTTTGTTTACCAAAGAAGAAGATCAAGAAATCTAGTTGGCTTGGCATTGCTGTATAACATTGTTCAGAATTTTACTCTCATGCTGAGTTCACACCAATTGCGAATTTCAGTATTTGCGCAAGTAAATTACATTCAAAGTCAATGTAAATGCACAAATAGATGAGACTTTCTGTCAGGCCGCACGAATGACGTGAAATGCACGACACATTTCTGTGAATGCAAAATGTAATGCTTTGCAAGTTTAAAAAAATCCAACTCATGTGGAAAATTAGAGCAAAACATCCTGCGAGTAATCTAAAGTAAGTGACGCGGTGCTTCAAGTCTGGTGTGAACCCAGCATTACTTTGCCGCTACAAATGAGTCTTATGTCATGTGTCATACGTCGAGTCAGAACAGCCAAAAAGAATGACCACTCCGCAGCCAAAGTGTTTTGGGTTTATAATTTAAAAATGACTATTTTTAAAAAAACATGTCTATCTGCTTCATAAGAAATAAGTCTGCTGCTGGCATATGGGTTAAGTTTATAACCAATTTTTGGAAGCTTTTGGAAGCTTTAAAAAAAATGGCCACTACCCAACACCATTACACAATTCCATTACATGGAAGATCCAAGATCAAAATTTTAAACTACTCTGTGTTCATCTGACAGAAGAAAGTCATATGCACTGAGGATGGCTTGAGGGTGAGTAAATTATGAAGTAAATTTTGAATGAACTATTTATTTAATTTCCTGTACAGACATTTTTGCGGACAAGAGACAGATTAAAACACGAGACATAAACGGGAATTCATCTCCCTTGTCTACTTGTGATTTGATCAACAAAATTTTAATAGAATGTGTCAATAGGTTTTGAATATCATCCGACAATTGGAGTTAAATGCAATTTCAATAAACCCTATTTTATAGCTCCAGAACACCTTGAATATATGACTTGTCGCTTGAGACCATTCTTTGATTTCTTAGTCTTTTTAAAAAAAGATTAATGCTGGCCACAATTTGGTGAAAATATAGAGATGAGCATCAGCAGTACAGGTTGTAAAATATTTTCATTTTGTGGTTTGCTATTAAAAAAAAACATAAATAAACTGCAGCTCTGCACAAGAAGTTTGGCCAGAGGAGAAATGGTCGTGCCCAACTGACCCTGGTTTCTCTCGAGGTTTTTTTCCTTCACTTTCGGCAATTGGTGAAGTTTGTTCCTCGCCGCTGTCGCCACTGGCTTGCTTGGTTTGGGACTTGTAGAGCTGCGCATCGATGGATTTGCTCTTCAACATTTGCACTTTCAGCAGTGAAAATTAAACTACACTAACTAAACTAAACTGAACTTCAACTCTGAAAACTGGACTGAAACAGTTTCAATTTACTAGAACTTCTATGTTAAGCTGCTTTGACACAATCTACATTGTAAAAGCGCTATAGAAATAAAGATTAATTGAATTGAATTAACATGAGGGGGAGTATTTGATTTTATGTTTTTTTAAATGAAATTCTGTTTTTATTAAGTGAATTACTAGTTTAAAGCATGCTTGCAATGCATGGTGTTTAGATGCACTCATGTGGTAGTGAAAGGTTTGAGTTGGGTGTGTGTTTGTGCTGTCGAGGAGTCTGTACTTGTAGAGGTCAGGCTGGGGCTGTTCACACTCGATGGTGGCAGTGAGAGCCTGCAGGTCCCTCTCAATGTCTGGCACCGTGTAGTGTGTCTGCAGGAAACACAGGCCAATTAGTATTCCAGGTCATTCTGAACACATAAATACACACGGATGGAAGTGAGAGAAACATGAGGAGCAGAAAGATGATGATGATGAGATCTGGGACACCTATTTAAAGAGTTTAGCTAAAGGGAAGCAATGGAATGAAAGCTTTATTATTGATCATTTAAAAAACGCAAGCTCCATTCAAACACCAAATGATCTTTTAGCTCAATGGCAATGATCTGAATCTTGGGCAAGTATGATCACTGCAAACATTCAAATCAGCACAAGGCTGCTGACCTAGAGGGAGAAGCTGTTATAATACAGCTTCAGTCCTCTTAAGCACACAGTACTGTTATTTCTGTGTTTACATTACAATTTATATATAAAAAATTATTTCCACAGTAGCAAACTAGAGTAAATCACCTGAAAGTAACTTTGTTTCAAATGAAAATTATATTGACTGCATAAAGTTGTAGTATGTAGTGATGTGACTAACAAATTTTCTATGATACATGAATCATTCATTTAATAGATGTGTTCAAAATGTTGATTCATTCAGTTATGAAAGAAGTGAAATCATGAGTCAAACTACCCAAGTGACTGTAGCACTTATACATTATTTGATTTAATTGTTCAGAACTAAAAGTGTTTAGACAAGAATTGTGATCTCTTAAAAAAAATAAATCTCAATTTATCCCAAATCATGAAGCTCTACTGCATATTTTATATTTTGTAAATAATTTTCCTCTTCATTTTTGATGTTTCTATGACCGTACTACTTGTCTGCTCAAGAGAATATTTTTTAATCAAGAAAAAGGTCTATAGGTAAAATATTCTCATTGTCAGCTTAAAACGTTTGAAGAACATGCATGTACACTATAAACGCACTCAGTGATGCTGTTCATGTGCAAGCGGTCACAATCCTAAAAATGACCCAAGGCTGAGCGAGAGGTGCATAAGCTCACTTTATGGTTGGATTCTCCATCCAGGCTGGCTGTGGTGACAAAACAAGTGCCATCTTCTCGACTGGACTGCAACAGAATCAGGTCACAGGGAAAGGTCTCGTCCTCCACCACCTCAACCACATCTCCCACCTGATCAGAACAATCATTTTGACATTAGTAACATTAGTCAACAACATGACCATGAATTAAAATGACAAAAATGTAAATAATTTTAAAAAACTATATAAATGTAAAAATACCTTTTAAAAAAACAAGTAAAATTAACTAAATATAAATGATTGATTTACACTCATCGGCCACTTTATAAGGTACATCTATCCAACTGCTCGTTAACGCAAATTTCTAATCAGCCAATCACATGGCAGCAACTTAATGCATTTAGGCATGTAGACATGGTCAAGACGATCTGCTGCAGTTCAAACCGAGCATCAGAATGGGGAAGAAAGGTGATTTAAGTGACTTTGAACATGGCAAGGTTGTTGGTGCCAGACGGGCTGGTCTAAGTATTTCAGAAACTGCTGATCTACTGGGATTTTCACACACAACCATCTTTAGGATTTACAGAGCATGGTCAGAAAAAGAGAAAATATCCAGTGAGCAGCCATCTCTTCTGATGGCTACTTCAAGCAAGATAACGCGCCATGTCATAAAGCGTGAATAATCTCAGACTGGTTTCTTGAACATGACAATGAGTTCACTGTACTCAAATGGCCTCCACAGTCACCAGATCTAAATCCAATAGAGCACCTTTGGGATGTGGTGGAACGGGAGATGTATGTGGATGTGCAGCCGACAAATCTGCAGTAACTGCGAAATGCTATCATGTCAATATGGACCAAAGTCTCTGAGGAATATTTCCAATACCTTGTTGAATCTATGGCACGAAGGATTAAGGCAGTTCCGAAGGCAAAAGTGGGTCCAACCCAGTATTAGTAAGGTGTACCTAATAAAGTGGCCGGTGAGTGTTTATAGGTTATAAATGATTAGAAAATCATTTAAAATACCACTTTATATTAATATTTGTGTTGCTAAGAGTATAAATACGTAACATGTTGGTATGTAACAGCTAACTGAATCAATCTTAAATATAAAAATGCAATAATATTTTTAAAGAAGTCTCTTTTGCTTAAACTGCATTTATTTGATCAAAAACATAGTAAAAACCTACCGTGAAATATTCTTACAATTTAAAATACCTGTTTTCTATTTCAATACATCTTAAAATGCTTTTAATTCATCAAAAGCCATTACTCCAGTTCATCAGTATTATATCCTCTTTCAGAAATCCGCTGAGCTGCTTAACATTTTTGTGACACTTTTTTGATGAATAGAAATGTTTAATAGAATCAAATTCATTTGTAATACAATTGCTTAAGTCTGTCACAATCGATCAATTAAATGAATTTTTGCTAAATAAAATAAGTCTATAAAAAATGGTGAGCTCAAACTTCTGAACAGTAGTGCACGGGCATAAAGTAAACACACACAAAGAACTAAAATTAAGCTAGCTGTACTGCCAAGCACCTCTAAACATCTGTGACCGTAAGTGTTTGACAGAGTACTGCGCATTTGTTCCATTCCTTATACAGCAAAAGAATGGCTCCGGGCAGTGAACGCCCCTAGTGGGCATAATTCATTAGCACATGTGAAGTATGGCAGTTTGCCACACCCAGCTCCCACGGTGCCGCTTATATGAGAGAGTTGGCGAGGGTGCAGCAAACTGAAAGGTACCTTGATCTTCTCGCTCTCCTTCTTTACCGACCGGCCGTCCTCTAACACCGTCACCGGGTACTTATTCACCTCGTTGTCTGCTTTATGCCGCAGCCAGTCCTCATAACCCTATGGAGAGATGCAGAGAATGAGAGAACAGCACACTTGTGTGGGTGAAATATGCAGAAGGTCAAGCGAGGACCGGGACATGTAAAAATAAAACTATTTTCTGAGAAATACACGCATAGTGAATTGTGTCTAGTTTCCATTGCATACAGAAAGTTATGTCAATTGTCCACATGAAAATAAAAACTTCCTCACTCTCAAGTTGTTCCAAAGCTTGAATGAGTTTTTTTACTTATGTTGAACAAAAAAGTAAATATTTAGAAGAATGTCTCTAGCAAAAGAGTTGACTGCAGCCATTGATTCCCAAGGTAGGAAAAAAAACATCCTATGGAAGTCAATGGGATGTCTTGTCACCAGCATTCTTCAGAAATATCTTCTTTTGTGTTCAACAGAATAAAATATAGGTTATAGAATATCATATAGGTTTGGAACAAGTGCAAGGGTGAGAAAAAAATGATGTTTTTCAGTTTTAGGTGAACTACAGTAATGGAAATAGAAGTACAAAAAAATGGTTTTCATTCAAATGTTCAACTTCACTGAGAGAGAAAAAAAGTAATGTTTAATTAAGTCTAGCAAATCAATGTGTGTGGGTGTATCAAATCACAAATGGCATGTATCCTAAACATAGGTCTTAGTATGTATACTAAGTGTATAAACGACCAGGGGAATATATTAAAGCTAAGCAAATGTCTCTCATTCAGAATGAATACAATATTTTTCATAATAGTTAAGAAGCCAAATGTAAAACATGCAAACAAGGCTTTGCACTTCATTTGAAAGCCATTATGCACATAAAACATCACCACTTGTCAAATTGGACTGGCACAGACTGGATCACTGACCATTTAAACTGTGCAGTGTAACTTTTTTTAAATGCATGTTTGATTAATCTCGACCAAAAACTAAAACTGAAAATGCTTTGCAATAGTTAAGTATTATTTTATTAAATAATATCAATTTTGTACGACTTTTAAAATGTAACTCAATAACATTAAGTATACTAATTTAAAAAAACACACACACATACACAAGCCAATAATAAACTTGTACAATAAAATATTATTGACAATGAACGAGTTGAGAGGCATCATTTTACCAGCGTTGCCATGACAACACAGTAGCGCTACTGCAAGAAGCAAGAACAAATATACTACATAGAAATGTTCTGGCGCTTTTTAAACAGACTTTGCTTTTCCGGTGATCAAGAGCAGTACATGCTTATATATGTATATGGTACATGAGGGGAATATCCACACAGAATATTGAGCTATTTTGAACCTCGACCACAAGCTAGTCGATGGTGCGCTCTACTGCTCTTGCACTTTGGTTGGCGCAGCAACAAACTGCAAGCCACTGAAATGAATGAGTTTCTGAATGCTGAAAACTGCTGGACAGTGCGGCGCAGCATAACCTTCTTTTGACTCAATTCAGCCATTTTTCGCTTTCAGGGAAAAACCAAAAATGGCATTTTCAGCTGATAATTTTCAGCAGCTCAAAATTTGGTGCATCTCTAATTGTGTCCCCAATAAGGTGCAGCCACAAAAATGAAACAAAACTCAGTGTAACGGTTATATTTGAGGGGTTGATGAATCAGGGGCTGATACGCAACAGTTCATCAGCCATTGTTTTCAAAAGCCTGCATTAAAATGAGAACTCAGTTTCCAAAAGTCTCCTTTTTCAAGGATATAAAACTACAGACTAATGTGGACGCCAGGGGTCTCCTTAGCAAATGCTGTGCTTTTTTTAATCAAAAATGCACTAGTGTAAACCTAGTCCGAGTTGAGGGAGAAGAGTTATTTGAAGTCAGAATGGGCTGGGGTCACACGGGTCCCCTAGGTTCTTATTTCAAAGCCCAATTAAAGCCTGAGCCCCTCTCAGTGTGAGGCCTCAGTTATCTGGAAGGAAGTCCACCTTCCATTGTGCGTTTTGAAAAAGCACACAGCAGGCCACTGGAAAAAGTTGATCCTGAAACAATACATCTAAAGCTGCGAGAGGACCTCTGTGTTGTGACAAGCCCCTGGATCATTTGTTTTGTGTGTGAGAGATGGACTTTGGGGTCAGCCGGACTCTCAGCTGGGGTCGGCATTATTTAAGCAGTGACACATGGCTATAAAACAACTGCTTTAGAGAGAGAAACTACAGAGAGGCAGAAAAAAAGAGAGAAACGAGTAAAAAAGAAAGGAAAGTACAGGCGTAATGCAACTAACCTGTTTGATGGCCGTCACCGTGATGACAAAAAACAGAGGTAAACCACTGGTAACAGGGCTGGTCGGGGTATCAACAATCACCTGCAGGAAAAAACAAAATATGTATTGTTAAAACAGCTTAAATACAGAATAAAATCTAAATAAATGTGTAGAATCCAGGGCATTTTTGTTATTCAATGGAAACCTATTCCACTTTCAGAGAGCTGAAATGTGATGCTGGCGTTTGTTGACACTTATTTTAGTTTACTTTTCAAAATGTCAGTAACTTTTAGCTATCGGTTACCTATTCCTGTGGGTGGATTTGCCTCTATATCAACAGTATTTTGTGGATAGTTGCATCATGTTGCATCAAGTATTGTGGAAAAAAAACTAAACTTTACATTGTTAAAACTTTGCACAGAAAGGTTGGTAGGTGACAGTGTACTCTCTTGACAACATGTATACTGGCAGTCAAAAGTTTGAAATAGTGAAATTTTATTTGATTTACTTAGAGAATTTAATTATTTTATTCCTTCCAGATACATTAATCATCAACATTTAAGAGACAACTTGAAAACACTCTGGATGAGATTTTGTGGATGAGAGGAAAAAAAAAGTTTTGTTCTATAAACTAGTGATGACATTTCTTCCAAAATGAATAAAATATTGTTTATTCATTTTAAACCAGTATGATATCAATGTTTTAACACCAGAAAATTTAAATTTTGTGGAATAACCTTGATTTTCAATCACATAACAAATAAAACCGTTTGTTATTCTAACCACACATTATTTTCTAGAAATATTTTAGAACATTTCTTTATAATTTGAGGACATTTTTTCATAATTTAAAAAATAAAAATATTCTTTATTTGATATAATGAAGAAATGTTATCAGACCTTTATAGAATAAAACAAACATTAACAGTTTACCCAAATCCATGCATAATGAATCCAGAAAAACTGAAATATTCAAGTGGCCTCTAATTATTACTTAATGATTTTTTGCTGTTTGTGTGACAGAACAGCTAGATGTTTATGACCCTATGGTTTCCACCTACTTTGAACATTTATTTTCAGCTACCTGATCAGATGTGCTCTACCAAAACAGAAACCGTTTTCAACTGATACTAAAAAAAAACAAGACAAAAACAGCAAATGAACAGGAAAACCATGTGTCACATCATGACCATGATATCATGCATGATCCAATTGCCACAAACACCCATCTATCTGTCGCACAATAGAAGGTACAAACCATTGGATGTATTTATACGCGCTCTATGTTTGTGTATACTGTTTGCAGACCAATAGGAATAGGTTGTGAAGTCAAGATCACAGAGGCGTGACCATTTGGTTTCGGCCAATGCAAAACACACTGCATCTCTCTCACACACAGAGCAACTCAGCAGGGCCTGGCTGAAAGAGGCCAGTGCAAAAAAAAACTAAAAAAACAACAAAAAAAACACACAAAACACACACACACACACACACACACACACACACACACACACACACACACACACACACACACACAC
>CAIGQV010016735.1:15956470-16020218 GCA_903798115.1 Danio jaintianensis | reverse complement strand
AGTAAGATATATATATATATATATATATATATATATATATCTTACTTTAACTATATACTGCTACTCAGCTAATACGAAAACGACAATCATGTTTCCTAGTTTTCTCTGAAAGCCCGTCCTCAAGAGGCTCTGATTGGTCAGCTAACATAATGTGCTGTAATTCAGTCAGTAGCACGCGCTGTGCCTCTGCTGTGTCAGTCAGTGTAGCCGTGTCAGTGTGAGCCTGAATCAGACAGAAAATGAAGAGACACAGCTGAACCTCATGCCTGCTCTATAAAATAAAGTGTCTTTCATATATATTCGGATTATAAGCATGTGTAAGCAATATGAAACGTTCACATATCTTTTGCGAGTTCATTATTTGAGATGTATAACGCAGGGAAAGCGGGCGCAGAGAGACACTGAAAGCGCTGAAGATTGTGGGGGTGTTTACAGCGATTTGATGGATAAATATGAATTTGTAGCTAAATTTTTAACGGTGCCAAACAGCATTTCCCTTTGTTTACATCCTTGTTTATGTCCTTGCTACAACATACCCTTAAAGTTAGAAACTATGCATGTAATAGATCAATTTTATAAATAAAAATACTTAGAGGTTGTGGCTCACAATCCACAGCTTCTTCTATTATGGTTGGAACGGTTCCTTCTTGGCAATAAAACCGATTCTGATTCTGATTCTTTGAGGAGTTTTTAGCCGAATCCAACACTGAACTGGGAGAGATTCTGGAAGCTGTCCTTTTTCGAATGCTAGCTATATATATTTTTATAATTCTCTGGAACATAATTAAAATTGAATTGTAAGCACTTCTCCGTTTGTGTCATGTCCTTTGGAAGCCCAAATACAGAAACAGAATAAGCTCTGTGGAAATAGCAGCGTTTGGAGGCATTTTAGCTTTCTCTACTATAACATTAGAGCGCCTCTGGACCACGCCCCTTCGCTGCGCGGGGTGTGTGCGTGGTGAATGTGCGTAACCTGAAGCGTTTGTGATCTCACTAACCCGGATGTACTTTTTTGTAGTCCCCAAACTTCGTTCGCTGCAGGTTTTGCTAAGCTAACTCTGTAAAAGCCAATGTCTCCCTTTGCATTGAAATTAAGCATATTACATTCAGAGATGTTTTTTATGTTCTCACAGCTACATTACACATCAACTAAAGTTTAAAATATGATATCGTAGTGGACCACCCCTTTAATATAATTGAAATAATAATATTAACTTATGAAACACTTCTTTACAAAGTATTTGCATAACAAAGACATGAATAACTATGAATTCCATAATGCATGAACTGCAAAAAAAGCTTTGGAGAGTAAAGAATGTCACACTTCTGCCACTGCTTAAATTTCAAATACCAAATAAACCAAATACTGAGCAATCCAACCCAGAATAAATGCAAATACTGACTGAATACTGTGGGAGGGGAGATAGAGAGAGAAAGACAGAAAAAGGTGGACAGCTACTGCCATCTGCCAAAAATATAACCATCACTGCTTAATAATGCATCGCCAAGGGTGAGGAAAGTGAGAAAGAGGGCAGTTTGGGGCACCAGCAATAAGATAAAAGGGAATACATCATCATTTCTAACAAAGCAGATGTTATACTGAGGTGAACTCAAGAAGCTGTGGCACTGTTCCCGTTTTAGAGGGAAAACGAGATGCAAGGTACATCGTAGAGAACAGGTTACAGTGAGTCTGAGTGCAAAGATGCAAAGCAAATGCATGGAGAAGTGTAAACATTGCAGCGCAGGTAATTAAAGTGCGTTTAGAGCTTTATGCCAAAGAAAAATTGATTAGCGGATACCACAGCGTGGCCACAGGTCTGATGAATCTATTACTTCTTACTCCCTTGTTTCTTCCTTTAGTACCTTAAAACACTCCTCATCTATCGACTGAATGAGGAGACTCAGTAAGTCCCACAAGATTAAGGGGGGCAGAGGCAACCACCCTGAACACTTGAGCGTTAATTGCAACTATGTATTTATCAGCCGGATCTCAAGCGCTGCTCTGACGGGCAAATTAGGGTAGCTGTGTTGGGTGGAAGAGGGTGGTGGGATGCACTGCAGTTTGCAAAAAGCGAAGGATATAAGAATAGAGGGAGAAAATACACAGGGATTTCTGGGCCCAGATGCGGCAGGGGTCTCAACAGGCTCTTTACACCTGGAGGAACAGGTGGCTGAACACCAGGGCTTGAGAAAAGTGTGCTGGGAGTCATGCTCTCCACATGCTGCCGCTAACACGCATCTCTTATGTGTCGATGATGTGGTGCAGTTGCCATGGCATTAAACAAGACTTGCTAATTACGAGCTAAGAGAAAATTACAAACAAGCTCTTGTTGGGAGCTAGCAAACCCCTAATGCCGTTATCCTGCTAAAAATCTGATTACACTGCGGCAGGTAAAGCAATGGCCCAGCTTGCGCTTTCAGATTCGTGACGAGGTGCGGTATAACAAATACTAGAAATTACCTTGGAGGAGACAATCCTGTTGTCACAGAATTTGGGGGGGATGAAGGCCTCGGTGTCCGGACACGGCCGATGTCCTACATAGATTGTCCTGCTGTCCACTCGCCTCTCGTCTCCTCCACACTATACACAGATAAACGGAAAGGAGAAGGAAAGATCATTCACACGAACATTTGAAAGTTCACACGAACATTTGAAAGTGATGAGTCTGACACTTCAATATTACAGAAGAAAAGACATAAGTCTGAAAAATGTCATACAGAAGAAGTTTTTAAAAACCGTAGTTATTTTTGCTATTCAGTTTATTAGCAATGGTGTATGGTGTTATTGTGAAATTTTCAGATATCACCAAGATAAAAAATGTAGCAACATCAGCAGAAACTATGGCATAAAGTCTGATTAATGTCAGATAGTAGGAGTGTTTTGGGCCCATGTTTGATAACGGTAGTTATTTTTGCAATTTTGGCTGGTGACGTTGGTGTTATTGTGAAATCTTTTGCTTTAAAATGTCACTATAGTAACATTATGCAACCATCAGCAGAAACAATGGCATAAGTCTGGCCAATGTCAAACAGTAGGAGTGTGTGGACTAACGGATTTGATGACAGTTATTTTTGCTGTTGTGTTTGGTGACACCGGTGTTATTGTCCAATCTTATGATTTAAATGTCACTTAGGTTGCATTGGTAACAACATCAGTGGAATCAATGGCACAAATCTGACCAATGTCAAAATGGAGAAAGGTTGTCAGGGTAACATCATTGAACAGTTATGTTTGCTATTCTGTTTGCTGACACTAATGAAATCTTCTGATTTAAAAGGTCAATGTAACACTGATAACATATTTATTACATCTTATTAAGAGATATTGTAGACTTAGATTATAATGGACCAGATTTAGATATAATGCATCTTTTATGCAAGTTTGGTTAATAAGAAGATATTTTCATTAGGGCTGCACAATATATCGTTTCAGCATCGATTTTGCAATGCGATCATTTCCAATTTTCACATCACTGCATATACAGTCATGGCCAAAAGTTTTGAGAATTACATAAATATTGGAATTGGAAATGTTGCTGCTTAAGTTTTTATAATAGCAATTTGCATATACTCCAGAATGTTATGAAGAGTGATCAGATGAATTGCATAGTCCTTCTTTGCCATGAAAATTAACTTAATCCTGAAAAAAACTTTCCACTGCATTTCATTGCTGTCATTAAAGGACCTGCTGAGATCATTTCAGTAATCGTCTTGTTAACTCAGGTGAGAATGTTGATGAGCACAAGGCTGGAGATCATTATGTCAGGCTGATTGGGTTAGAATAGCAGACTTGACATGTTAAAAGGAGGGTGATGCTTGAAATCATTGTTCTTACATTGTTAACCATGGTGACCTGCAAAGAAACGTGTGCAGCCATCATTGCGTTGCATAAAAATGGCTTCACAGGCAAGGATATTGTGGCTACTAAGATTGCACCTAAATCAACAATTTATAGGATCATCAAGAACTTCAAGGAAAGAGGTTCAATTCTTGTTAAGAAGGCTTCAGGGCGTCCAAGAAAGTCCAGCAAGCGCTAGGATAGTCTCCTAAAGAGGATTCAGCTGCGGGATCGGAGTGCCACCAGTGCAGAGCTTGCTCAGGAATGGCAGCAGGCAGGTGTGAGCGCATCTGCACGCACAGTGAGGCGAAGACTTTTGAAAGATGGCCTGGTGTCAAGAAGGGCAGCAAAGTAGCCACTTCTCTCCAAAAAAAAACATCAGGGACAGATTGATCTTCTGCAAAAAGTATGGCGAATGGACTGCTGAGGACTGGGGCAAAGTCATATTCTCGATGAAGCCCCTTTCCGATTGTTTGGGGCATCTGGAAAAAGGCTTGTCCGGAGAAGAAAAGGTGAGCGCTACCATCAGTCCTGTGTCATGCCAACAGTAAAGCATCCTGAGACCATTCATGTGTGGGGTTGCTTCTCATCCAAGGGAGTGGGCTCACTCACAATTTTGCCCAAAAACACAACCATGAATAAAGAATGGTACCAAAACTCCCTCCAACAGCAACTTCTTCCAACAATCCAACAACAGTTTGTTGAAGAACAATGCATTTTCCAGCACGATGGAGCACCGTGCCATAAGGCAAAAGTGATATCTAAGTGGCTCGGGGGCCAAAACGTTGAAATTTTGGGTCCATGGCCTAGAAACCCGCCAGATCTTAATCCCATTGAGAACTTGTGGTCAATCCTCAAGAGGAGGGTGGACAAACAAAAACCCACTAATTCTGACAAACTCCAAAAAGTGATTATGAAAGAATGGGTTGCTATCAGTCAGGATTTGGCCCAGAAGTTGATTGAGAGCATGCCGCAGAGATCCTGAAAAAGAAGGGCCAACACTGCAAATACTGACTCTTTGCATAAATGTCATGTAATTGTCGATAAAAGCCTTTGAAACGTATGAAGTGCTTGTAATTATATTTCAGTACATCACAGAAAAAACTAAAAACAAAGATCTAAAAGCAGTTTAGCAGCAAATTTTGTGAAAACTAATATTTGTGTCATTCTCAAAACTTTTGGCCACGACTGTACAATGTTGAATCTGGATTATAGTTTATCACTTGCATGTGTTTTTGAGGCATGTGACTGTATAAGTTTTTTTTAAAGCATTCAGGCATAAGAAATTGTATGATTTCTAACTTTAATAACAACAAATTTCATTGAATTATTTTTATTCTTCAATTACTGTACCTGAATACTGTTAGACTTGGAAAATGATGAAATCCTGTTTATTTCAATTGTATCATTTACTTTATTTAATTTATCTATGCTTGTAGATTGTTTATTAGATTGTTATATTTTTAATCAATTTTTTATAAATTATTTCCAAATAGAGCTATTCAATTCATCTGGTTAAATTGTATTTATATATATATATATATATATATATATATATATATATATAAATATATATATATATATAGCAGAATAACAAAATATCACAATGTTAAATTTTTTCAATATCATGCAGCCCTAATTTTCATGCTTATTTCCATGTGCTGCAGACTTTACTAGGTTTACTATAACCGAAAATGTGTAGCCTTCTGGGCAGTGCACTGACAAGTAGTGCAATTGTTCTTTAGGTGTCCTAAGTTTAAATCCCGACTCGCAGACCCCCTCTCTATCTAACTTAAATCTTAAAAAAACAAAAACAAACATGAATTCATATCTTTCATGTTGTTAGAGTTTTACTTATTTGTCAAAAACAATTTTGTTACCAAAAAAAAAGTATTTAATATGTAGAAATCTGTTTTCCTTGTGGGAGTTAGTTAAAAACATTGGCAGATTACAAAGGACAAATGAAACACTCTTCATCAAACAATAAACAAAAGATCTGGGTTGTTTGCAAAGCTTTGCAGAGCATCTTTTAGCACCGCTCCAAATTTACTGAGAGACACAGCCAAGTATAACAAAGGTCAGCCGGGTCAATCCCACAAGCTGAAGTATGATCAAGCTCCTGACACTGGACAAGCCTGTTGTGCTTGACAGTTCAGAAATCTCACGCTTATAGCTGGATGTAGTCACATGTTGTCGTGGTTTTATTGTGATGGTCAAGAGGATATGTGGTCATCCTCACACAACACAGGAAGTGTTTATGGGGAAAACAGCACAGGAAGTTGCTGGGCTGAGTGTTCAGAAATATAGTCACTGAACAGAACACAGTGTTTCCCGCAATGGCATTCAGCAGAGATGCTGTGAAGATGCTGAATCTACAGTGACATGGCAAAACAAATCATCATTTTTTCCAGTGCTGGGAAGCCTGAGCAGAATATGATGAGATAAAAAGAGAGCGTACCATGAAGTAATGCAAAGACAATGAACAGACGGCATGTCTTTCTTTTGCAAAAAGACAGATCAATATGGTTTGGTCATAAACAAATCTCAAACTTAAATTACACAAAGTTAATTAGTTATCAAAAATATTAAATGTATCAATCATTTGAGAGCTTGTGAGACTAAAATTAAAGATAGATATTCATTATGTTTGGTAAAATTCCATTTACTACTCAGTTGCACAGAATAATACTGTTTGGTAAAGTAGTTGTCAGTGTATTGTTGTCTGCCCGCTCAAAAAACTCCCTAGGAAATACTGGAACAGGTCTGTCTGTGGTCAAATTTGTGACTCAGGACATTCCTGTAAAGGGCAGCAACTTGACTTGGAGCTGTGTAAGCTCTGGATTGCCGGAGGAAGCGTTGGCACAAAACACACATGGTGATGGACAGCCAGGAAGCCAGATCTCTGCAAGCCTTTTTTCTTTTGTGGCCTATGGTCAACATTGGCTTGATTATGGTTTTTCACAGAAGAGGGGGTTGCGGAGTGCAAATGTTTCATATCTCCCCACAACAAAACCAGATAAAACTGTGACAGTTAACTCTCCAGCAGAGCTGAGGATAATACTGTGAAATGGTACATTGATAAGCTACAAGCTGAGCACATTTAAATAGCAAAATCAAGCTACTCTTGTGAAAACGCAGCTAACTCCATGACAAGATACTATAAAGAGCAAGCTGCATTTAAAGTACTGAATTGGCAATATCTTTTTGATTACGTAACTGATGAAGTCAGAGGTACAAAATATAATTCCGGCACAAAAACACTGTGACAAACACAAATGTTAATTTAATAATAAATTGACAGAATTGACATAAGATGCAAATACACAACTGGAATTACCCTAATTTGCACATCTTGATTTTCAGATTTTAATCATAAGTATCTCTTCGAATAAATGGAGTCACTTGAACAAGACTCCCAAAAGATACCAAAAGATACATATAAGATGACCATTTAGAACAACATGATTCACTGCAATGAAACTAAATCAAGACTTTACAGTTCTAAACAAAGATTAACAGAATAAACCTAGACTTTCCAATAAACACAATAAAGTGTTTCGGCTACATTAATTCAAAGGCCGTCTTTTGCGCATCTCAGGCTGAGCTTCAGATTACACACAAGTGACTGACTGAAGACCACCCATGCTATTTGTTGTATGATTCTGTCCATATATAACCAGTCTATTATTACTTATATAAACAGTCTATTATTATTCATCCACCAAAGAAAGGGATTAATGGTAGAATTCCAGTCTGTGTGTAAGTGAGGTGATTCTTGTGTGGAGGTTTAACAATCAGGGGAAAGAAGACATGGTCCATACACCCTATCCCACCTGTGGAAATAGGCCTGCTGGCACAGCAGTAAAAAAAAAAACACTGCATATGTGAGAGAGGTTAATGTTAACTAAAATGAATTTGGACTTTGCATTGTTGGACATTAGAGAGTGGACCATTTCAGGCAAAATGGTTAGCTAGAATAAATCTGAGAGAAATTAGATAACAAAATTTTTCATCAGAATGAATCTGAGCATTGCAGTTTTAGAAAGGAGAAAGATAACTGGTTCGGACAATATGATTCATGTGAATCAATCTGGACTGTTTAGTAAAAAAAAAAGAGAGGGCATTAAAACAACTGTAATAAAAAACACAATGATGATGCTTTAATAAAAAATGTCATTGACCTATATTTCGTTGACATCAAATCAGGTCTTTCCGTTTATGCTGTGTAAGTCACTCCCCAACACCTCCATTTCGCTGTCTCCGAGGGTCTGGATGAAGACAACACATGATGTTATCATGTCTCGGCAGGCTTTCAGCACCACACTCCAACCCCACCCACCGCCCACTCGTTCGCACACCCCTCCCCAGTGTTCCCTGGGATGGTACTGTAAATGCTGCTGTAAATAATTCAGAACGAATTGAGAGAAAGAGTCTGAGGGTTTAATGCAAGCCACAGCTTGAGCATGCTCGCGTACGGGCCATTCCTCCATCTGGGATCTCAGGTCATCTGTTCCACACCTCCGCACCGTCAGGTAGAGGGATGGTAGGCATCAGGCCACAGGCTAAGTGCTGTCACAACCTGTCCAGACGTGTTCAGCTACTTGCAGACAGGACTTACGCTGTGTATCAGATAACACGTTGATCCTGTGCACTCGCATATCTGCCCGAATCACTCACATCAGTCTATTCATCACCTGAGAACTCAATCACAGTGCATCAGTACGTGTCAGTGGCAAACAAGAGAGGGCATCAGGAAACAAGAGTATCTACTGCAAACTAGATGCAAATCTTGACTCAGAAGAGACAGCTATTTTAAACAGTCAGCGACCGTTTCTCCCCCTTTCATCTGCATCATCTTCGTGTTTCCCACTGGATCTGCCCTCAATTCGGCTTCTTTAAAAAAAAAAAAACGTACGTGGCGTCTCAATCTGTCTATTCAGTCTCTCCGGTTGGGAAGAGCCTCGGATTACATAAGTTTTTGCGAAGCGTGACGGCTCTTCACACATCAGCATGTGGCATGTGGTGCGTTCCTGGTCCCGGATGAAGCAGGCTGGTCTAAATGGGGAGAGGAGGGGCAGGTGCGAGATGAGAGGAAATGGCACAGGTTCCAAAGCTCAGGGGATTGAATCCACCTCCAAATGCCACCCGGCGTAAAGGAACACAGCCCAGGGCATCGGAAATAAAGCAAGCGGACAAGGACCTGTGTAACAACTAAACAGAATTCTAAGGGTATCATGGCTGTGACGAGGCTTATGTGTGAGAGCTGCCGTTTCAGCATTTCACAGAAAGGTCAAAATACTACATAGAAGTGAATGATTCAGTGCGAGCCCTTTAGGTTGGATGCTTGCTCAGATATGGTCTCTTCATTTCATTAGTAATACATCAACCGCCGCCTGGAAAAGGGCTGGGAAGAGAGGAAAAAGGCCTTTGGGAGGGATGACTCTTCGAATGATGATTATTTTCATGCTCCCTGTGTTGTTCAGCACCTAAAAGAATTTTCCAATTGGCAAATGGTGCAAAAAAGGGCTATTTCAGGGAAACTGTCTTTCCTTGCACAAATAGAGTGCAAGGAAAGACCTTCAGACAAGATCTTAAAATTGAATGCACAAACTTTTATTAAAAAACTTTTATTAAAAAAAGTTACAGTTAAGGTTTAGACTATTCGACAGTGTTTTCTAGCTCCCTCATGATTTTATTAATGTATCAATTACTAAAAAACACCTAACTCCCAGCATCCCTTTTTTGACTCTAACAAACATCTTTTTACATAAATCGTGCAACACGTTACACTCATGTTGTCAGTTTTTGCATATTTTCTCACCACATTCAATTTCAGAATTAAAGATTTGGGGCTTTCGCTCTTGCATCACTCGCAGTACCTTATGATTGGCAAGTCACTACTATGAAGTAGATGGTAATTTAGTTTCATCAACTAAAGGTGTTCCTATAACTAAATTTGTTCCTAGATCATGCAGTGCTGACATGGCAAAAAAAGGTACTTCTGTCAATAGTTATTGCAAATATGAAAAGCTTTCCCCTGTGCCAGAGATCACCCAATGACAAAAAGCTGCAGTCATGTGCAGTCAGTGCCATCACAGAAAATACAGAAACCTGTATTTATTATCTTCATAATGACTTATTTATGTATTTGAGTAAATATATTTGCTTTTTACAAGCAAAAAATGACAAAGGGTGGTATAATTAAATTAACATTGGATTAATATTAAAATCAAAACCTTCACTCATTCAATATCTCCCTTTTGATACTTACAAGCTTTATCTTCATCAACATACGAAACATAAATAAATATGTCACACTTTTTGAAAATTAAATGGTTCACTACATAGATTGAGAACACACTGGTGATTTTATTTGTGGTATTTCCCTCTCTATTTTAAGCAGAGAGCCAAAAGTAAATCCGTACTTACGAATACATTCTATTCAATTTTATAATTAACCTTAAATTTGCACACAAAGGAGGCGTGTTTCCCAGGAAAGAATGACAACAACATTTTAATTATTCATGGCGCAGCACTATACTAGCACATATGGTATGTGAATAGGACCCGGCGCTTTGAGACATTCAATTGATGAATGAACCTGTTCCTCAGTGTTTCTGCCTCTGACAAATCAAGCAACGAGACTTCTCGGGTAATTATTCTTAGATTAGCGTTCGTGACACCAACATAAAATTAATCTCAACCCCATCACAACGCTAAGAAAATAGGTTCTTCAAAAAAACATGCGTTTAGGGAACTGTACACAGAGGCATACAATGATTGATAATGTTGAAATATGCTAGGAATTAGAGTAAAAGCTCAGTTCTGATAGTGATCGATTACGGTGCAATGTTAAAAGTGCAGGTCGGTGAACCTGTGTTTCGATGTAATCTTTGCTCATCTTTTCTCGTGTCTCTCTCATCGGGAGTCATTAACCACAAGATCAACGTTACAGCGCTGTCTCAAGGTTACCTGCTAAGCAAACACTGACAGGCCTCAAAAAATAAATCTCAGTTACTCGACAACAGACAAATCGCTACAGCAGCATCACTCTGAAACATTGTCAGAACAGACACAGGACAGTAAAGCGAATACAAATCACAAGCAAAAAGAAGCACAACGCTGCACAAAGACAGACAGCGTAATAAAAAAAAAAAAAGGCAGCGGACAGGAGAGATAAGAACAGTGCCATTGAACTGCATTGATTTTGAAGGGAGTTCAGTGTTAAACATAATGAGGGTCAGAATATAGGGCCCTGTTTCATTTTCAAAATGCTACAAGCTTGCAATCCTCTTTTCACAACTGCTTATTCAAGGCCACAATAGAGGCGCTAATGTAAGAAAAGGGAGAAATGATGGAATTGTCTTTACCACAGTGTCAAGTGCGACCTCGAACGGAGCTCAAAGAGCCACACTACAACTGCTGAGTAAGAGGAACAAATGCACCCAACCAACCAAATCTTGCTTCCCAATAATGCATTAGGGTTAGGGCAGATACACGCATTAAAGTGTACAGTTACAGTACCAAACAAATTGTAGCAAATATAGTAACATGACTCTTCGAACAAAGATTGTATTGACTACACCAGTAGGTGGTGACAAGCAACATCAAAGAACTAGCGGCGATGAAAACCAGCTGTGTTGTCACCATGTGTTTGGTTACATCTAGACCAAAAAAGCTGTGCATGAACACATTAAATAGACGACCGCGAACTGAAACGAGAATGTTTGTTCTGTGCCTGGTGAGAGGATGTATCTTTCCATACCTGCAAGTGGCAGTAGTCTATATAGTCATTCCACATAGGGAAACTCTAACTAGTGCTGTACACATACAAACCGTAAACAAAGCAGCATTTACATACCCTTTTTTGCATTACTTTATTGATCACGACAAGACATATTTGCAATAGCGAATCCCTCTATAATCTTATATATGTTTCCAGAAGTCAGTAACTCACCTTTTCAATGACTGGTCAGAAATTCTGAACTTAGGAGAAAAAAAATCTGATTAAAATAGTCTAAGCATAGTAACAGAAATAAAAACAAAAAAATATTGTGCAGTCGGATCTACAGCTGTATGATACTGGAAGAAATAATTTGGTATTTATATTGTGGTATTTTTTTATTTTTTTGTGTGTGTTAGGAATACAATTTAACCACAAAAATTGTGTTTTTGTCATTAGTAAAAAGTTTATCATTTTAGACCGATTGGGATGATTTTGGATCAAAAATAAAAATGTATACAGTGTAACAGTATTCAGATATAGAAACTGAATAATCAAATTTAAAATAATAAATTTAAAATATAGTCGCACAGTATAAATAATTAAATACAGTTTACCTTTCATAAAGCTACAAATGTTATACTGTAACTTCTCGTGCCTGAATGGTTTGAACTGACTTGAAATGCTTACACAGGTCTTAAAAACATTTGCTGATGAACTTCGAGACTATTATGGTTAAAAATTACAAGCAAAATGCCAGATCTCCACAAATAAAATGTGCTCTGAATTGCGGTGCTCTGTCAACTTTAATCCTGACTCAGCATTGCATATATTGCGAAATGATTATTGCGGATGTGCACATTGTACTGTGCACAATGTATTGTGGATGCCTAGTCTGAATCTGGCAAAACTTTAAACTTTGCATCCAAATGAAGGAAATATATTACACTGGACTTGTCAACAGCACTTTCATTAAAGAATTTGAGGGATTCTCCTTTCTCCTTGACCAGAGGTCAAATCAATAAAAATATGGCACAGCTTACCCCACTGTTTAAAGCAGCAATGGATCAATAACACAAACATTGTTTGCTCAATCGTGACCCAACGCAGCTGCCACTGAATAAACATGATGTTAGGGAAAAGAAGTAAACCATATCATTACTATATCAAATTAGACTTTAAACACATTATGTTTACACTACTCCAAATAAATGCACAAGCACAGCAGTGGCTCCAGACCTCAGTGATTTTAGTGGAAACATAAAGTGGCATTCAGCCTGTGCCAGCATTACATCTGCTGACCACTTACTCAGATGCAGACAGATCACTGCGTGTTTGAGGCCGACACTCACATCAGAAGAAAGCAGAAGTGTGCCATGACTGCGGCCACACTAGACACTAAAAGAAAACTATTAAAAACATTTGACGGGTCAAAGCTGAAAAGTATTTTGTTGTTGTTGTTTTTTGTAATTACCTGAGCAAATAATACTGATTAGCAAACTTTAACCACAATTTACAGGTGACACCCCCTAAAATTATTTTAACAATTTATAAACCAAAAAAAAGTAAATTTGTTTTCCTTCACCACGGACAAAAAAAAAAAAAAAAAAGACAATACGATAGGTTTGGAATGACACATTTGTATTTTAGGACACTTGACTAAACAACAGAAAAGGCATTCAAAACAATTATTAACATTTAATAGCTAACTTGCAAGTAAAAGTTTAATGTACAAGTGTAAAATATTTACAGATCAAATAATATTTGATCTGTCTGCGTTTAACTGCTTTTTATTTACAGGCACATCCTGTGCTTGTTTATTTCGTTTGGGTTTTTTCTTTCTTTTTAATTAGTCTGCATTTCACACAATGCTACATTTGATAAATGAACGAACCACATACTGTGCAGTTATGGGTCATGATTTCGCTGCCTCCTTTTTTTTTTGCTTTTAAGGCTTTATATTTTATTTTCAGGTAAAATAAATGAGGCTTCCTGACAAAATTGCCAAGCTGAGCTGCTCCTGCCGCCCAGGCACCTGGAACTGTAATGAATATTCTGATGAAACGTTTTAAAGTTGCAGAAAAACACAGAGTCAGCTTCTGATGGAGTAACTCTCTCGGCAAATGATTGATTGCATCGCAGATGAGCAATGGGATAGGAAATGGTCTGTGATATATCACTTATAAATACACTTCCCAACCCTAAGCTGTTGCGCTTCACGTTTGGTGTTTTTCAGCAGTAAATAAAGAGTGGATTGAAAGATGAAGGTGTGATAGCGTGACCTCTATCCACCACACTGCTGTGCATGCAATAACTGCTGAATT
The DNA here is from genome assembly GCA_903798115.1 of Danio jaintianensis. NCBI lineage: Eukaryota > Metazoa > Chordata > Actinopteri > Cypriniformes > Danionidae > Danio > Danio jaintianensis. The sequence goes on along the minus strand of CAIGQV010016735.1, from coordinate 16,006,333 downwards.
AACAATTGATCGCTGTAAATCATATCATTTCTCTCCCATGTTTGGCAGGACGGTATGTTGCAGTTACAATGAGCAGTGGCTATTACCAATGGTAACGCGTAGGGATTTGAACTCCCAGGTGTTGAATATTACGGACATGAATAACATCTCAAATCGTATGGATGTTCTAGAACTTATCCAAGCAACTGGATTTATGATTTTTGCCTGGCGAATGATAAAACGATGACACATAATTCCACAGATTTACACCTGAAGCAAGGAACAGAGTCATATCTACAGAGTGTTAAGGTGGTAAACATTCAGAGCATCATTGGAACTTATTGGACGTTCGTGATTTTTAAACACTTTTTGAAATATATATAACATATTTTGATATAAATTACAGTGTTTGGTAACAAACGAAATTCATGTGCAGCTGTCAGAAAGAGCAGAACACAACTGGTGGTTTGTGTGATGATGACCTACATCACAGATACGCATCCAGTCAGCACTGAGCAATAGTTTCCTATAGCTCTGAAAGCATTGACTATAACTGCGCAGATCAGCTGATAGATGTGGCTTTCAAGTGTTCCCATCTCCGTGCATCTGTGTAAGCATTCGTGAAAAGTGATGATCATTGTAGCCAATCACAGTTGAGCTTGTGAACACAATAGCCAATCAGAGCTGTTTAAGAACATGCTCAACAGTTGGGAAATTTTTACATTTCAGTACATATTGGTACTGAAGTGTGTAGTTTTTGATCATTCTAAATTAGTTTTTCCACTGTACGATATGGTATGGTTCAGAACGGCAGAGCTTGGCTTGCTTCAGTTCAGTTTTGCTCAGTTTGTATTTCCACCGAAGTTTATTACTGCTTACAATGGGTGGGATTATCTCCATAATTGTGCATCGCTACAGCTGTGACCTGAAAAACTTTTTCATTGGATCCACTCTTTGGCTACCAATGAGATGTCTGGACCTATTATATTGACCAAGATGCTGCCATTTCAGGTGTCTGGTTCTTGTGATGGTATTTAAACGGTTTAGTCTTGCAAACCAACAATATAATAGTGGCTGCTGACTATTTAAATATAGAAAGTTTGATGATCTCACAGACCAATCAGTGATCAGCAGTGTGTACACATCACAATTTAGTAACAAAACAGCTTGCTTGGAACCTCACCTGAGGTGGTACTAAAAAGTAGCAGGTGCTATTATAGAAAGCAGGCTTTTTAAATATTGTTTATATCGATATCAGGATTTTATAAAATCTACGATAATTAAGAAGCATATTGTTAGTTGTTTTGGTAATTTTTGCTGTTGTTAAAACTTCTGTTATGCATGAATGCATTAAATAGGTCAACTACTCAATATATCTACAATAAAAAGACATTTACTGTATTCATTAATACATCCAGAAAATGTGTGTCACTTCCACAAAAAAAAAAAACTTTCAAATTAATACAACTGAATAGATTTCTTGAGCACCAAATGAGCATATTAGTATGGTTTTTATTATTTTATTTTAGTATGGTCACCAAAGATTCAATGGCTGCTGAAAATGCTTATTTATATAACATGCCATTTAAAACCTTAATTTTTCACAAAATATAACCTTTAATGCAGCCATGGTAAGAATTAAGAGACTTTGAATTGTCGTTTTTACTCAGCACAGATTAAATCTAGTGTTTCATCTTTTTTTATTTTTAGGACAAACAGGGTAAAGTTGATCCAAAACAAATGTCCAAAAGGCACATCTCAGTTTGCCTAAAACCAACAAAATCAGTCACAAGGATCAATAATAAGGTTCACATTTGTAAGTACAATTATACAACAGTTTTACAGTCTATTTGTATATCTCTTCATTCATAATAAACATTATGATGTCTTTTAATAACAAATAAGAATCAAGTGACTGAGAAAGCGAACAGTAGGCAAACTGATGGAATGCAGTGGTGGAGGTGAAGCATTGAGATTTTGTCTGTATGTAACAGATAAAAGCATTTAGAACTTCAAATAATTTCACAATAGCAAACCAAATTCTGTTCTATTTTTAAAAACATCCCCCAGGGCACATAGGAACAGGCGGCGAGCCACAGTTTGGACACCCTCTGTGCTAAATTAATAATTAAGTAATGGAAAGAGTACAGCTGTAAATCTACCACGAGCAGGCCATCCTCGAAAAGTGAAACCCAGAGGCCAATGATACACAACATTCAGATTGGAAAGTTTTGCGGTGCTTTACTAGTCACATGTCATATGACTTCTCACCTACAGCCTGACACAAAGCACATGGGTGGCGAAACCAGTGGGAAGTAGTTTATGATGAGACAACAATCCTATGGACTTCTGTGGACTTGTCTATTTGCACTAACTACATATATATATACTTCTATAACTACATCTAGCTGCTGTACTAGGAACCAGCATCTTTACTGGTCACTATTTTGATGGAAAAGTATATTTTATATCATTAAATCTGATATAAGAAATGTTAAATTGAAAAATGTATAACAAAAATTAAGTCACAACAGTCCTTAGGCTGGCTTAATAGAGAAGAATCCTTATTAACATTCACATATATGACTTATTGTTCACATCACATCCAACTGTGATTCATAAATCTTGTCAAAGTGGTAAGTAGGGGCGGCCCTACATTTCATTGGAGATTCAATGAAATACTGAAATATGAAGAATGAGAATTCATTAAAATGGTTCTAAATTTGCACTCTTTTGGGCTAAAAGCCATGTGAGCAAGACAAACTTGAGCAGATGCAATTTTATGTGTGTCCAACCAATTATGTTTTTCTTTTCTGTTCATGTGTGACCAGCACCTCTTTCCACTTAATTTTACCAAAATACACTCATAATGACCAACATAAAGGCATCATAGAGGATTTTGAAAATATTTAACTGGAACTGGATTTTCACTGCATCTATTTCCTGTTTTGGATTTTTTTTCACTGCTTTATGTATTCTTTATGCATTCATGTTCAATGTCAATTGTCATTTATTAATGTATTCAGCTAATAATACTCAGCTAAAATACTGTCTTTTTTTGCTACAACTTCACATCAACTATAAATAAATAAAAGCGGTTGGGGATTTATACTGTGATTTTATGCTTGTTTTTGTAAAACTTAAAGCCTGCAAGACGCAAGGCCAGAAATATGTCTTTTAACTACTGTTAATAATACAAATATTAATAAAATACTTTAATTATTGAAAAACAATATACAGCATGGTTCTTAATGAATTTTATATTTATGCAGACAAAGAACCATATTTTAGTACTGTTTAGAGCTACTTTCTAACAGTGTATTATCTCATGCGCTGACCTAAATGTTTAAATGTGGCTTTAATAGGTTCTGACTGAGAAAAAAAAGGTAAACAGGTAAATGCAGGGAAGAGCCCGAAGGTAAGTCCAACCCTAAATAAAACCACCACATCCTTCCATAAAGCATCATGTTGCTCTGGGGCTCCAGAACACCTTTTTTGCAAGCTCCGTATGTGAACAGGGGATTTTCATATGATGCACTTCTTCATCCTCATGCCTGAAAGAATGCACATTTTGCATTTCAAATGAGCCCAGAAGCTACAGGAGACACAAGCCCAGCCCTCAGGCATCCATCAACACCATGACTCTTTTTTCCGGAAGCCTATATGAACCAGATCTCCTGCATTAAACAAAACCACTTCAACAAACAAAGTGGTATATATCTGCAGTGATATTTCACCAATGACATTCAGAGCAGCAGGCAATCTACACAGTGAAAACAGGGCAAGAAGGCAAGGCATCAAAGTGACAGTGACAGGCAGAGAGCAGAAGAACAGGCTTCAAGTCAAGTGTGAATGACTGAGTGAACAACGAGCTTCTAAATACTCCTGAAAGTGGATGTCAGCTGAGATTTCGCGGCCAAGAGCTGATGAGGCGCTGCATGTGACCGGTCCACTCCTGTAACAACCACCACAAACAAATGGTCTACTACTGATTTTGCATAATCATTTGCATACTCGATTCTCCGCGTGGCCGAATGCAGACACGGGTTGCCAGAGGAACAAGATTGTTGCTACACTGAAAAAAGGACGTGGTAATTAAGAGCACTGATGAGAAAAAAGGACTGAACGCTTAGAATAACTGCACGGATTTAAAGACTTGGAGTAAAGCGTAAGTGGCTTTGTGAAGGCTGTATTAAACTATGCAACACCCACTCACTGCTCTCATAACCTGATGCTAACAGCAGGGAAAAATTGAGCGAGTCCAAAAGGGCATGTTTTTGAGACCTAAAGAGCTCTCGTTGGGTATAACCGAGTTTGTCAACCACAAAAACTGAGTAAATCAGATACAACAGTCTAAGGCTGTGCAATATGATGATATATACTGTATCGTGTAGACAAAATAAAGTCATTATGCACAATCATTTATTTTCTAGTGTCACAAAATACAATGTTTACGGTAATACTTGGTAGCAAAATTTTACACGCCATCATGGGGATTTAGACAGTGAATAACATTGTGAAACATTTGCAATCTTAAAAGTACTGCGTTTACATTTTATTTAGCAATATATTTAGGTTTTTTATTTTTATGTTGAACCTATAATCATTAGTTTAAGTGTTTTATATTTATAAAAAAAATCTATATTTCTTTTAATCAAACATTTGCCCTGACGTTCTAAATAAAGTGAGAAATGAATACAGAGTATAACATATTTTACAATGTAGAAAAGAAATCATCCATGTAGTCAATATACTATATAAACTATTATTAATTGACCGAATTTACAAAAATTGTAATATATATTGTAATCAGAATCTGAGATGACTTATATAGTGATGATTTTTTTTTCTTATTGCCCATCCCACACTTTCAATTTTATATTTGTAACACTCTTCACAATACATTTTGTTTGAATGCAGCTTCACATAAAAGTCTCAAGAAAATTTCCGATATGTAGTATTTTATATTTATCATTTAATATGTATTTAACACCACCTCAAATCCAACATGTTTTTAAAAATAATTCTATACACACTCAAAAAAAATTTTTTTGCTGCTTTATCAAACTACTGATTAAAATGAGCTGAAACCCTTTTTTTGGGGGGGGGGGACACCTTAATTTTTCTATGTGCATACAGCAGAGGTCAAAAGTATGAAAATTGTTAAGTGTTCATGAAATAAAATGCTGCTTTTTCCATACCATCCAGGTGGTGGTTCGTGCAAAACAGCAGGGTCTTAAGTGCAACTTGGACTGTTCCATGACTGTTCCAGAAGAAAAGATTAAGAACTTTATTCTGCCTCTGAGATTTTACACATAGAGTTTAGTATGATGATTTCAGTGTTTTCTTTTCTTTTTCCCAGCGTTTTCTGACATTAAGGTGAACAAGAAACTTCTGAGGCAAGAAAATGCTAGTTTGGATGAAGAATGTCTTGCAATGAAATTGTTTTTGTTCTTTTTTTACCTATAACGATTAATATGGAACCATATCAAGGTGTTGTATTGTAATGGATTTTGTATTGCATATAATGAGTTTTAAAAAAATGCAAAAATAAGAACTCACAAAACAATTGTGGCCCTTCCTTTACCAATGTACTATGAGAACACCACGCAGTTCCTCAACACAGAAAAAAAATGTATATCAAAAGATGTGTAGAAACGTCCAATTATGGTCCCTGCATTTCTGAACTATTATAAAGGACGTGGGCAGCACTCACTGTGTCATCTCCGAGCTTTACGAAAGTGAAGAAACATTCAACGAGCTTGAAGCCAAATAAAACAAGCTATCTGGCTTCAGTTTTGACATGGTTACATAAGTGAGAGCTGAAGTTCCCACAACTGAACAAAAACGACATTATTTCGACATCAAACCCACATTAACAAAGCAAACTTTAAAGATCAATTTGTCTGGCACAGAACATCGTTATATCTGATTTACACTGAGCTTTCAAGAAGGAAAAAAAAAAGGAAAATCCATCAAGCGATACAGTATCAACACATCATCAGCCTTACATTAGGACTTCAGCTGCTGCTTCAGTACATTCTGCACATTACCTGATAATAAAAGGCTTAACCACCTTAATTTATCACATTTTATAGTGATCGTAGGCACCTCGGAGTACAGCAGACACTACAATGCATAGCACTGACTCCCAAGTCTTTCATTCTCCATCATGTGCAGAATACAGGGTGGCACCGGGAGGATATTAATAGCAGCACGACACGGTGAAGTGAAGACTGGTAGTGAGAGGAGTCTGAGCAGCGGTGCGGCATTAGACACTCTGTACTGTGGCCTGGCCTATATTAACATGGCCTCACTGGCAGAGAGACTAAAAAAAGGACGGAAGAAAAACAAAGTAAACTACATCTGGGGATTCTACATGTTGCAAGATCAAATGATGCGTGAGATGAGTTTTCACTGATGGCTTTCTGGAAGTAATGCCGATGCTGATGGCTTTTGTTTGAGACACGGGGAATAGGGAAGGGGGGGAGATTATTCAATTCTATATTAGTTAAGATAATGACTTAGATTTTGGAGTTGAACTAGTCAACTCAGTTCTTATGTATAAAGTTTAGGAAAATAAATAAATATTGGGTGAAACAATATGGGTAAAAAAAATTTTTTTTTTAAAGTTCACAATTGAATTGCAATTGAAAAGCAACAAATTAGTATTATCTGACTTCATTTTGATTGTATACAAAACAAGTATGAGTGTATTGTTTTGTAATGTCTTTGAATCCTAATGTAATTTTCGTATTTATTTATTTATGGATTTTTTGTAAAAAAAAAATAATTTCTACAATTTTTGGATTCCTATGTTTGGTTGTTTTGTGCAGCCAATGTGGAAAACCCTACGTACCATACATCTGTATGTAAATTTGGAAACTGCAATAAAAAACTAAATGAAAGAAAAAAAAAAAGGAGAAAAAAAAAAAAAAAAAAGAACTCGTCAACTTAATAAAATTGATGGAGAGTTTTACATAGCATATTTTAATTTTAGTTATAATCTTTGAGAATAATAAAAATTAAAAAAAAAACATACAGGCACAACTAAACTCACTAGATATGTTTTCATTCAAAGATGTGAATTAAAGTTATGTGCACACAGTTAACAATTTCCTGTCAAATCTACAGTAACTTACTGGCAGCATCTTATCAGTTACATCAGAAATACTGTTTTTACATTTACAGCACCATTTATCTAGCTGTATATGTATATTTACAGAATTGTATGTATATCTTTACAGTAAAATATTCAGCAATTTTCACAATGCAACTTTAAAATACAGTAACATACTGCATAAATGTCCAACAGTAAAACACAGTTCATATTACAGTTACATACTGTGCAATTTACAAAAATCGCTTACAGTGCTAAACTGAAATATCGCTTATAACATTTGCAAATAATCCACTTATTGAGTCAAAGTGACCAAAATGGTCACTCCCTGATAATCTGGTGCCAAATATCATAAAAAAATGGAATTTGCTGTGGTAGGAGAAGCCACTGTGGGCCTTTTTCTTATAAACTACTTGCGCCTCAGAAGACAAAAGACGAAATGCAATGAACACAGTTATAACTGACTTTTAGAGGTGCGAGACCACTCTTTAGGAGCCCAGTGACTTAAGACAGTTCTGGGAGGTAATAAAACCAAAACTACTTTGTTGACAGACTTTGGCTAAGGCATTTTAGAATGACCAAAACAACTTTTAAGATTAGGTGTGCGATGTCGTCATTGCTGGTTTGCCATTAATGCGGTCCCATTATGCCCCAGTTCCAACAGAAAAGCAAATTGCCAATGTGCTTTATAAAATGGCTTTGAGCAACTGTTAAAAGAAAATAACATTACTTTTTTGCTTGCTGGAATTTATAAGTTAATGTGCTATCATCGTAGATCTTGTATTTCTTTTTATTGGATAAGAATGTTTATCCTCGGTTTTTCAATGCGCATTTTCAAAATTTATGCACATCTTATCGTTTCCACTAAGCAATTTTTAATGCAATTTTTTTAATGCACATAAAAATAAGTGGATGGAAACACAGCTACTTACTCCTGGGAATACAATGAGGTCTAATGAACGCAAAACAATCAGCAGTTCTCAAGTTTAAAGATGTTAAATTGCATCTAATAATCTTGCATCTAATAAGCATCATCTAAGTTTTTTTCACTGCAAAAGCTCATTTCTGTGTGAACAGCCCTTTGGGACAAGCAATGTTATATTAATACTGTATATTACAAAGCATGTCACAATCAGGTGAACAGTTTTTTTATGCACTTATTTTGTTGTTGCAATTATCATTACTATCATCACCAAATTGTCAAAGTATCTAACTGTAACATTAGCTAATATTTTAGTAAAAACCACAATTCCTAAATTTAAAATCTTTTCACTTTTCCAAATGAAATGACAAAGGCAAGCCTGTTCTTGCTCTCAGCAGCTAGTGAAAATGCAACTGGTCTGCGCTTGCTTGGCTCAAGTCCAGTTCTCAGCCAGAGTCTGCAGAGACATGTGAGATTACAGAGGGATATGAGAGAGGTGAAAGTTTATGGATAAGCTGATGGGAGAGAAAACAAGAGGAAGCCGCTGTGCTGTTGTCTGCACAAAGAGAATGTGACTTGTGATGACAGGTTGCTGTCAGCGAGTCTGGGAACGTGTCTTTGAGACAATGGTCTTCATTGCATTCATTAATCACATTTACAGACACTGTGAAACTACAAGTACACAGGTCCCACTGGTAGGGAAAATATTATCAACCAGCAGTGCTATTCTCTTTCAAAAAGCATATTTGCTCTGAATGTATGCTGTGTTTATTTATCACCTGAAACGGGCCATGACTTAAATTCCCAAGCGCCTTATATAAGGCAATTAAAGTCAAACAAGCAAAAAAAAAAAAATTGGATTTGTGGTGAATGAGAGACATGCGAGTATTTGTACAGCACACATCACTTTAAATAAAATCACATTTTGCAGTTAAATATTTATTGACTGCTACAATCTGTTTCGTACGGCTGATTTCTTAAACTTTGCTAGTTTCATTCTGTTATATCAGTCCACGCATCCCTTCTTCTCACACAGCAATTTCTACTCAGATCAATCTCCCATCCATTCACTAATCTATTTTTGTAGTCATGCAATAAGCAGTAAAAATGTACAGTCAGCCAGCCATTAACACAAAATAAACCCTGACAGTGTGCATTATCCCATACATGTATCAGCATATCCATACAGATTTGAACAAAAGACCTTTTCTGCACTATTGCATTTGACTCTGAACATTCTTGTTCTGAAACTTAAAGATATTGCGAATGCTACTGTATGTCTTTAAAGACACATATTAATATTATATGAAAGAAATACAGGATGAGGATTGGAACAATCCGCTTGTTCAGATTTTCATCCAGACATACAAGAAAAGTATGACTAAAACAATTTCTAAATTATATAGAGCAATAAATAATTCTAGAGGGCTCTCAACAGACTATATAAGATTAAAATGGGAAAAGGAAGTAGGCATTATTTTGAATCAAGACCAATGGGTTAAAATATGTGCTGTCCCACATACTTCAACAAGCTCAAGAATGTGGCCTAGAGTTTTGTTGGAAAAACTTGATTAGATTTTTTATTACACCAAAAATTAAATCATTACAATTGGGGTCTCCTCATCCTTGTTGGAGGAACTGTGGGGTAGAAGAGGCACATCATGCGCATGTATTCTGGCAGTGCTCAAGAATTAACAGTTTTTGGAAAACTGTGCACTCCACCATCAATGATATTTTTGATCTTTAGATTCCTAGATAATTCGAAGTACTTTATCTAGGAGATATTCCTATTAAACTTGAAAAGGAGGATAGATATCTATTTAAGATATTTTTGGCAACAAGTAAAAAAGCTATAACCCGGAAATGGTATAAAGAAGACCCGCCAACTAAAGATGAATGGTTCAAAATAATAGCAGAAGTTGAGGAAATGGAAAAAATGACACATGCACTTCGATTACAAATAGAGATCTTTGAAAAGAAATGGGGCAAATGGCTGGCTTTCTCCACAACGACAATATAATTATCTATAATTTAACATTTACATAATTCTAGAGGCTATGCGTCATTGCGAGAATATGTTTGGCAACCTTTTATTTTATACTTATTTTATTGATTTATTTTCCTGATGAGGTTAATTTAATCTTTTTATATATGTATGTATATAGATATGCATGTGTGGAATGGATGTATTTGGGTATATACGTATGTATGTATGTATGTATGATTATTTTTTGTTTGTTTGTTTATTTTGTTCCCACCGGTTATATGTTCCTAAAAAAAAATCAATAAAAACTAAGTATAAAAAAAAATAAAAAAATAAAAAAGAAGACATATTAAACTATGAAACCTGTTTTTCACTTAGATTTGCGGTATCACACCTCCAATGGCTTCTTTTTAACTAAAACTCCAGATAAGTGTTTTTTAAAATGGTTTCAGAATTTAGATTTTGTGAACAAGCACAAAGAAATGATTTAACTACTTAAAATATAAAGAGAAAACCACAATAAATTATTAAATAATATGCCGGGAACTAACCCATTTGAGTTAAAAAAGGTTATGGGAAAATCGAATACAAACACAAACACATTCCAATATGAGATTAGAATAAACAATGAAGTGAATAACTTGACAAAATATCATATATGGACCATTGTTGTAACGAAGCACAACATGTCTGAACAGCATCTTAAATACACACACTGAAACTGACTCTAGATTGAAAATCAACACACATTAGCAAATAGACACACACAACACATATTTAAGCAGTTAAGGCCATCACTAATGCTGTCATCCATTTCAAATTGCTAAAATTTTATTCACCTTTTGTTTTTTGCCAAAAACACAAAAAGAATAACTACAACAAGAAACATAAAAGCCATAGCATACAAAATTATTTCAGAAAAAGCATCTCGGGAAAGACATAACATCTCAAATCCTCACATCTAAAAGAAAACAATTCACAATATATTAATGTACACTAGAAAACGACTACTTCAAAGTATAAATGCATGAGAGATTCCACTCAAGCAATAAAAACAGTTCTCCAGCTACCACAGTGGAGGGGCATTAGCACCACTGCGTTAATTTAGGTACTATCATGTCTCCTCCTTTGCATGGTGCATCTTTGGATAAACTAATCAGTTTGACTGCACTGTGGCTTTCATCCCAGAGAGAAAAAGAGGGGGAGGGGCAGAGGAAGAACTGATGGGAAAGAGGGAGACGTTCTAGATACCATTCAACGTCGGATATTCGCATCTAAATGCTGACGTGCTGAAAAAAAATAATCTGCACATCAGCTCATGTGGCTCTGATGTCATTATCTTTTACTAAACATTGAGCATCATGGACTGTATTTACTGTTCAATTAATTACGGCAACTTGTGTTTTGAAGGGGGGCAGAGAAAAAGCTAGCTCTGTCAGAAAAGCATAAGAGCAAAAGGAAACTAAATGTGCATTACGGCGCATCCAGGTTGCTGAGGTGGCAGGCGGTTTGAGCTGCAGGGCCATGGCTCTGCTCGCAGGCACCGTTGAGCTGAGCAAAGATTCATTTCTTTCCCTGCAGCGGACTGATGGGAAAGTCCAGCGTGGGCTCATCCAGTTCTCTTTAGAGCCAGTTATTTAACCAGGAACTCTGTGTATGCGGGTGTGCATCAAGGCCGAGTAATGGGTCCTTTTCCTGGTATGTGGAAAATATCTCTCTCTTTTTTTGCCTGTAAAAGCAGAAGTATCAAGAAGCACTAACTCACACTTTCTGTTTCCTTTTCACACACTCACACTTTTCATTATTTTCTTCACACTGCATTGGAAGTGCTCTTTGGGTCTTGCCGGTAGCCAGGGCACAACACAGGGAATCTCAGGATGAGGCTTTATAAATATATAAATGACAGGAATGCATTTCAAGCCTGCGAGCCTGGCGACGATATACAGCTGGGAAGAGAGGAACGCTGTGAGGAGAATTTTAAAAACGAGCCACGTGAATTATTTAAAATGACAAACTGAGAATTCAGCCTTGCTTTTAGAGATAGACGCGGACGCTCCGTGATCTCCAACAGCCCTCGCTGTGGCAATCAGCCTCTGAAAGCCTGTCTATTATACATGGGAGGTAACAGAAGAATACAACAGGTAGATCTACATCTGCACTTCTTTCTGCACCATTTTCTCTGGCCTCAGATGGGATGTGCGCTTCAGCCTTGTGCGGCTGGCTGCGTTTTCATTATAGTGAGCCGGAGTGCAGTGTGAGCGAGAGCAAGGGGGAAAGAAGAAGAAGAAGAAGAAGAAGAAGTAGTCAGCATAAGCATTTCTGTCTGCCAGCCAGTTCGGGAGGGACAAGACAAATGGCAGCAAAACGGAGCAGGACTCTAATCAATACGTGGCTCTCCTGATGAAACAAGGCCAATAAATCACTAGCCCAGGCAGGCCAATATGGGCCCCTCACCCTCCGGCACTTACACCGAAAAGCCCATCACACCATCAACATGGTTATCATCGGTGTAACTAGCCCTGCAACAGGTGGTCAGTGATGATTAGAGGCTGTTTGTGATGGTCAGATCTGAGATGGAGCTTAAGATTCCAGCAGAGATGCATTGCTAGGCGGTCAAGAGGCTCCAAAGCAAACAGAGCCATGTCTTGTGCCTGTAATATCATAGGCTTGCTGAGATGTGGAAGGCACATGGTGATTGTTCTAGCAGAAAGAACAACTTACACAAAATAACAGGGACAAGGCTATAGGGCTTATCTGTTTTGAAAAGACTGTCAAATGTATTGAAAACACTTCCATTCAAATATGCAGAGAGGCTGGAATTAACATGGTTTGGTGCACAATCTTCAATTACAGTTTATTTACACATTTAAGTATTATCTGTCGTTATTTTTATAAAAGTGTTATCTATAATTATAGTAAACTGCATTTTTATCAATATAAATGGTATGAGCAGTTTATGTTAAGAAAACATCAGGTTGTTCAAGAATCAAGCAATCTTGTTAATATTCAGAAGGTCTGAGGTCCTGCAGAAGCAAAACTATCCAAAGCAGAACGTTATTTACAATATTTTATAGTACACACAGTCTTGGCAAACAGGCCTGACTGCATCCTCCAAAGTCGAGAGCTTGAGCTTTCTGTCACATAATGACGTGTGTGGACAGAAACTCATACACAAGTTTAACTTGCTCGTGCTGATACTGTACACTGCAATCTACTGTATATGAAAATTTTTTGAAAAGTTTGCATGTGTGATCTGAATCAGGAAGATTGACTTTTCACAAATAACCAATATTTAATATACATCATTATGCCACAGGAATCGTACACTCCAGTCTGTCCTGAATGCGCTATTGTTTGAGACTATGGAGTAAACGATAATAGTTTAAATAATGTTCAGTTTCTTGAACAGACTGATCATTTAGCTCCATAAGTAATCCTTAATGTATCGTCAGAAAACTCATTTACTTTGCCAGTATATGGTCTTTCTTTGTCCTTTCTTTAGGCCAATGCTTGTATCTGCAGCAAAAAAAAAGCTGCATAGTGTATATTCTGTTTGAGGCTCAAATTGACAGTTCACAGTATTCACACTGTGCATGGCAACAGTGCTTCTCGGCAGCAGCTGTTTTAGCCCTCAGTGTAATTCTGCAGCATATACTATTTTGCAATGTATGCTTCTATGAAGCAATGTAAAAATACAGTACTGAACTAAGTACTACAAACTACAATTTTATCAGAAGTCCTGTTTTGAAAACAATTTTGAAATAAATTATGTTAACATATCACACTCAAAAAATTATTTTTTACTTATATAAAATGAGCTGAAACGACACTATACTTGAGTTTTTTGGGGAAAACGTAATGGTTTTATGTTCAATCCACTTAAATTTGTTACGTTAACTTAATTTGTGTTGGGACAACATGAATGGATTGTGTGGAACCTTACAGTGTACCTGGTTTTCCACTATAGGGCTGAAAAATTCTCTTTGTATAACCATTCCACTTTGTGTCATTTTCCACGGTGTCGCTGATAACGAAGTTTTCAGTAGTACAACTGCATCAGTCGTTGTCTTGGTAATGCAAGTGTAATGTAAACAGCGTATGAATGAGGACATTTGGGGAATTCTTTTTTTCTAATATTAACTTTGTTCAGTAACAAAAACAACAATAATAATAATAATAATAATAATAATAATAATACATAAATAGCGCGCTTCTGCTCAGCCAGCTATGGAGAAACTTGCAGCCAGGCACCAGAATGGCTATGTCATGTTCACACTCACCCACGTGCCCTAACAATTCAGAAAGGCTGTCTAGCTGTGGTTAAACTTTTCCAGGCTCATGTGGAAATACATCTGAAACCATACTAGACAGTTCTTAGAATGACAGCACACCAATGGAAAAGCTGCTATTTTAAAATATTTCTATGCTATTTTTTCCTGTACGCTTTCAGCAGAAATTTCTCCAGTATCACATGATTCTTCAGAAAACATGGATTGGAGTGCTCAAGAAATGTTTACTATTATCAATATCATAAAACAGTGCTTCAGAGCTGCTAAATGCACATATTTCAAAATCTGCACATACCAGATTTTCCACCTTTTTTTACATCCACATGATGTACACAACACATAATGAGTTTACAGTAACACCTTGTCAGGACATCATTTGACAGATCACACACACACACACGCACACACACACACAGCCACAATCCCTGTGGAGTGAGTGAGCACTGAGCACATACACATGAGCCTTGAGTGAGCCGTCAGACAGAGGCTGCTTCCAACAAACCCGCACACCAGGCTCCCTAAAGGCTGACGGCTTCTGTTTATGATGCGCTCCTGCACCACCAGGACACCCAAAAACATCCTTTGTAGGCACAGCCAGACGGCCAGACGGCCCGACTGATTAGCAGCTAGGACACAGCGCAGTGGAGGCAGCAGAGTGGAGCAGCACTGAGCGGCCCTTGCGTGACTGTACGCCTGACTACTTGGACAAAGCACAGACAAAACCGTCAAGCACAAGGGGTAGTAAAATGCTTTGGTGGATTCAAAACTACTGAAAACAATAGGTCAGAAACAACTCGTCTCAGCAGTTCCTTTTAGCGATCTTCAAATGTAAGGTACTTTGCAATGCCTGGCTTGAACAGAATGGAAAAAGGACTGCGGATTGTGGGTGTGATGCAAATGCAAGACTTCAGTATCACATATGTGGGCAACAACAATAAGTCGGAGGCGCTGTTTACATCTGGTATTAAGCTGGATCATAGATAGATAGATGGGGGAGATCCTTCCCATTTACACCTGCTGATTTTTGATCTGCATCTTTTGTTAATTTTGACCAATTTCTTGATAGGAGGATACATGTGCAGATTTATATATATGGATGTTTTCTTATTGATTGATCTTACACTGAAAAATAATCTTTTGCAATTTGTATGAGTGAATTTGAAACTTGGATGGAAAACGATTTGGAGAGCACCAGCTTTCGCTTTGGATCTTACAGCTACAAAAGAGTTTGTGTTAGAACCAGGACTGGTAAACAACATTGTGTTTGTGAGTTAGTTTTTTTACCTTCAATGCAAATGTACAATTTCCAGTGGCAACGTTTAAATCCTGTCTGAAAAGTGCACGTTTATCCCATTAAAAAATTAGGTCAGTTGGAAGAGAGTAGGTGTTATTTTGTGGCTGTTTGAAAGCAACTGAGCACAATGTGTTTTCAACTACCTCTGGAAGTGGTGCAAATTGAACAAATTCAAGATCTTAACATAGTTTTCCCTTACATCTGCAATGTCCACTTGTGTTCAGATCAACAGAAACAAATTTGACGATGACTGCATCAATGCTAAATAAAAAGGTGACTTAACATTAAAAATGGCTAAAGTGATTTATGTTGCTGTGATTTCCACTGAAACAAGGCGTTTCAGCGGGGCATATTGCACGGCTCCTCTTTTTTTGTTTTTCGAATAACCAATAGCATTTTGTTTACATGACAGCTCAGCAAATCTGACAGCCACAGTTTTATTAAAGATAAATTCCAGCAGATTCCCCCTTTAGATTAAATATGGAACTGTTACTACAAGGAAAAAAACTGATAATTTTCAGTAACTCTGATGATGTTCAGTTTGTGATATGTATTGGTGCATGGCACCAGTGTTTGCCTTCTCTTACACTCGTCAGTGCTGTTTATAATGCCAAGGATGAACTGCTTTACGATGTTTGTTCTACTCCATCGTGTTTTAACACACAGTGCTCTGTGTAGAATTCAGATGGGTGAGATAAGTTTTGTGCTCAGCCTCAGCTTGAGCAGATGATCTAGCCGGGAGTTCTATACATTTGGCTTTTTTTCCCAAATTTCTTTACTTTAAAATAAAGTTTGTAACCTTGTGATTCATTCCGTTGCTTGATGGGTTTATAACACACTATAACAAAGACTTTTTTTTAAATCCTCATTGGAAACATGAATGGAAAAAAACCTCTGGAAGCAGCGCTGCTAAAACTGTAAGCAAGCACAAACACAATCTAAGGGGTGAAAGGTTCCAGATTGTAAATATAATTTTATTGATCAGAAATCTGATGAGAAGCTGAAGTGAAGAATGATGTCATAAAAATCATTGGCCCATACTAGCGGAAGAAAGAGACTAGCCTATATGTGAATTTGAATGCTTATATCTTCTAAATGCAAATTGTTGTTGTTGTTTTGGAGCACAGGAACATTAAGATTACACATACAATCATACTAACAGCCTTTTTTTAAGAAATGAAAAAGATATAAAAGACAAACATCTCGCAGATGTTTAGCAAAACTGCAAATAATGACTTAAAACCTATTACAGTTGGTGACAAAAAAATGACAGTGAATAGTAGAAAAAAAAAAAACACATCAAATATTTGCAGTGTTCTTTGGTCAAGCCACGGTTAATAACATCCACAGAGCTCCGTCTTCAGATCTCCTCAGGGGTTTGCTTCAAAGAAGCAACGTCTTTCGTAAAAGAGCGTCATTTGCACCAAAGCAAGTTCTCTGACTTCACCTTTAACTGCTGAAGAAGAAAACCCTTGTATAAATGCTCAGAGAGAAGTGCAACAAACAAATCCTGTCAGGTACAGTCTGACACAGTCAATGCATCAACAGCTACTTTGAAGTCTAACTGAAAAAGAAAAGGCTACAATTGCTCAAAACCATCTGTAACTGATAGGGCTGCACTACAAATTGCCATTTAATCAAAAAAAAATTCCCCAATAAAATCTTGCATTGGTAAAAACAAGCTTCGATGAGCTTTAAAAGTTTAAGGTTCCAAAGGTCATGAGTTACAGTCCTCTCATCAAAACTTTTTCTCTTATGGAGTACTCAAACTGTACGGTTTCTTTGTACTCTCCAAACTTCCCTGCTGCCCAGCACTCACATTGCAATTTTCAAATAGATTTATCATTCATGTCATGCAGCAATTTTCACTTAATTATACAGCATATATCAGAAGATTATTATGAATAATGGTGACGCATACATTTCTGACGAAACATATAAAGAAATGTATTAAATGAGAACATTTTAAATATACAAGCTGAGCAATATGCTTGCGATTATTAATTTGACCATTATAGTGCTGCCCTAAATAAATGCACCAGTACTCACTGGTGCAAATGAACCTACTCTTGGACTTCTCTGAACAAATTCAGAAGGCACCTGCAGAAACAAGAAACTGGCTCCAGAAAGCTTTCAGCATAGGACTTCCCTTACATGCTCACACTGAATGATATCAAATTTCCCTTCAGACCGCCAGCCAAGACACAACATGCTAGAACATTAAAGGCACCAAGATTCTGCTATCTGTCAGACTCTGAGATTTACGATCAATGGAGTTTTCCAGCAACCCGCCCCAATGCCACTCTCCCATCATGACTTTCCCTAAGAAAGCAGAGTTAGCAGCGTATAAAAACTGACGATTCCTGTCTGTTCAACTCAAAAAAACCTTGACTTTCCAGGCAACAGAAGACATCCTGTACAGATAACATGGACAAAAAAGGAGGTGGCAATAACAATATTGTCTGCATCAGTGACAACAGGCATGGCAGCCATGCAAACGTTATTTATGAGCCACACAAAAAGATACAGAGGCAAACTACATAGCAGGGCAAGAGAATATGCTGACTGGAGTAATATTACAACACCTATGGGAATATCAGCGCATGCCATCATTATATTGGTCTATTATTGCTGGTATCTAAAGCACTCGCACTACCAGCAGCACAATTTAGCCTAATGGCACCAACAGGTTATTGAAGATTTACACCATAAAAATGAGACAAGGCAGTAAAGCAGTGCAGCATAAAAGGAGGGATCTAGAGTCAGTGCCATCTGAGCTACGTGACAAACCAGCAGGGATGCACAAATGTTGCTAAACCTACTAGTCAACTAATTTTGACTTTTATTTCACAGTCAATCACTAAATAAAATGTGTTAAAGGGTTAAATTTTTCTGTTGAACATCAAAAAGACATCACAAAGCTGTGAGACCGTGCAGTAGTTCAGCGTTCATGATGGGTTGCGGCGCTGGTAGTGTTGTCAGAAGATTTCTAAGAGTTTGTACTGAATTTTTTAGGATTTTGAGAGCTGCAGAGTGGATTATTGAACATTGCTGATTGACCATTCACATGCTCAACAGATATGGCTGTTATTCATAACTGATCATCAGCTTGAAATCTACGTCTATCAGCTGATCCATCAGCATATTCACACTGCATTCAAACACTGACCAACATGACTTTCAAATGCTCCAGTGCGCGTGGACTTTTTTTTTGTCCCTACAAAGTAAGTATGATTCTGATTTTTAGTCAGAGTCAGTATGAGCCACTGATAGATGACCACTGCTTCCCTCTCCTCTGCTTTACATGCCCATGCAAGTTGCATTTTTTCAAATAAATCCTGAGGTGGACATGAACTGAAGGCGGGGGGGGGGGGGGGGGGAATCTGAATTAAAAGAAATCTGAAGAAAATGATTAACTCAAAACAATGGAAAAGCAAAACATGAACAGATGAACGATTCACAAAGAAATATGTAACATTCACTTAGAAAACATAAAAAGAAAAGAAAGTCTGAATGTTTTTAATTGAAATCGACCGTCTCACAGAACATGTTTCTGGATTTCAATATGCGAATTAGTACAAATTGACTTTTTTCTCTGGCCAAGTCGTCTACCTGCAAGATGCTGCCAAAGGAATATCAGGTAACCACAGTGGTGAAACCTGTAAGTCTAGCACATTTACATTCAAAAACAATGGAAAAACAAAAGAGTGGAATGCAAAACCTTGTCTGAGTGAACGGCCCCTAAAAGCACACAACCTCTCAGTGAGTGTTTGCTGGATCAAGTGGTTGGTAGCAGCATTTTAGTTGCAATCATTATTTATTTCAACAGCTCAGGCTGCCTCCTTTGAATGTAAATTGCAAATAATTTCAGGTACATAAACCTTATGACGGAAATTAAAAGGCTTATGTAAATACAATTAGACTAAGCAAGCAAGAATGCAGTTCATGCACAGTCACTGACATAGAAATAACAACAAAAGGAATGGTTAACTTAAAATTAGCCCTAACAGAGAAGTTACATTTCATACAATCAAAACTTAATACATCCGATCTGATCTGATCTAACACAAGCACATATAATGTGCACCAACATCAGATTCGCAGGTCGCAAAGCTGCATGATTTGCTTTCTTCCATGGAATCTTTCCATGCAATTTCATTGCTTCATACAATGAAAGTGAAGGGTTTCTGATGGTATCTTCTTTTATCTTGAGGCCATGACACACCAAACCAACTTCAAAGATCTAACTGCGTCAAAATTTCACCTGCATTAATGGCTTGCAAGAACTGCATCTTGGCCAGAAAGCTTCACCTGAATACACCAGAGAAACTAGTACAGCTGATTGCAAAATAGCAGGTGTGTTCTGCATGTAAGAATTTAACTGTAATTCCCCCTATGACAACTCAACATGCTTAATCAGGCAAACTGCCTCCGACGTGAGCCCAACTAAAGCCAACATAAAAACCAGACTAATACGTGCCTGCTCTGACCCACCTCAGCTACAAAAATTAAACAACTGCTTTATAAATTCATTTAGAATTTTCTTCACAAATTCACATTGACTGTTGTTGGGCAGTTAGTTGCAATCGAGATCTACCCCTAATGTTAAAGGCTCCTTCTTTCACAGAAAATTGTCAATTTCAAGAACATAGACCTAATGACTAGAATTAAAGGGGTAAAGCATGACAAAAGTTTAGCTTATGCAAATACAACAACACATAAAAATGTGGTTTGGTCGCAATGGAAAGAGTACTTCACAATAAACATCATAAAATCAAAACTTTAACAGAGAGCGCACCCAAATGAAAATGGTGCAGTAATTTACTCACAGGCATGTTCTGAAAAACGCGTAAGAAAGTCTTTCTTCCGTGCACTTTTTTTATTCATTCAATGAAAGTAAAGAATAATTGATGCTATCTCCATTTATGTTAGTCTGGAATCACATGAGGGTGAGTAAATATTTTGTTTTATTTATGGGCGAAGCATTACTTCAAGCACAGGAGAAGTCTGGTGAATTCATTTGTAATGGTGAATTACAACAATAATTGAAGCAAAAACAGGGAGAAATTTAATTACAAGTATTCCCACCACAGACCAAAACGGCTCAGACTAAAAAAAGGCTTCATCTTAAACCCAGCATTGAACTTCAAGAGCTCTGCCCTGATGCTCTGCAATTACGTGGTAAAAGCAAAATTACTGCATCACGTGCCCAAATAAAGTTTCCATCTAAAAGGTTGCGACAGCAATGAAGGGCATTAGGAAATTAATTATTGGATTCAAGTACAACACGTAAAGGGCTTAGCTTGCAAGACCGAGCAGTATTATTTGATTAACACCATCAGGAACGCAGCTTAACTTGAAAAAAAAATTGGCAGAACACATCAGAAGTAGGTGCCTGAAACCATTATCTTCACAACAGAAGAGGCGTCGTCAGCGTCTAAACCCCAGTCCTAAGGTGTCCAACCCCAATCAAAAGCGACTGTCAACTACTTCAAACAAAAAATATTCTCCGGCTGCTAAACCCTATAAACTCACGCTTTGAATGGCTAATATGCGTGACACGACTCACTTAGCAACAGCTGGTCCATGTTACCAGGAAGTTGCCTGCATACCTCAAGTAATTACAGTTTTGGTGGTGTTAAAAACTCTCGCGGTTAGCCAGAGCAGCTCTTTCTGCAGGGTGCCTCCCTGGTTTTTAAATAAGCCGTCCAACTTGTGCACAAACTGAGATGTTGCATCGATAGACCTGCTCGATTTAAGTGAGATGTAAGTGAGCGGCAGCGGAGTGCCATACATACCAATCGGTTGAGCCTCCTCCGTAACATCTTCAGTTGTTCCGTCTTCTTTGGTATCTGAAGACACTGTCGAGCAGCTGTTCCTTTTGTTGCAGCCAAACTACAGGCTAGTTGAGCTCGAGGATGAGTAACGTTAAGTTTGCATGTATGACGGCAAAATGCGCCTTGTTTAGCTATCTACTTTCCAACCTGTTTCCCCGAGCTATATGCAATGCGGCGGTGAAGCTACATCGTTTCCATATTAATTGAATGCTATCCTCTCTAACCATTCGCATTCTCCTTTTTTGGATACTTTGCGCGGCGCTAGTCGCGGGAGCTCCCCGCGCGCGGGGTCGATTCACTCAGCGGCATCCTGTACTCTGTGTGCCCTGTTGCTGAGCCTCCTAATAATTCACCGCATTCGCCTCCCCGCCGTTAACGCACCGCACGCGACTGGAGATTGACGAGGAGGAGAAAAGTGATGGCGATCTCTTGAAGGTGCGGATTTCCACTCGTGTGCCGCCGCCCCCTCCTCTCGTTCAGATTCCTGTCAAACACATTTTACTCTCCTAACGCAAGAGCCGCTACGACGACAAGCCCCGCCCCTCCGTGGCGTCATGACGCAACGTTTTCTGGGAAATGTATTTTTGGGTAGAACTACTATTCTTTTTAATGTTCTTCCAAAAAGAAACGTGTCGATTTCGAAATATATGTTCATGTGGTGGTTGGCATGAAGATCCACTTCTCTTTGCTTATTCACTTCCTGCAGCAGGGTGTTATTTATTTGTCAATAAGTCAAAGCGTTGGAAGTACAGCCAATTTTGTATAAGTCAAAACAGTTGTGACATTTATTTTGTAATAGGTTAAAAGTGAATTATTTCAGGAGGTATTTTTATAACCCTTGTATTTACATGCAACGGACTCCATCCTAAAATGTTAAAAGCGTCTATGGTAAAGACCCAATTCACTAAGCACAATCAATATCATTCATGGATATAGAATATTAATGGATAAATATTTTAAATGACCTTTTTACATCTTCAATTATTGTTATTATTATTAAAATTGTATCATTCATTTAATGTTATATTTATTTGTTTGTTACAGCTAATCTAATTTTGACATTAAATACGAAAAGTAAAGAAAAATAAGAAATAGGAAAAGATAAAAACTAACTGTATTGTATGTTTCATGTCTGGCCTGTATGTTCAATAAAAACACTTTTTGGGGGGGTATATTACCTATAGATTTAGATTTATCTATATTATTTATAAATATAATAAATGTATAAAGCCTACATTAGATTTATCATTATTGAACCAATGTTATCAATTTCTTTTAAACTAATGTGTATCATCAAATGTATTTATTATTATTTTATTATTTATTTTATTATTAAATACATTTATTTATAATTACACATATTTCTCTACATCAACAGACCCTCTAACACTACCAAACCCCTATTTCTACAGATGCCGCGCGGTTCTGAAAAGAAAACAACAGAAAATCTCATAGAATGTGTAATGATTTTAATGGTTATAATGGTAATTGTATTGGTTTTAATTGAAATTGTAATGGTCCCCGTGGGTGGTATTAAAACCACTAAACCCTAATGTTGTTTTATACTGTTTTAATGGGATTTGTAGTGGAAATCTGAACTTTTTTCAGCAGGACCCTTATAGTGTAGTAGCTATAACAAGAAATTAATTCAGAAAGAAAATCATTGCATATAGCCTATACTTATTTTACGCATTTCATCTGCATTAAAACATCTATCTGTGACATAATGTGGGTCGACGAAGTGAATCACTGTGTCAGTGGCCTAAATTATAACAGTCTTATTGCAAAAACACTGCGTGTTTCAAACTGCATGGTCTCGATGCATTTTATTAAAATAACTAATGGACGTCCTCTCTGACCCTTTATATTTTCTGTAACAGCACCACTACGTGGATTATATTAGGATTGCAAGTAGGGGTGACCATGGATGGTAATTCTTCCAATTTCTACAATCAGTTACAAATCAGTTGATTCACTTCACACATGCTCATAAATAGCCCTCATTCCACATATGAGTCCTGTGGCAAACAGCCAATTTTAGATGGGAAAAACAATATTTGAGCTAAGAAAGTAGTTATTTTTGGGAGGGCAATACCTGACTTGTAGTTAAACTCATCAAAGTTAAATTATGTCAATTTTGTGTCTATGTAGATATTTTTATTGCATATTGTTGGTGATAATGTTATAGCTGTTAGCTGTAAGGTGAGCAAATCCATGGCTACAATACTGGGTCAGAGCAACAACAAAATTAATTGTAAAAGTGAAATGTTACCAGCAACCCCAAGCAAATGTAACTGTTTTTATTTTCAGTATATGCCTATAGGTCTTGGAAGAGAAAGACCTCAAGACCAAAGTAGTTTGTGTTCAGTGTTTGAGCTGTCTTCTGTGGCCTATCTATCTATGCGTGATCACTGCTAGCAGCCACTCAAAATAACTTGTGGCTTTGAATGAATATCACAAACATTCAAGCATTTACAAAGACATTAATGCGTCTCTGTGTCATGCAGCCTGCGTAAAAACATTAACCCATTCAGCTTTTAGTTATTTGAATTGAATTGATAATTATTCATATTGTGGGCGTCACGGTGGCGCATGTGGGTAGCACAATCGCCTCACAGCAAGAAGGTCGCTGGTTCGAGCCTCGGCTGGGTCAGTTGGCATTTCTGTGTGGAGTTTGCATGTTCTCCCCGTGTTCGCGTGGGTTTCCTCCGGGTGCTCTGGTTTCCCCCACAAGTCCAAAGACATGTGGTATAGGTGAATTCATTCATTCATTCATTTTCTTTTCGGCTTAGTCCCTTTATTAATCTGGGGTCGCCACAGCAGAATGAACCGCCAACTTATCCAGCATATGTTTTACACAGCGGATGCCCTTCCAGCTGCAACCCATCACTGGGAAACATCCATACACACTCATTCACACACATACACTACGGTAGATAAGTTGGCGGTTCACTCCGCTGTAGCGACCCCAGATTAATAAAGGGTCTAGGCCGAAAAGAAAATGAATGAACGTTATTAGCATAGGCTTTGTAACCTTAACCTCCTTCACTTTTAAAGTATTCCAGTCTCCTACAGATTGCGATGTTTCCTATTACATATCTGAAATGTTTACAAAACCGACAATTTTTCAGTTAAACATTTTGTTAAAGGAGCTAATTAAAATGTGTCTGTTGTGATTGGTGTGATTACATTCTGTATGAACGCTCAACAGTTGAACGCGTATATCTGCTAAATTATTGTTCAGCAAGAAACACAGTAAACACGTAGCCTCTGCTATGGAGATTACACTGTTGGAGTTATGCTCACATGTTGGCAAAAAATGTCTTAGAAGTTTACTGGGGCCCCCTATAGGACGATGCCATAATGTGCAATTGATATATACAGTATGTCATCGTTACATCCATGGTACAAAAGAATTGCTAAAGTGCAATGAACGACCAATGACATTGTCCGTGAGTCAAGAAATTACAAAGTAGCCTAGTTGGTACAGGCTACAGTATATGTTGTTGTTGTTGTTGTTGTTGTTGTTGTTGTTTAATTTTTGATTCATAATATTTTTCGTTTATTTACGGTTGTGAATTGCATTATGGGGACCTTGATCTCTGCTCTGTCGACTTTTGATGTTGAAAATTTAACTCTACAGTTTAACAAAGTTGCTTTTATTGACATTTTAGTAGTTTGAAATCATATAATGTATAAGAAATAATACATCGAAAAATAATATACTGGCTGTTTATTACAATTTTTTTGTACCTTAATATAAAACACCAAGCCAGACAACTTTAAAGTATTAAAAACTTTTCAAGTTTAAAAGTTGTTTTAGGAAGAAAGATCAAGGTCCCATAATGTAATAAAGCATAAGCATAAATAAATGAGGAAAATATGAACATGAATCAAAAAATATGGAAACTGTTAAATATAATGCTAGCACAAAAATCTGAACACTGGATGTGTTATGATCGCCAGCGATCTAGCAGTTGCCGATCTCTGGAGAACTACAAATCTGCCACTTTACCGAACTACAAATCCCATCATACCTGTCACTCACACACCAGTTCTAGATCACCCCTAGAATTCACACACACAGCTGCAGATCATCCTCACTGATTACTTGGACTATTTAAGCACCACAGAGACATTCATTCCTTACTCAGAATTGTTCCTTGTCCCTTGTTCCCTGTCTGGTGTTTGATTTTTGGATTGTGATAGTTTTCTGCCTGCCCTGACCTTTGCCTGTCTCTTGAGTTACTCTTTTGGATTGCCTTTGCTATTAATGTTTTGTTCCTGTTTTGACATCTGCCTGCTGACCATTCTCTTAAAATAAAGCTCATGTGGAACTCCATCTCTGTTGCCACCTGACCTATCATTACAGAATGAAGTTGGATTCAAATTTCTTTTTTGGCATCAGTCAAAGAGTTTTACAGAAGGCATTTTAATCTCCATAATTCAGATAAAACTGCAAACAGTCTGGAAAAAAGTTAACTTTTTGTAGAAGAACATATTGTATGTAAGAAAGCAAACTTTGTAAGAAATCTTCAGAATACATATATATAAAGCTGTAAAGTTTAGTGTATGTTAGTGCTGCTTAAGTGGAGATTTATGGTTTAGAATAAAAACTCATTTTGAAAAAACAGCCTTTAAAAATTAGTGTGGCTTGACTGCAAAATAATTAAATAGAAGTCTTTAAAGTACCAATAAAATATATATAACTGGTACTTATATACACTCGCTGGCCACTTTATTAGGTACATCTTACTAGTACCGGGTTGGACCCCCTTTTGCCTTCAGAACTTCCTTAAATCCTTTGTGGCATAGATTCAACAAGGTACTGGAAATATTCCTCAGAGATTTTGGTCCATATTGACATGATAGCATCAAGCAGTGTCTGCAGATTTGTCGGTTGCACATCCATGATGCGAATCTGCCATTCCACCACTTCCCAAAGGTGATCTGGTGACTGTGGAAGCCATTTGAGTACAGTGAACTCATTGTCATGACTCATGTTCAAGAAACCAGTCTGAGATGATTCGTGCTTTATGACATGGTGCTTTATCCTGCTGGAAGTAGCCATCAGAAGATGGGTACACTGTGGTCATAAATGGATGGACATGGTCAGCAACAATACTCAAGTAGGCTGTGGCGTTAACATGATGCTCAATTGTTACTAAGTGTGCCAAGAAAATATCCCCCACACCATTACACCACCACCACCAGCCTGAACCGTTGATACAAGGCAAGATGGATCCATGCTTTTATGTTGTTGACGCCAAATTCTGACCCTACCATCCGAATGTCGCAGCAGAAATCGAGACTCATCAGACCAGGCAACGTTTTTCCAATCTTCTATTGTCCAATTTTGGTGAGCCTGTGCAAATTGTAGCCTCAGTTTCTTGTTCTTAGCTGACAGGAGTGGCACCCGGTGTGGTCTTCTGCTGCTGTAGCCCATCCGCCTCAAGGTTGTGCGCTCAGAGATGCTCTTCTGCATACTTCAGTTGTAATGGGTGGTTATTTGAGTTATTGTTGCCTTTCTATTAGCTTGAACCAGTCTGGCCATTCTCCTCTGACCTCTGGCATCAACAAGGCATTTGCGCCCACAGAACTGCCACTCACTGGATATTTTCTCTTTTTTGGACCATTCTCTGTAAACCCTAGAGATGGTTGTGCATGAAAATCCCAGTAGATCAACAGTTTCTGAAATACTCAGACCAGCCCGTCTGGCACCAACAACCATGCCACGTTCAAAGTCACTTAAATCATCTTTCTTCCCCATTCTGATGCTCAGTTTGAACTGCAGCAGCTCGTCTTGACCATGTCTACATGCATTGAGGTGCTGCCATGTGATTGGCTGATTATAAATTTGCGTTAAGGAGCAGTTGGAGAGGTGTACCTAACAAAGTGGCCGGTGAGGGTATACTTTAACATGAAACAATTATTTTAGTATAATCCATATACTAATATATATATTTTTTTAATTAGTAGTTTTTATTTCATTTTATATTTTTGTGTTGTCGTTTTATTTATTCATTCATTCATTTTTTAAGGCTTACTTTTAACACCATTTCACACACATACACTACGGCCTATTTAGCTTATTCAATTCACCTATAGCGCATGTCTTTGGACTGTGGGGGAAACCGGAGCACCCGGAAAAAACCCACGCGAACACGGGGAGAACATGCAAACTCCACACAGAAATGCCAACTGACCCAGCCAGGGCTCGAACCAACGACCTTTTTGCTGTGAGGCGATCGTGCTACCCACTGCGCCACAGACGCCCTTCGTTTTATTTACTTTTTCCAATATTTTTCTTTATCTCTTTATTTTAAATTCAGCTTAAGTTATAGTAATATCAAGTTAAACTAGATGAAAATTATTTATTATTTTTACTTCAGGTAATCTTAGTTTTAAGTAAACCTTAGTTTTAAGTTCTTCAAAGGAAAAATCCATAAAAATATAGGTGTTTGTCATTTACTGGATGAGGGTTTTATCTAATTGATTAAAAAAAGGCAATATTGCTAAACAATTTGTTAAACAAACAAACAAATAAATAAATATTTACCCATAGGCAACAATTATAAATGCAAATATACAGATAGAGATAGAGATGTAAGATTTCCTCAGAATTACCAGAGTAGTGTTCCCTCAAATTTTCATGTTTTCCCAGAAAAAGATAATAAACAAATACACATATGTAAATACGTAATTCAATAAATGAAAGGTTATTATGAGTCAATGAAAAAAGAAAAATATACATTTCTAATAGTTTAGTTATTTTTTAATGCTTGTTATGATTATGTCCTAAAACAACTTTTAATGTGTACTGCATTAGAAATGAAACTGGACTTATCAGAGTACTTACATATTGTTGTCATTTTGTCAATTTGATTGCTTCTATTTTCCTCTTTTGTAAATCGCTTTTGATAAAAGTGTCTGCTAAATGTTTCAGTCAGTGTAAATAAAATGTAAACCTTGGTTGAAAACCCCTGCAATATGTAATAATCCCGCACGATGGCGCTCTAATTCAGAAAGTGGTGGCTCAGCTCATTTGAAACCTTCAGTTACTCTAGGTTCTGATTAGCAAACACTACATCCTACACACTAGTTGACTGAGGCGGAAATGATAAACATTTAGAGCTACACGATAACATAGGAAATCTAGCGAGCAGTTTTGTATATTCATCCTATAATTCAGGCGTTTATGTTGATATTTAGTGTATTTTTGTTGGCTACTTAAAACCTGTTTTTGGTAATTGTCCAAAAATATGCAGGGTTTATTCATTCGTTAATGACATCTGATAACCTCTAATGATAAGTAGCCTAACTAGCTAATTCAGTTTAATTGTCTTTAATTACTTGTCACATTTTATTACTATGAAGATTCCATTTCGGTTTGTTTTTAACAGTTCATTAGTAATTTTATATGATGATTTACTTGTTTACTTTTTTCAGTATTTTAACTTTTTAAAAGAATTTGTTATGCATGTTAGTTATTAACAAAGCTTTAAAAAAGACATCTACATCTGACATTCCATCACAATCTCAATTTCACACACTCTTAATATTAAAGGTTCATGATTAGCATTGATGGTTCCATGAAGAACATATATCCATAGTGCAAAAAGAATCTTGAGGTGATTAAAATATTCTTTACACTATGAATTTATACACTTTGAAGAACTTTTCACTAAACGGTTCTTTGGGGAACCAAAAAATGGCATCACTGTGAGACCCCTCTTTGGTTCTTCCTGGCAATTTTATTAGTAGTGACAAGCTACCCTCTGTGGACAGCACTTCCTAAAAGTTGTGAGACTTCCGCGGGCATCCATTTTTAAGAGGGCTCCTTCACTTTCTCTGGTTGTACACTGGGTCTTTGTCAGCAGTTCCTGTCCCTGGATGAGGCGTGGTGAGTTTTGGGTCTGGGGCAACCATAGCTGCTTTCATTGACACCTGCAGATGGGACAAAGGGCTGAGGGTGCCAACACTGAAGACAGATTGATGCTTTGTGCACAGCAGAGGCAGTCGAAGGAGAGAGAGAGAGAGAGAGAGCACAACTTGCTTGCATGTGTGTGTGTGCACGTTGGTGGAAGGGGTGGGATTAGGGGGTTTATTGGGTGGGAAGGGGGTCGGGGGGAGTTACAGAGGTTGTCACTCCTGTCTGTGTGAGTCCAGGCTTTAGAGGCCTCAGAGAGATGGACAGCTTTTGTAGGTTGCATCGCTGCACAATAGTGGCACTTTAATGGGCGGTGAAGCCGGAGCAGGCTTTGGCCCGGGATTGAGGGGAGCTCGCTGGCTACAGGGCCGGGGGGCAGGGGGCTGTTTTACTGCTTCTCTTAGAAGGGACTAATTCATGGGCATTGAGTCCGTCACTCATTATTCATTGAATGCGCCCAGTGCAGGAATGCAGCAGCATCAATTAGAATGTGTTAGCAGATAGCAAGGCCAAGAAGAAAAAGCCTGCTCTCCCTTTTGCTCACGGGACAACACAGGCCCACTATAGGAGGTGTCAGAACCACAAAGCCTTTTTGTGATTCTCTCTCCATTACATTACCAGTGCAATATGTAAGGTGGGGATTCTTTTGATTCAAATTAAGTGGAAAAAACACTAAATCCTATTTTTATTCAGCAAGGATAATGGTGTTATACTCTATAAAGGTCTTTAACTACTTATCTGTGGCTTAAAATCTCCCCGGCTCCCGTTCGCTCTCTCGCTCTCTGCATTATATTTATTCAGTGGCAGTGGGTCAAAGACAGACTGTTAAACAGAGCTGCTTGTAGCATTAACTGCCGCATCACTCTTAATTGTATATCAGTGGGTCAACGGTTTGTTGTGCTGTCCCCCTTTTTTTAAAACGAGGGTATGAATTAAAACAGACTCTTGTAAGCCATTGTCGGCGGTGTGCTTGCACTGCCACTTCAGATACTTTGGCTCTTTTGAATACGAGACCCTCTCTAACTTCAAAACAAAAGAGCGGAAAGGCTAGCGAATACTTTGATGATGGGACGTCTGTCTGGGTGATATTATTTCGTTTTCCCAAAAAAGGGGAAACAGAGCGTGCGCGTTTGAACTCATTGGAATGCAGCGTCATCAATGATGGCAAAATACAATTGCTTTTGATTCACTTTTTAACTCAATCGTTTAATTGGCATTTAGGAACATGCAGGCAAGTTTGGAGACGGCGGCTGCTGAATTAAAAGTGCTAGCAGGATGTTTTAATGTTCAATGTGCTCAATTGCATCATCCATTTCCTCATCATTCCCCCAAACAGAAAGATCCAGCTGGCACGTGTGCGCAAATGGATTTTGGGATCTTTTTTTTTCCCTCATTCTCCTCAGATTTAATATGAACTAACTAGGAAGAACCTCTCATAGCAAGGTGTTTGCTTGAATATGAGCAATTATGCTTCATTTGGAGCCAAATGAGGGGAATTTGCATCCACTGAAAAGAGCGCTAGTCTTAACTGTGCAGAAAGTGCAGTAAATTGGTGCAAACTGAGCAACATGCAGACATGCATCTTCAGTATAATTGTATAATTGTGGAATGACTTTAAATGCAGCCTTCCAATTAAACTTGCTTCTTCGGTGAGGCGAAAGGCAAAGGCACTGAGCCTTGATGGAAATCTGAGAATTGCCACATTGTAAAAATTGCTTCCTTCAAGGAGGATCATTTGCACCAAAATGGGAGATTTTGGAATATGGACAGATGTCTTCACACATGCGGCGGAGTGAATTGGTGAAGCTGGCATTCGCTAAGAGGGAGGGAGAGAAATACGTTGAGAGAGAACTTCCTGCCTTTTCTGGCCTCGCAAAAAAAAAAAAAAAAACACACCACTTCCGACTGGAAAATGAGCGGGATACTGTAATCTGCCGCGTAAATGTAATCTAACTACATTGCTCGATTTGAAGTTCACCTTTACGGAATATAGCTGTCATTGCCGGAAAGCTGAAAGCGCTGTCGCCGATGACAAATGAGAGTGTGAGGGAATGGGAATTTGTGCAGTGCCAGTGGATGGGAGTTTACAATGGTCCGACTGCTGCTGTCTGCAGGGATCCAAACAGCTAGGCCTCTGTCTGGATTAAACCCTGCTTCAGACAAAGGGGGGCTCAAGTAAACGGTTCATGAATGCTGATTAATTGATGCCATTTTTCTGCAGTGTGCCATGGAGATTTAGTTTGGGGGTTGGGTAAAGAAGTGGGTCAACTTCGAAAAACAATTAGACAACCCACTTCTTCCTTCAGTGGGCAATAAGTGGTCACCTGAAAAAAAAAGTTTTGCTTTTTAACTTCTGTGCAGCAACACAAGATTCAGAATAACGCGTCTAAATTGGTCTCTGGCGGATTTAGGTAACAAGGTTCACCGCCGAGGGTTCCCACGATGGGGGTAGGTGGGCACAGGTGTCCTGGAACAACGTGAGGGTGGCCCAGGGCCCGAGGGGCGAATCGCTGGCCCGTGGCCCGCTTCAATGTGGGGCTCCCAGGGGCCGGCTCAATAGGCTGGGTTCCACTTGATGGTGAGAGAAAGGGCCGTTTCAGCCACTGCCCAGCAGGAAGGATCTGCTTGTGGAAGACCTCTTTCAGGAGCCTCTGTTTGTCTGAAGGCTGTCACAGCAGATGAGTACTCAGCAAACAGCATGAACAAGGATTTGAACCAGAAAACCAACAGAGCCCTGACAATATTGTGATTGGGGCTTGTCTCCTTAGAGGGGGCTGAATGGCCAATCAAGAGTAGGAACAAGTGTGCATTCAGAACGGGACGCGGATTCCTCATAGTCACTTTTCAGGACAGGGCGAGAAATCATGGCAGGAAACAGAGGACTGTGTGTGCTTAGGAGAGTCAAAATCCAACAACATGTCTAATCGACAAAGAATCAAGCTAAGCCTAGATGATCCTCTGGCTGCTTCTATAGAGTGTATGTGTGTGTGTGTGCGTGCGTGTGTGTCATAGTTACGGTTTAAACATATGGCCATAAATGAACAGGACAGACACTATGCTGAACTGTATAGCAACCGCTCACTTTAAGCTCACTGATACTCTTCCATCTTCTACATAGATGGAAGAAATATGATATTTGCCATTAAAAAATCATATAGACATATCCCTCTTTTTCAATAAGATTACGATGAAGCACTTGCAATATAATTTCTTCAACTTTTAAGCTGTTTAAATTCATTTGATTTTACTGTCCTCAAAAATGTTTTTCTCTGTAAATTTCATTCTTAGGTTTGGTTAGTTTGTTGTTATTCTTGTTCTGTCTACTGTGTATTTTCCCAGTGAAACAACAGCCTGATTAATGTTGACACCTTACATACAAACCATTAATAAATTAAAGAAACACTTGCAAACAAATACACAAGCAGTGGATATACTGTATATGCACTCACAAAAGTCAGACAGTGAGCAAAGTACACACATAGTGTGCTAATGATGAAATTCAGTTTTTACTTTAAAGTAAAAATAGATTTTCTACAGTCTTGCATGATTAGAAGCAATATTAATTTTGCCGCATCATTAATTTAAAAAATAACACTCACACAGATAAAAATTTCTCAGTATTTACACACAACATAAACATTGATATACATCTGAAATACATCCAAATTACACCCACACCAAATGATGTAAAATTAGATAATTAAAAAATAATCATTTTACCTGCAGTGCTCAACAGCAGTTTATTTTCCCTTAGATCAAATCTGAGAAGGTTTTTTAAAAATTATTATTATTGTTAATATTAATATTTACAGTTCAAATTTTGAAGTCTTGCCATCATAACTAAAGGCTATTAAAGGATATTAACAAATAATGTTTCAATAAAGTTTTAGTGGTGATATTTTTGTCCTAAAGTTCCTGAGTGTAACTTTATTGTGTGTTCGTGTGTGTGATATTTAGGTTTCATTAAAAATACACCTTTAGCTTTAACACAGCTAAAATTATCTTTAAAAAGTAATATTCCTAAACACTAAAAATACAAAATATGTTTGCTGTTTGTTCAAATTACTTATTTCAAATGAGCTGAAACAACATAATTCTTGATTTTTTTTTGGGGGGGACAACTTAATTAAACTTAAAAACGAATAAGTTAACTTAATTCCTTCATGTTGCCCCAACACAAATTGACTGTGTGGAACCCAGCATTTTTTACAGGGTTTAAATATTGTGCTGTAGCCTGGGAGTGCTGGTAATAATCAAATGCTTTTCTTCTCATTAAGCAACTTAACCTAACCAAGTTGCCATTGCAATCAGGAATTCACAGTTATCCCCTATAACACTGTCAGAAATGTTGGGTTCCACACAATTCTTTCATGTTGTCCCAAATACGAATATGTTAACTTAATCGTTTTTACTAATTTAAGTGAATTGAACATAAGACAATTATGTTGTTCCCCCAAAAATGTCATTTTGTTGAGTGCAGGTCGTGGGAAGCTCAATCTCACTCTGTGCCACTTCCTTGCGCAAGCCTGAGCCCAGTAGCCATGACCTTTCTCCAGCCAGGTTAATTCTGATACCTTAATCCCCTGTGAACAATCCCAGCGCCGGTGTTCTGAATCAGACTGCTCTCACACCTGTGTGCTGTCACCGAGCGCTGGAATTCAGCGGCTCGGCCTCTTGTCATTACATGCAGCTTAAAGGATGCTGTTTTGCAGACGTGAGATTGAGGGTTAGGGTTTCTCTTAATGAATCCCAGTTTGTCAAAGGAATGATCTCATATTTCTTTTACAGGATGTATAAGTTCTGTTTGACAAATGCTGATTTACAAAGGATCCGTTTAAACGTGCAATTTGCCGTACTAAACGTCCAAGCCTAATTCCCTGAAGTTGGGCTACGTAAAATTCAATCAAACCACACTGTAAAAAAATGCTGGGTTCCACACAGTTCCTTAATATTGTCCCAACACAAATCGAATAAGCTGACTTAATCATTTTTACAAATTTAAGTGGATCGAACATAAAACAAGTAATTTGCCCCTCCCCCAATAAAAACATAAGAATTGTTGTTTCGACTCATTTTAAATGAGTAGTTTGAACAAGCAGCAACAGTCATTTGCTGCAATTGTTGAATGTTTATTTAATTGACAGAATTACAAAGAAAAGATTTCCAATGTTTTCATGGAATTGTTTTCACCGACGTGTATTGTGAACGAAGTTTGTGAATATAAACATTTTTGTTTTTTGATTGTGGCAACACACCAAAAAAATTGGGACAGAAGCTAAATAAAAGTAAATAAGTTATAAAATATCCAAATTAGACAATTGTGAATTCTTAGTCTGTGTAGGGCAAGGCAGGAAACCTCAGCTG
This sequence comes from Danio jaintianensis, assembly GCA_903798115.1. NCBI lineage: Eukaryota > Metazoa > Chordata > Actinopteri > Cypriniformes > Danionidae > Danio > Danio jaintianensis. The sequence goes on along the minus strand of CAIGQV010016735.1, from coordinate 15,971,614 downwards.
AATGTGCATGACCTTTTGAGGCCTCAGATGACACAGCATAAACAATCACCATGCTGTGTGTGGTGTTAAATAAAGCCACACAGCTTCAGAAAAACTCTGCAAAACTGCTGTCACTGTCAATGACACTTGAATCTTTTGTTACTCAAAGAGAAGCCTATAGTATGTGTCAGTTTCAACCTGTTTTTGGGAAAACGGATGTTTTGTTCACTGCAAAAATGCTTTTCTTACTTAGATTTTTTTTGTCTTGTTTATAGTCCAAATATCTAAAAGTTCTTAAATCAAGAAGCATTTTCTAGACAAGCAAGACATATTAGAATAATATAAAATAATATCATTTTATGTAAATGATGAAAAATGAATAACAAGACTATTTTGCTTACTCCATTGGCAAATTATTTTGCTTATTTGCCTGAAAAACTCACTTAATTCTGGCATATTGTTTCTTAAAACAGGACTATATCTTTTGCTTGTCTAGAAAATGCTTCTTGATTTAAGAACTTTTAGATATTTGGACTAGAAACGACAAAAAAAAAGTAAAAAAAAAAAAAAAGTCTGAAACACCACAGGGATCATCCAGAGTTTAGGAGAACACATCTGCCATAGTATGGGGAGCATCAGAGCAAATGGCATGAGAAACTGTAAAGGTACAAGTGACGCAGAAGAATATATTGGAAAAGTAGAGACATATGAAAAGTCTAGGTTATCAGATCAAGTTTTACTCTGCACGTGCTACAACAGCATGGTTTCATAGTTACAGAGTAAAAAGAAATGTATGGATTATCATGAAAAGCAGAATCAGCCAACATCAACCATGGACTGAAGTCTCGTGTTATTTGTGATTGGCCAAAATCAAACTTGTGAATAACTTTAGTTTCCCCAATACCTAAACAATTAAACATTACATTAAAAAGGAAGGTTGATGTGATACCGTATTAAACATGTCTCTGTCCCAAAACTCAGATGATGGGCTATGTTAAATTAAATGTTAAACCCAACAGTTTGGGTGTGTCCATATTTGACCCAAATTTGCATTGTATAAACAGAATATATTCCTGAGAGATTTTTTAAAGCATCTTCAGCTAAAGAGAGGAGACCAATGGGATTGTAAGCCCTATAAAGAATGCAACTGTATAACTACCATAAAACAACATAATGTGTGAGAATGATGTAAACGTGGTATGTGGCATTTCTGCTGACCTGTTTGTTTTGTTCTTTATATAATTAGGTTTTATTTGACTTATGTATGTATTTTTGTATAGCATACCCTCCTTCCTCTCTTATGCACCAGGCACATTGTTCGAAACACTTCTATGTTTCTGTTTGTACAGATAGCACTTTTATGTTTTTATACTTTGTACTTTTTTTTGTACAGCCACATATGCTATATCGAAAGTCTTTAAAAATTTTATATTCCCTTTTCTCTAAAATTTAGATTTTTATTGTTATTATTATTGGTATTGTTGTTATTATGTTAAGGTCACGAGTGGTTGTGTAAGCATTTCACTGCATATCATACTGTGTATGACTAATAAAATTAGAATTTGAAATTGTTAAAATAAAATAAGAATTTTCTTTTAAATAAAAAATAGCAAAATAAATTAAATAGCTTTAAATACAAAATAGCTTCAGCTGTTGCAGACAAGCCCGGAAAATAAATCAGATGATGCTTGTGAGCTTTTTCAAACTTTGTCATTGCACTTATCGAGCGATTCCCGTGCTTAAAGCCGGGGCAGAGAGGCTGACAGAGAGCAATGCTGTGGGCAGGAGGTTGGAGAGAGATTGCTGTGATGGAATGGGCAGGGAAGGGCTATGACTCCTCCATTGAGTCTGTAGGGCCACGCTGAATTGGGCTGATTTGCCTGTGAATGGAGCCTTTCCATTATTCTTGTTAGGGAGCTGTCACATTCAATAGAGAAAGTGAAAACCTCCTTTTATCAACCTTTTCCAAGTGAAAGAGAACAGGCAATCAATAACCAAATTCAAAAACCGGGGGAAAGTCAAGCAGAACGATATGGGGATGTTCAAAAAAAAGAGGGGCATTTGTCAAATTGCTAATGACGAAAAAAGCTGGTAAGTGATGTAGTTTCGGCTCAAGTAGGATAATTAGAAGCTATTCATGTTAGAAAATATAAATGTTATATACAACTTTAGGCCAGACAGTAATTACGCACTCTAAAAATGCTGGGTTATTTCAACAAATTAAATCTTTTTTTTTTTAAGTGATTATTTTGTGTTTTTTAACATTGTTATTCTGTCCCTGTGTTCATATTTGTTGTAGAAACATGCATAAAAAGTGTATTATCTCTGAAACGATAATAGCATTTAATGACTAAGTTGATTATATAAAAACAAATCTCAGAATCAGAACTCTTTCTTTTTTTAGGTAACACTTCAAAATGTCTTACAGCAATTTGATGTATTATCTAAATAACTTAAATACAATAGTAAAACATTATGCACAGGTACATAGTATGTTTTTGTCTAAGCAGTATTTTTTACTGTTGTGTAAAAAAGAAAAAAAAATTTCAGAAACTGAAGCATACTGAGTTTAAATTATATGAAATCATTACACTATCTCTCAGAGCCTACAGAAACCTGTTATTTCAGATGAATAAAACAGCATAATTCACATTTCAGCCTTAATAGACACTAGTTAAATTTGATGAAAGAAAATTTGACTGCAAAAAAGCACAAATAATCCAGTCCTATCAAAGCTAAAAAAAAAGAACCCATATTAATGTAATTTAGAAAAATTGGAAATTTTAAATATATTTTTAAGAATCAAAAGGCATTACAAATACATTTAAAATATATTATAGATTTTCTTAATAATGCAATGGAAGAATTTCAATAAAAATGTGTATGTTCATGCCTTTGTCTTATCAAGCCAAGATGAACCGAATATAACATTCATCAACTAATTTTCACATACTGCGGCTTCCAGTGTTTTTCCGCTGGATGGAGAAAATGAATCGCATCATTTAACCCCATCAATCAAGCTGGTAATTGATGTCTTAATTGATGGCTGGGCTCTACAGTTAATTGAGCACCTTCATTGTTCACTCTTTTCAGACACACTGGCCTGCAAACAGGCACAGGACAGAGACGCTCGACAAAGACATGCTCAACCACTACATGTGTTGCTTATTTATTTCAGAGGAAGCAGAACAGATCTCATTTTGGGATCTGAATAGATGAGATAAACATCAAACAACTCATTTATGTCTCCATTTAATAACAACAAAATGAGAGCAAGAAAATAGAAAAACATTGCTACAAAAAAGATCATGTCTAAATGTATAAAAATATAATTTCCTATATAATATAACTAAATAGGGCTCCAAATACAGCCTAAAAAGTCTATTATATATAACCATCAATAAAATAAATTAAGCTGCAAATGTAATGGAAAAATAATCAGACAGAAATATGACAAATACAAAAAAGTAAATAAATTATTAATAATAATAAAAGCAAAGTGCAAATAACAAGGCTGCAGGTTTAGCCTTAATAAACTTTTACATTTCAATAGTCACAGAGCAGGTTTTATGTGTTTAAATCCACTTTCCATGCTAAGCATTTCATTTATTCATTTTTCTTCGGCTTAGTCCCTTATTTATCAGGGTTCGCCACAGCAGAATGAACCACCAACTATTCCAACATATGTTTTCACACACACACTCATACACTACGGCCAATTTAGTTAATCCAATTTACCTATAGCGCATGTCTTTGGACTGTGGGGGGAAACCGGAGCACCAGGAGGAAACCCACGCGAACACGGGGAGAACATGCAAACTCCACACACAAATGCCAACTGGCCCAGCCGGGACTTAAACCAGCGACCTTCTTGCTGTGAGGCAACAGTGCTAACCACTGAGCAACCATGCTAAGCATTTATATGCTAATTAAAAATTGCTAAAATATACTAAAACAAAAATACAATTTGGTAAAAATAATAAAAAAGATGTAAATGTAATGAATGAATGAATGAATAAAAAATATAGAAAAAAGCAAGCCTGTAGTTTAGACATTTTGAATAAAATAAAAATACAGATAAGTGATTGCAAATATAGCCTAACATTCATTCATTCATTTTCTTTTCGGCTTAGTCCCTTTATTAATCTGGGGTCGCCACAGCGGGATGAACCGCCAACTTATCCAGCATATGTTTTTACGCAGCGGATGCCCTTCCAGCTGCAACCCATCACTGGGAAACATCCATACACACTCATTCACACACATACACTACGGACAATTTTAGCTTACCCAATTCACCTATACCGCATGTCTTTGGACTTGTGGGGGAAACCGGAGCACCCGGAGGAAACCCACGCGAACACGGGGAGAACATGCAAACTCCACACAGAAATGCCAACTGACCCAGCCGAGGCTCGAACCAGCGACCTTCTTGCTGTGAGGCGAACGTGCTACCCACTGCGCCACCGCGTCGCCCTATAGCCTAACAATGACCTATAATTCTAATGGTTATCAAGCTAGTTGATGTTTAAAACTAACTACTTTTCATGCAAAGGTAATTTATTTTAAATTTAAAAATTTTAAATGTAAAAATTTTAAACTCCATTTATTCATTTTTTATTTTTATTTTTTTACTACTTTCCAGGCTTGTTTTTATTAATTTGTAATGAACAATTCTAAAAACTTCCCCAACTTTCTCCTATCATATATTTTTTTTCTCAGATTGTGTGCTTTCAGCATTCCCGGTCTCTCTATTTGTCTCTGCGGTGACTGAGCTCCGCTGAATCGCTGTGACCGATGGATCAGTCAGCCATCCATCTTGACAGGCCTGGCTGCAGATTAAAGCAAAAGAATATATAAATCAGAGTGCTAATGAATAGCTTTACTCAGTGGACAGAAGAGAGAGGCTTACCTATCTCTGCTCGTTATGTGGCTCCCAACTGATCTCTTTCAGCAATCCCAAAACTCTCCAGTCAGAGCCAAATGGCCATCAAACTCTGTTTTTAACAAGTTGTTAAACACAAGTTGTAGCTGTATATAAACTGGATATATAGTCAGACTAGTAAACCGAAGGATGTCGGTTTGATTCCCAGTAGCACCAGTAGTGTAAATAAACAGGTTAGAGTGCCTGACATATCGCTCAAAGTTTCTTGGTCAAAGTACCGCTCGAAGTGTGTGGGCCTGACATTTTGCTCGAAATTTTTCATAGTACTAGTAGTAATTGTAAGTGGTGGGTGGAATAAATAAACAGGTTAGAGTCAGACTTGTATAACCTAAGGTTGTTGGTTCAATTCCCAGTACCGGCAATAGTTTTTGGTATGTGGGTAAAAACAGATTAACAGTCAAACTCATAACCTGAATGTTGTGGGTTTGATTCCTAGTACTGGGCAAGAGTTGTATAGATGGTAGAAGGAAGGAATAAATCGGTTAGAGTTGAACTAGTAATTTAAAGGTTGTGAGTTCGATTCCCAGTACCGGCAGTATAGTTGTCAGTGGCGGGTGTTATAAATAAACAGGTTGGATAGTCAGACTTGTATAACCTAAGGTTGTTGAAACGATTCCCAGTATCAGTGCAGTTTTAGGTGGTGGGTGAAATAAATAAATTGCTTAGATAATTGTTTAGATAGTTGGAGATCTAATGTGAAGGTTGTGGGTTTGATTCCTGGTATGCCGGAAATAATTGTAGGTGGTACATGGAATAAATATACAGTTTTAATGTCAGACTTATAACCTAAGTATAACCTAAGGTTGTTGGTTCGATTCCCACTACTAGCAGTATTTTTAAAAAAATCTGTTAGAGAGTCGGATGTAAAACAAAGGTTGTGGGTTTGATTCCCTGTACATTGTAAGTAGTGGTTTGAATAAATAAATTGGTTAGAGAGTCAGACGTAAGGTTGTGGGTTGGATACCCAGTATTGAAAGGAGTTGTATTTGTATAAGCATGTTTTATGAAGATGTAGATCCTATTTTTCAGGTATGTTTGATTAGAGATGGACTCTGCATTCACTGGCCCTTCAGGACCGCAGTTTTCCACCCCATCCTAATGTGTTTGCATTCATTTGGATGGGTTAAATGCAGAGGACACTGATCTCTTTCAGCAATCCCAAAACTCTCCAGCCAGAGCAGAATGGTTGTCACACACTGTCTATACTTGACAAGTTAGTTGTTAAACACCCCCCTAACTAAACTAGTCTTTAAACACGGTGGGCGGCAGCAGGTATGGGTGGGAGAGAAGCTGGGTAAGTGTGTAATCCTGACCTGCTGATGGTGATGGGGGGCAGTTTGCTTAATTGGGTTACAGAATACTTTAATTACTTCACTTTCCCACATTCTTGCTGTGCGCACAGACACAATGATGGCACGGTGAGAAACTGCAGCCCGGGGCCCTGGAGTGCAGCTGCAGGGTAATTATCATTACCAGCTCCTGCATCTGTATACAAACAAGCCCACAGCTGCTCTGACTCTCTCTGGGACTGACAGTACATGTGTTCATAAGACGCCATTGATGCCACTGTGCCTGAGTATTCATTTATACATGCTAAGTTGACATACAGTACTTATGGAAAGCTGACACGCAGTGTGATGTGGTCTTAAACTATTTTGAACAGTCTTTCATAATATTATTGTATTATGCATGCAGCTGTAATGAGCTTGTTTTAGCTGACAAATATATGACAGAATATTTGTATTTTACTTGTCATTAGTCAAACTGTAAAGTAAATAGCAAAAGATAGGAAGGCTACTTACACTGTGAAATTTAAAACAGGTAACATCTATATATATATATATATATATATATATATATATATATATATAGTCATTCTAAATTAATATATTTTAAATTATTTTGGAGCTGCACTGTGATCCTTAAATATGTTTTGTCTGACACCAACTATTAGTATAGTAACTGTTTACTGTTTTATGACTTGTATTTTTATTTCACTTGTTTCATGCTTGAAAACCCCTTCTGTAATCCATACTCTATCATTTGAAAATTTAAGGTCTTAAAAATAAATAAAAACTTAGAATATAAAGTTCCATTAAGTTCCATATAAAAATATAGGAACTTAATGCGTTACACGCAAATATAACATGCACATACACAAATAAAACTAAATTAAATAGGTAATCCCTATTGAACACGAGGACTCATAGGGATGCTGCTCTGTGCAGTAAACACTTTAAATAGTCCACAGGGAATAAGCTCATCTAAGGGTGAACTGTAAAAGGAACACTTTTAGACTTCTTGCCCATGAATTAGCCCATAAAAAGTGGTGTGGGAAAGGGCAAGATGGCAGAGGAACAGAGAGTGTGTGTGGAGGAAGCAGGAGGTGTGAAGAATGGTGTGTGATCAGTAGTGTGGATGCAGTGTGGGAGAGGGGCTGCCCTGGCTGTCAGAACTCGGGCCCACAGTGGCCCAGCGGGAGCCCTGGCTGTGCTCCCATGATGCCCTGTTGCCGTGGCTGAGCCCTGGAATGTGACAGCACACAATGGAAGAGCGGGCCTGAGAAGGCTCTCCATCCTGATAACCACATTAAAGGCCCACCAACATCTGTTGAGGCACAGAAGAAAAGCCCTATCTCTGGGCTTTAACCCCCAACAGCACTAATCATTAACCCCCAGCCCTGAGAAGGAGCCCAATAACAGCACCTTATTTGTCAGGCTCCCTGCAGAGGGACCGAGGGGACTAACATTGGACAGCAAACTGTGTGAGAAGAGTTGCTTGATTACTCCCATGTCTTTGGTATACACACAGCAAAGATCTTTTTTGTTCTTTGCTCAAAGTAAAAAAAAATCTTAAGTATTTTGCAGTGGTTTACTGTTAGCAAGCATTCAAACATCACCCATGCTGCTGGGAATATTGTTTAATCAGAATAGAGGCCTAACTGTTGTTAGAATCAGACTTGTAACCTAAAGGTTGTGCATTTGATTCCCAGTACTGGCAGGAGTCTCTAAGCAGGTTAGAGAGGTGAACTTTTAATACAAAGGTTGTGGGTTCAATTCCCAGTACCGAGAGGAGCTGTAAGTGTATTTGAACAGGTTAGAGCAGTGAACTCTTAACCTGAAGGTTGTGGGTTCAATTCCCAGTACCGAGAGGAGCTGTAGGTGTATTTGAACAGGTTGGAGACTTGAGCTCTTAACTTGAAGGTTGTGGGATCAATTCCCAGTATCAGGAGGTAGGGGGAGCTAAAAAAATGGTATTTTTTCCACCTACAATTCCAACAAATGAGGTGTACTTGAGCAAGCTGAGGAATTGGGGACATCAGTGAGAGAGATAAGGAACATGGATGATTATTACCTGTCGAAATATACAGTTATTACTTCCACGCAAGTGCAGAATGAACATGCTAGTTTGCAACTGCCTTTGGTAAGACAGAAGTCAACTTGGTGTGTCACAGCCATACATATTCCAACTCAATCTCACAAGACAACCAAACAATTTTACAAGGTGGTAGTTTCATATGAATTTGTTCAATGCAATTTGCAATGTGACATTTATAGAAAATAGAAACACATAACGGTCCATCCATAAACATCAGAGGGTGTGAAAATTAATGTCATCATAAGAATTCATACAAATTCCCCAAAAGTATTCATGGAGTCTTTAAGGACAAAAGAGATAAATTATAATAAATGCAGTTTCAATGGCACGTGATGTTTGATCTGGATGATTTTTATAGGAAACGAGCATGCAATTGTCTGTGTGCAGGTGTTCTGCATCCTCAAGCGCAGAAAAAACAAGATATGAGACAGAAACAGGTGTCCTGTCACAAGAAAACTTCTCACACTCCAGGATCCTCATCTGCCTTGAAGAGCCTTTAAGGCTGCCTCGCTTCCACAGGTTTCAAAGCCCTGCCAATTTCACCAGCATGAACCTGGAGACAAAGCAGAGAGGCTGGAGGTGGGGGCGAACGCAAACAAGAGTGATGCAGAGGAGAGGTGAGTGTCTTTCTCTCTGGCGTTTCATACACGGCACTTTCTGTATACGGGCTCTGAGATTAGGAGCTGCAGGAGGTACCCCTAATGCACGGACTCCTCAAGTACCTCCACACAAGTAAGCCCATTCACCAGTAGCTCATTACACGGGCAATTAAGTGTCGTGGGGGGAGGGGGAGAAATGAGGGCCGCCAACCATCGTGAGGAGCCCCTTCCTCCCCCGCCCTGGCCCACTCCTCCCAGCGTCTTCACCTGGGCAGGCCAGAGGACACCTGCCTCTTCTAATGAAGATCCATGGCCTCATTTCCATTTCTGGAGTCGTATCAGAGACAGCGGCACACAAAACCGTGCCTGTGTCCTCTGGTCCGGAGAGGCAGATAGAATGACATGGCTAAGTGCTCTTGCGGAGCCAGGGCAGCTGTGGGGCCTGAAAATGGGGTTTGGGGAGGTTTGAAGTGGGGTGCTGCGTTGCCTACGATGCTGCTCTCCTGCTTATTGGAGGGTGCTTCAGGTCCCGATCAGCCACAATGGCTGCCATTCGCTTCCTCTGCTCTTTGCTTATAATGAGCGGATCTGCAGAAGGAAGGAGAGCCTGAGGAGCGAAAGAGCTCACAAACAATTCTCACCTCTGTTAAATTCAGGGCGACTTATTCATAGCTCTTCTGACTGTTATAAGGACTGGTTGAAAGCGTCGGTAAATATATGATAAAGCTTTTACACTTGATCTAATATATTCTAAAAAGTGCTGCTTTGGTTTTTTAAAGTCTTAAATAGTAATATTAATTGTTATGTAACTGGCATATCAGTGTTCATGCAATTAAGGTAAATAAATGACAATGAATGACAGTGCCATTTAACCATGGTAAATGTATTCATGTGATGAATTACGGTATACGGAGCTTAGACATACTATTATCAGTTATAGTCATCAATGCACATTTATCAACTGTACAAACTGTTCATAGCAACTTCCTTGTTACTTCCTTGTTGTTGGAGCACTAACAGTTGCAATTAAAGGAAACTATTAATATTTGCATAATTTACAGTTACTAATAATAAATTAAAACCTCTGGAATATATTTACTGCATTTATTTATTTAATTTATTTTTAATTTATTTAATCTAAGGTTTTTTATTTAAAGGTATTTTACTATTTTATTTAATAGTTTATTATGAGATCATTAACCCTATCATGGCATGATGTCATGACACTTTAAATAAAGATTTAGTTTATGTACAAAATAATTTAATTTGACTATTTGCAAGGACTACTGAGATCCCATTTTTTATTTAATTTTGTCAATATTGGCCTACTCATTCACAATCCTTCCCTCCAGCTTAAAATTTCTGTATCCCAAACAAAAAAATTAAGAAACATCTGGTCATTTACTGGCTAGCTACTCACTGATGGCTTTGTGTGTGTGTGTGTGTGTTTTCATTTAATTAATTTGCTTTGGCATAAATATATGGTTAGTCCATACACATGATATTATAAATGGCTATTTAATTACACAAATAGCCATTAAGCTTTATTTCAATCATTTATTACCAATTAGAGCAGTGAAATTGACCATGACCAAATGAGGATGTACAGAAAACATAAAAAACTGCACTGGGTAATCATTTGCTGCTTATTAACGACACTCACTTCGTGGCAGAAAAAAGTATGGGTTTGTCTTGTGGTCTCTTTTTCCACACTTATTGCTGAAAGCTCCATTCAGCAGTGCAGCGTGTCTCTCGAAATGATTGTGGGATCCTCCCTTGTTAACATGTTCAGGCTCACCGCCTCCACTCAGCACCTGAGGGCAAGAGGAGCACCCAGAACTCAGGTAATGGAGGAAGTGGAAGGGCAGAGTGAAAATAAACAAGCTCAGCCTCCATCCATCCGTTGTGCCTCACCTGCTCTCCTGTTTTAAACTATGACACGGGCCGTATCAGAGGTCTGTGGGTGGGATATATTTCAGAGTGCTGTGCTCACAGATATATCCATATCCAAGACTATACTAGTCTACCTGCATTTTTGTGGGACTTTTATGACTTGTAAGAGTGGTTGTAAAACCCTGGTATTTACATTGAATATATGCCACACATTTCCAGCCCTCAGAGCATTATTTTTGTTCTGAATGTAGCTATATAAAAATATATTTTTAAAGGTCTGATATTACCAGTTTCAAATTAAAATGTTGCCTTAAGAGCAATTGTTCTTAAACACTTATGAATTAGTGTGTGAGCTGTAAATAAGATATTGTTGTCAAATTTTCACATTAAATTTCAGAAATTTAGGCTACTCAATTGCTCAATTGCAACAAAACAGCTTGAAAGCCTTTTTACTGTAGGCAAACAATAGGTTGGTTTATAAATGTTAAATCTGGGTTATTATCTGTCCTTACCACGTTTTAAGGTGGGTTGTTGCCTCGTTCCGTCTGTCGAGTTGTCTATCACCCCCATAAAAGAAGCTCTGGTTTTCGTGTCACACTTGTTTACCGAACATTTTGTAACATCATGAATGAATCGTTCACTCGGATCACCTTGAGCGAAGCAACGTTGTTCTCGCGATATCTCCGTAAATACTTTTAAATAAATGTTTACAATTTCATATATTTTTGCATAAGCATTGAACAGCTAAATACATTTTAAACCCAACAAAACCGAGTCGTTTTATGTTATTGTACATAAATAACCCGTCCGTCACTAAAAAAAAAGAACGTTCATTGACCAATTAACGATTCAATTGGATGAATCATACATATACATTTAATAGAAAGCTTTCTATTAGATGTGTATGGGTTTTTCGCGCGCATTGAATGAGAGAGAGAGAGAGAGAGAGAGAGAGAGAGAGAGAGAGAGAGAGAGAGAGAGAGAGAGAGAGAGAGAGAGAGAGAGAGACGTTTAATACGAGTCGATTCATCAGAACAAATCAGACTTTAAAAAAAAATACAAACTGAGGACGTTTAGCATTTTGCTGAAACTTTACAAAGCTAAATACTAGGAGGACCGTTTAGGTGAGTACGTTTGTTCACGTTTGAATAAATTTGGGAAACCACATATTTACATTTTTAAAGGCAAGTTCATCCACAAATGAAAATTCTGTCATAATTCTGTCCAAACACATGTGAGATGATTCTGCTTAACGGAAGATATTTTTAAAAATGTTGTAACTGATAACCATTGACTTCCAATGTATTTTTTTTACTACTAGGCTAAACTAAGACATCAGTTTCCAACATTCATCAAAATATCTTCTTTTTGTGTTCATAGCTTTAATAGCTGATCCCGTTAATAGCCGACTTACTGTCACAATATAGAAAATATACTTTACTTTTAGTTTGCTTCTTCCCCACAGGTATATGTGTATTTAGGTGTGCTTTGTGTTTCACAATGAGTTTATGTGTGAGAGTTTGAGCTTGTAAGCAGCAGATCTGGCTTCCCAGTCTCTCTCTCTTTCTATTTCTCTCTCTCTCCACTCACTCACCTGTGACGGAGCACTTCCCCTGGTCGGCTCTTATCAGCCCAGGGAGGAAATACCTGCCACAGGTAAACAGGACCTCGTGACCCTCAGGGCTTTGCACTCAAACTCAAGCAGACAAGATGTTGTTCTTTCTGGCCTGCCGTGAGCATCCCTGCCCCCACCTGCCCAAACCATCTCCCACCCCTCCTCAATTGAATCTTATCTAAATATCAGCAGGTGTAAGGCAAGAGCTGCTTATCATGATAGATTCAGTATGCATACAGTTGATCAACAGCACAAATGCGTTTCTGACTGTCCGTGATGATGCTGGTAGCACTTTAAAGTAAAAGTAAGCCCTTATTTCAAGTCAGTACTTAGGAAATTGTTCACTTGCCTGTACCTATATAAAATCATTTTTAATCTGTATTAAGGCTACGTAATTGTGAAAAATGTTAAAATCTTCTGAGACTTTAATATTTTCATTTCATTTAGATATTTATTAACTTTGGGTCAAATTACATTTACAAAATCTATTTTTTATACTGAAAAGTAAAGAGTTAATGTGTATGGGGAAAATTATGTTTCATTGTCGGTCAGTGAACAGACGTCAAAATGAAACATTCTTATTAAAATATCTTACATATCAAAATATTTTTTATTAATATTATAAAATATTTTTTAGATATTATATTATCAATTTTGAATGATTAAAAGCGTCTTGTAGAAAATACATTATTAAAATAAAATGGCATGTCAATTTAAAATAAAAGTTTCATTTGGTTGACTTTTTAATTAACATGTTCAGTTATTTGATTGTTTATTTGAATTATTTTCTTATATTTATATTAAATATTGACCATCATTTATTTAACAAATATTTATAAATATTTGTACCTATGCACAATAAAAAAGTGTGAAGGGGTACAAATCTGGCTTTTTGCTATTATTAATTGCAAACCGCAATTAAATGTCTGATTGTTAATCTAATTGCAAAAACAATTATTGATTACTACAATTAATTATGCAAATAATCAGCAGAAAATGCATGATCATGACAGCACTTTTACTCAAGTGAAAAATCTTGTTAAATGAAAATGTTCTCTCTGAAGCTGGGATGCTTTACACTCAAACGATGTGTTCAAAAATAATAAATCCTGCTTAGGGAATTCCTTCCTACAGCATGCAACATGTTCCCTCTGCCTCCGGGACCATGTGTGAGGGTGGAAGCGTCCCTCTGGGACCAGTGACCCTGTTGAGGGAGCACATTCTCACAAGTCCAGAAGGAACACACACACACACACACACACACACACACACACACACACACACACACGGAGACACACACATGGCAAGCTGTTTTGACTTTTGTTAAATTGCAGGATATAAATTCCTGATGTTAACAGTTCAGTTTTCACTAGTTTTAAATGCCAGTTTTTGATATCAGGAATTGGATTTCTAGTAGCATCGATTGCATTTTTTGATATTAGCAATTGCAATTACACTAGTAAAAATGTTAACTATTAGAAACTTGGCATCAATAATGATGTCATCACTCGCAGAAATTGCATTCTTGAACTAAATAAGTAAAAATATCATTTTTGATATCAAGTATCATATAGATAAATGTCATCAAATAGACTGCTATTCATACATCAAGAAGGGATTTCTAACTAGTTGAAATTTTCACATCAGCTTTTTATTTCTTACTAAAATAAATAAAATTTTTGGTATCGATAAATACATAAAATGTGAATTCCTGATATCAATAATTCAGTTGTCACTTGTTGAATTGTTAATTCTATAAATGTTTCTATATCTATAAATTGATTCAACATTGCATTTGGCATCATACTAATTCAGTTTTTAATATCAAGAATATACAGTGGCACTAGGAACAAGGGAATTTCTTCTATCAAAAATAAAGGATTTTACTAACAAGAATTGCATTTCTGATATTTCAAATTAAAATTTCTAACTAGTAGTGATCAATTAGTTCTTGATAATCACAATTGAATTAGAATGGAATCCTATGGTGACATTTAAATAGATATTTGCGATATCAGGAATTATATATATTTTTCTTACTACTTGAAACTTAATAACTGATATGCAAATGATGCCACTATAAAAATCAAGACACAACTACACTATTGAAAACTGAATTCTTCATATCAAGAATTCTAATCCTGCAAATAAATTAGAGTCAAAACGGCTTGCCACAGAGAAAGAGAGAGAGAAAGAGAGCAGAGGCAGAGCTCCAGGACAGTGGCTCAACTCAAACACCTGAGGGTCAGGGTCTCTCTGTTTCTCTCTCTCTCTCTCTGCAATCCTCTGGTCTTCATGTTACCTGAGCCTCATGCACCAATGCTGCCCTTTATTTGATGGATGCGGTTTCAGCCCCTCCAACCACTTCCTGTTAAAACAGTGATTGATAAAGGAAATCTGATCTGCTGATTATGTTCAAAAATGATCTTAAAGTTCAAATTTGAGAATGTTTGTACCTACACTTATTTAAACTATGTACTTACACTTTTTTTTGTAAATATGTTTTTCATTGGCTCCTGTTTTTTAAAATTCAAAAGCTTACACATACACAATTTGTGTAATAAAGTAGGCTTAAGTAGTCTTTATATTATATTATTATAAAATAATAAAATAAATATAATAAAAGTTTGTTCTGCCAAAATTAAGTGTGTGCACTGTGTATATTTATTATGTATATATAAATACACACATGCATGCATATATTTGAGAAAATGTTTATTTATATTTAGATATAA
>CAIGQV010016735.1:15942816-15956070 GCA_903798115.1 Danio jaintianensis | reverse complement strand
ATATATGATACAACTTATATGTAAATTGAAATATCTATGTAACAAGTTTAGCATAGTTTTGTTTTTATGTATGTGTGTGTGTATCACATATACATAATAAATATATTTAATTCACACACATATATTATGTCAAAACAAACTTTTATTTTGTATGCGATTAATCTTTGCCCAGCACTAATTATATTAACATTTCAACAATTAAAAAAATTATATAATAATAAAGTACTAAGGCGGTGTTGTGGCGCAGTGGGTAGCGCTGGCACCTCAAAGCAAGAAGGTCGCTGGTTCGAGCCTCGGCTGGGTCTGCTGGCATTTCTGTGTGGAGTTTGCATGTTGTTCACCTGGGTTTCCCCCACAAGTCCAAAGACATGCGCTATAGGTGAATTGGGTAAGCTAGACTGTCCTAGTTTATTTGTGTGAATGAGAGTGTATGGGTGTTTCCCAGTGATGGGTTGCAACTGGAAGGGCATCCGCTGCGTAAAACATATGCTGGATAAGTTGCCGGTTCATTCTGCTGTGGCGACCCCAGATTAATAAAGAGACTAAGCTGAAATGAAAATGAATGAATGAATAAAATACTAAATTATATTATTACATTAATATTATATCGTATTATATCTATATTTTCTTCACAGCGCTGAAGTAATTTTATTATCAAGTTATCAAATAATGACTTATTTTGAGACTTATGTATTTATGAGATTTATATAATATAATAGGACTTCATCTAATATACAACCATAACTTTTTATCATACGTTAGAATGTAGCCTCTTTAATTCTGATGTATTTTTTCTGAGCAAAATACTCTCCTTTTCTCAAACAGCAGATTAACACTCCAAATCTATATGAAAATGAGTAGATGTATGACTTAAATTAGACCCCCTCAGTGTCTGCCAACACAGATTTACGTCCCAATCCAACATAAGCAAGGATAATTAAGCATCATCATCACCAATATGTTGATCTGCTAATTAGAGCCAGTCCTTCCCTGCCGTTTGTGTCTTTGTGTCTTTATCAGTGGTCATCCGCTCCTCAATAGCCCCTGGGCTAGCAGATATGAGCCCGGACGGAGATAAGCAGAACAATGGCTCAGTCCTGTATCTCTGTCCTCATCGGGTGTCTGTGCAGAGGATGTTGTTAAAGCAAGAGCAAACAGTCAAACATCCTGCGCCAGCTCTGTCACTTCCCCTTAATCTCCCTCGCTCGCTCGCTCTGTCTGTCTGTATTATTTGACATCTCTTGCAAGATGCTTGTGTGATTTTCACAAGAGAGTGTGTGTTTGGGGACTTCGGCGGGTGTTGGGGTGAGATTGTTGGGTTGACGAATAAATTTAAGTCTGTGTAGAACAAAAACAGATCGTGTTAGACTAAGGTACTTGACATATGATGGTTAGTTCATGGTTTAAATAATGCAAAAAATAAATAAATAAATAAATAAATAAATAAAATGAAAAGAAAAAAATACCAAGTAAATCTAAATTGATTAATCAAGTAAATAAATAAATAGTAGTCAAATACATTGGAATAGTGTGACTGACCAACCTGAAATCCATAAATAAGTCCCTAAATATATACATTTATTAATCATTAATTAATTTTAATCGATGAATGAATGATTTATATTATTTAATTGAATCATTTAATTTTAATTATTGAATAATAAAAATTTTAATTAAAAAATTGCATTGTACTTTAATCACTTCTACAATTTAGTCATACAAAACATACAAAAATAAATAAATACAATTAATTTATAAATGAATGAATGAATCATTAAATGAAAAAAAAATGTAATTAATTAAATTGAAAATGTTAAGTTTGTCACCTGACTGCAAAAATGACATTCAATCACAATGTCATCAGAGCGAGTGACGTAAAGCATTGCCGAACCGAATTGTGGATTTGTTGAGTCCTAATGAAAAACTTTGAACCTTTTAAACACCCTTTAAACAGGCGTCAACCAATCAGATCGCTTTATGCAAATATAATCCAGATGTTAGCCAATCATGTTTGTGCAACTCCAGAGAATAGCAGTATGTCAAAATGGAGGAACGGGCTATTATCGAGGTTGGCAATCACCCGGTGACTGCCATTTCTTTTGTGTCTTTTTTATGTATTGGTCCAAGCTGAATGTGATTGGCTGTCATCACTATGATGATTGCATCAGCGCAAAACTTCCAACAAGCCCTCTGTCAATCGTTAATGGCGATGCCCTGTGTAAATGGGGTGATAAAGTTATTTTAAATCTTAAGCTGCTACGGAGCGTAAATAAATAGTGAGCTGCTGCATTGGAAACCATATGGAAACATGCAGATTAAGGCCCGGTACACAATACATAATAACATTCACATCCTATGTCAGATTTTCATGATATATCCCCTTTAAGTGTTATTTACCAAAATTATTTAAGAATAAAATGTTATATAAATGTATTTTTATTTATTTTGAATATGTAGTACACTGGGGCGGCACGGTGGCTCAGTGGTTAGCACTGTCACCTCACAGGTCGCTGGGTCGAGTTCCGGCTGGGCCAGTTGGCATTTCTGTGTGGAGTTTGCATGTTCTCCCCATGTTGGCGTGGGTTTCCTCCAGGTGCTCCGGTTTCCCCCACAGTCCAAAGACATGCAGTATGGGTGAATTGAATAAACTAAATTGGCCGTAGTGTGTGACTGCGTATGTGACTGTAAGAGTGTATGGGTGTTTTCCAGTGGTGGGTTGTAGCTGGAAGGGCATCCGCTGCGTAAAACATATGCTGGAATAGTTTGCGGTTCATTCCGCTGTGGCGACCCCTGATAAATAAGGCATTAAGCCGAAGGAAAATGAATGAATGAATGGAGTACACTGAAAAAAATTATTCATTGGATTTACTAAATGTTTTTAAGACAAGTGGTTAGAAATAATTTATATGGGCTGAATTCAAACAAATTAAATTTAGTAATGTTCAACTTAATTTGTTTGTTTAAATTCAGCCCATATAAATTGTTTCCAACCACTTACCTTAAAGAAATAGTATGTCACATGATGAGAAGTCATCTATGCTAAATTTAGGCATAAGACACTTTTTTTTATAACCATCAATGCTTTTACTATTTAAAAAAAATGCTGTTGAAATGTAGTACTTTTTTGTGGTTACAAAATCAATACATATATTCTCCATTAATATTTTAGTACCTCAGCATGGTTCATCAAAATGTGAATGAACAAGTGTTATTCATGTCCTAAATTCCAGAGGATTTTAAAACTGATGAGAGAGAGAGAGAGAGAGAGAGAGACCCGGGGAAGCCTGGCATAGGCAGGTTAATATCAGGAACACTTGACAACAATGGAGTGTTATAAAAAGGTGCAGCTGTAATAAGTTCTTTGATCTTCCATTTCCAGCACGTCACATCATTACTCATCCTGCTAACCAATTTATTGCTCGCCATCGCAATCACATCAGCCCAAAGCTGAGGGGAGGAGCGGAGAGAGACACAGGTCTGCAAACTCAAATATAACACGTTTCACATTCCTTTGCAAATTATTCCATTAATAAGAGATGAGAGCAGGCTTATTGGGGAGTTAAACATGATTCAAAGTTGCTGCTATTCAACCAATATAGAGGTAATCTGGGGTAATTGTTGTAAATAGGCAGGGGAAATTATGCAATGATTTAAAAGAAATTAGATACAGTATATAATTCAATGATACATGTATAATATAAAACAATCTATGTTCAAATATACACTGCCCAGTTGAATTTTCTTTTCTTCAGAGAATACTGAATTTTTTTACATCAATGATGAAACTAATGAAATGCAGTATATACTTTACAAATAAACAGAGTATACAGTACATTCATATCATTTATAGAAGTTCATGTAAGGGTATTCATTCATTCATTTTCTTTTTCGGCTTAGTCCCTTTATTAATCTGGGGTCGCCACCCATACACTCTCATTCACACACACACTAGGACAGTTTAGCTAACCCAATTCACCTATAGCGCATGTCTTTGGACTTGTGGGGGAAACCGGAGCACCCGGAGGCGAACATGGGGAGAACATGCAAACTCCACACAGAAATACCAACTGACCCAGCCGAGGCTCAAACCAGCGACCTTCTTGCTGTGAGGCGACATCGCTACCCACTGCGCCACCGCGCTGCCCCATGTAAGGGTATATTTGCATTAAATAGTAAACATGTTCATTTGGAACAAAATTAAAACAACAGTGGTTTACTCAGGCCAATGTGGAAAAAAATAAAACTTAAGATATTTAATAATATTAAAAAAGCTGTTACTTATACTTGTAATAATACTTTACAGTGTTACTGTTTTACTGTATTTATGATCAAATACATGCAGTTTTATTTAAAACTCATCACACTTGGTTTACTAAATTAATCATCATTAACATCAATAATAATACAGTGTAGAATTCATAAATAAATCTACAGTATTGATGGTCTAATAAAAATATATATTTAAAAAGAAACATTTATTTAAATTTGTAATAATAATTTATTTGCTGTTTTACTGAATGTGTGATCAAACAAATGTAGCCAATAATAATAATAACAACAATAAAAAAATATATAAATTCAGTATAAGGTACAGACATATTTTTAGTACATAATTTTTTTTTCACATTCAATACAAATGTTTTCCTTTCTTTTAGTACAACCATAAGGTTAACATTGGTCTAACAAATGTTGTTTTTTTTCTCCTCCAGACAGCAGCACTTCCGTATAGCCGTGTCCACGTGTCTCCAGTGGATCTGCTGTGCTCCTCATCCCTGCGGTGGTGCTCCACTGAAGGTATGCGGGTCCGGGCCGGTGGGCGTGTGCTGAAATCCAGCTCGCCCAAGCGCACAGGTCAGCTCTGGCCGGTCAGCAGCTGCTGCCTGGCCGCGGTCCCACGCTTCGCAGGCCGGGGGGAGGATTGACAGGTCAGTAATAAAATCAGGCGCCCTCGCTGAGCTCAGAGCGGCCCATTGTTCCAGAGCCAGGCCCGCTGCTGCTGTTTACTCTCTCCCATATGCATTATTCAACGGCCCAGGAGCTCCCAGAGAAAGGGGCCCCATTCAGGGAGCCTCTTGCCCATGTTTTGTTTTGCTAATTTTCAATTAAAATAAACCATGGCGCTGAGGGGGGAGCGAAAGAGCGCAAGGGAGAGATCGTCCCAGGACTATTTACCCTGTGACGTCTAAAGGGATTAGGCTGATCACATAAATGACAATAAAACACTACTTATTGAGTATTATGTCAGTGACATATCTGTTATTTCAAATAAGGGCTAGACTGCAGGACAATGAGCTTTGATGCTGTTTCAGTTTGCTCTTATTCTGCAGGGGATGATCACTTTTGCACACTGATAAGCAGAGTGTCCAAAGCTACTGTCGGTTTCTAATAATTATGCTTCAACTCAATTTTAGTTTATGATACAAATATGTGCAAATCCAACTACTGAGCTACATTTCTTAAATTAAAATTTTCAAACCAACAATTGGGTTTTCCAAAACTGGGTTAAAACAAACCAGTTTTTTTTTTTTATAAAGGTGTACAAGTACAGTAAATGGACTATAGTTAGTTGTTTTGTTTACTGATGGATATTGCTTAAAATGATGAATGAGAGTTGCTATAATACAAAAATCAAGATGTAGTTATTCGGTTCTCTATTATATATATTAGTGCTGTGCAAAAATTTATTGCATCCAAAATAAAAGTTTGTTTTGACATAATGTATGTGTGTGTACAGGGTATATATATGATGTATACATAAATACACACATGCATGCAAATATTTGAGAAAATGTTAGATATAAAATACATGTATATATGTATATGATACAAATTATATATAAATTTAAATATCTATGTCACTAAATTGTTTTGTATAGTTTTGGTTCTGTGTATATCACATATAAATAATAAATAGGTAATCAATTAATAGGTTACTTTTATTCAGTTGGGTTTAATTACATTGGTCAACAGTAACAGTAAAGACTTTCATAATATTACAGAAGATTTCTATTTTGAAAGGAATGTTGTTCTTTGAACTTTCTATTCATCAAGGAATCCTTGAAATGTATGACTGTTCCATGAAAAAAATGTTAAGCAGCACAGCTGGTTTTCAACATAATGATGATAATAAATTGATAATAACATAAAATCTGCATATTAATAGTAGCAAATTAATTATAGCAAATCAGCATATTAGAATTATTTCTGAAGGATCGTATGCGTCACTGTAGACTAGAGGAATGGACATCACAGTAATGATAGTAGATCTTAATTAGAAAACAGCATTTTAGACTTAATATTTGACAGCAATGCTGTTGTTTTACTGTATTTGTGATCAGATAAAGTCTTATTTGAAGTAATTGACAGTAAAACACTACTTATAGAGTATTATGTCAGTAGCAGTGTTGGGGAAAGTTACTTTTGAAAGTAATGCATTACAATATTGAGTTACTCCCCAAAAAAGTAACTAGTTGCGTTACTTAGTTACATGTTATGGAAAGTCGGAAGGTCGCATTACGATACTTGCATTACGTTACTTTTCCGTTACTTTTTCTAACCTGGCTGAGGCTTGATCTTTTTTAAAACTTGCAGAACTTCTTTTTTTTTTAAATAGGGGAGCTCTGCAATTAACAACGCACTGTATAACCCACACTTTCAGTTACCTAAAAAAAAAACACATCAAAAAATTATAATTTAGGATGCTATCTTCTGCGAACTTCCTCACCCCAGAGCTATACATGAGGTATATACAGATTGTCAGTAAAATCACTGTCCACTGAGACAATCCTCTTTTCCTTTTCTTCCATGCATAGTTCAAATAGTTCAGCAATTTATTTTTTAAAAACAAATTAATTAAAATAAAAAGTAACATTCATTACATTACATTACAAAAAGTAATCATTACATTTTTTTTAAAGTAACTCAAATATTATTACTTCATTTTAAAATAAAGTAATGTGTTACTTTACTCGTTACTTAGAAAAGTGTTATTATGTAAGTTGTGTTACTTGTAATTTGTTACCCCCAGCACTGGTCAGTGGCATATCTGTTATTTCAAATAAGGGCTAAATTACGAGACAATGAGCTTTGATGCTGTTTCAGTTTGCTCTTATTCAGCAGGAGATGATCTGAGGGTACTAATTCTATAATTCTAAACAAAATCAATATGTCTTACAATCGCTATGTGAAACCTACCATATATACAGTACTATTTAAAAGTTTGGAGTCAACAGGGGCTATTATTCAGCAAAGTTTCATTACGTTGGTCAAAAGTAACAATAAAGACTTTTATGATGTTACAAAATTCAATTCAATTTAATTAAATTTAAGTTTACTTGTATAACGCTTTTCATAATAATTATCGTTCCAAAGCAGCTTCACAAAAAGTGCACATTACAGTCAAATTTAGAAAAGTTAAGGAGGTGTGTAAAGTGTTGGCAGTATATAAATCTAGTTAACTTGCAGTTATACAGAAGTGTTTTTCCAAATGAAATAATATTGACATGTACTAATAGTAATACATGTTCAATGAAGGGTATTTTGTGTATTTTATCATATTATATTAAAATATATGCATTTTGAGAAGAATGTTGTTCTTTTGACCTTTCTATTCATGAAAGAGTCCTTAAAATGTATCACTGTTACATCAAAATATATTAAGCAGCTGTTTTCAACATCGACGATAAGAAATCAACATATTATTTATAATGAATTTTAATAATAGTGAATTAATACTAGCAAGTCAGCATATTAGAATGGAATTATTTCTAAAACAACATGCAAAGATCTAAGTGTAATGCATTATGTAGTTCCTAAATTAATTAATTCATAACGTAACAGTTTTAAATGAATTCAAAATCCGCATATTAGAATGATTTCTGAAGGATCATGTGACAGGAGAAAATAACATTACATAAAAAAAAATATCATCTATTAATGTCTTGCTGTTTTGCTTTATGCTGTAAATGAGAAAAATGTGGTCAGAAAAATTATGTAAAGGCAAAACAAGTTAACTCTTCTGAAACAATTGGCAGATATAACGACTAATATTTATCACCTAATTTACATTCTTTTTTAAATAAGTAATTTTGCTTATCAAGTATATGTATCTTGATTTAAGAATGACAATAGCAAATATTGGAGAATGTCATAACAGATTGGCTTGATACGCAGCATTCGTCATTGATTTTTAATTAAATGTTTAGCATAAAGAGCACCACCGTAACCTGCAGAAAGACGACGTGACCTGCAGATCATTAAATATCAGCATCCCTGACACTGCGGGCTAATCAATAAGTGCACTGATAGCTTTTTATTGTTGCGTTCTTTCACACAGGAGGGGGTTTGGCTGAGGCAGAGGGGCTGCGCACAGATGCAGTGACAGTGGGGAGTAAGCAAAGTTAAAGATTCACCACACATCTGTTACTCTGCCACAGCGCGGACTCTCAGGCACCTACCCCTGCTGTCTGCCCGCTGTCTGCCTGCCCGCCTGGTACGTCTGTCTGTCTGTCGGCCTGCCTTCCCCTCATATGTGACTGTGTGCTGCTGTCCACCTGTTGCTGGTAACCTGCATGTGCTCTACTAACTGACCAACTGCTTCCTGTTGTGTCCTAATGCGCAAGAGCATCTTCAAACCGGACAGCAGCTTCGGTCGCTCCAAGCCTGCCAACAGACAGAGCAACATTTATATTATTTTCAGTTTTAATTATAGCTAAAAAGACCAGTTTAATTCAATCAGGAGTGTGCGGTGTAATTAATTGTGGCAGCTGCTTCAGAGCTCTGTGCTGTTTCTCATTTAGGCTGTTTTCACAATTGTTTCATAAATTGTTTGATTCTGCTTGTCTATTTAAAGCAGACTTCAGGGTGTTTTTTTTCAGTAGCTAAAGAAAACCAAACCCTGAAGTTGTCTTAATAAGAAGAAAACCGATATTACCACACTGTATAAATTGCTGAGTTCCACAATGATTGATTTGTGTTGGGACAACATGAAGGATTTAAGTTAACTTATAAGGTTTTTTACAAATTTAAGTAGCTTGAACTTAAAACAATCAAGTTGTCCCCAAAAAGCCTCAAACATTTTGTTGTTTCAGTTCCTTTTCAATAAGTAGTATTGCTACAACAGCAAATGTCTTTTTTTGAGTGTATATTATATTAACTGTTATTGACTTACATGGTATTTTCCCCCTAACTATGGATGGCTCCAACTTTCTCAATCATACAAACAAACAAACAAAATCATAAGGGTTTGGACCACTTGAGGATGAGTAAATTGTAAGTAAATATTTATTGTTGGGTGAACTATCCATTTAATGGAACAGTTTATTGAACTTTGAGGCAAAAAAAAGTCCTTGTGCTCTTGTTCAATAAGATATTTGATTTGTCAAAGTCTTGTATTACACACACACATATATATATAGTTGGGTCTTAGGCCATTAGTATTTTCACCAAAAAAAGGTCAGTAATTTCTATTTTTTTCTGTAGCATGTCAGTTTGAAATATCAAATATATTTGATTTATACAGTGAACATTATACAATGAACAGTGAACATTACTTATACAGTGAGATTATTGTCTGCACAACAATAATCTCACTGTATAATTACAATTAATGATAAAAAAATAATGTTTGATAATAAATGTAAATTGATATTTCAAACGGACATACTACAGAAATAGAAATAAACGACTTTAAACCTTTTTTTTTTGGAGAAAATACTAGTGGCCCAAGACTTTTGCACAGTACTGTATATGCTGATATTTATAGCCAAAAACTAAGATGAAATTTTGATAGCTTCTACTTACATAAAATGCATATTTCATTAATCTTACTGTCTTATTGATTGAACATATCAAGAGTGTCAATTTATAAGTGTTTACCCAATGCAGTCATACTTTAAAAATGTTTTGCATGTTGGACTTGCATTTTGTAAAGTTAAAAATGTACAGATGACAGCTATGTAAAATACTGTATTTTGCAAGCCTTTATAAAGAAACACGATTCATCTGTGCACGTAAGGTCCTGTTTTCTGCCATTGTTGTTTTGGTTGTCAGGTACTCATGACTGCCTATAGACTGGACATGTAATATGCATGATATCACATTTTCCCCAAATTTGCAGTTGATATTGGGATATTTTCAAAAACCTCACTTTGTATAAGGTTTGTAGGTTTGTGTTTTTAAAACTCTGAAACCACTTGTCATGTATACGAATTGTCAATTGCATAAACAGTTTCAGATTTTACTTAAAATAGTTGTAAACATACCCTATTATCTCTCAGAAATATCTTAGTGAGATGATTTATTTAAATGCTGTTTTCTCATCAGATCTCTACAACTAATTGTAGGAAGAATTAGACATTTTGTGCAATGTAGCTCAGGAAGAACTAATACATGTACAAATACAGTTTCTTACTCATCATCTATTTTTAATAGAATAAATATATATAGATAATCAAGTAAACTTTTCAAGCATTTTGAAGCATTTTGAGGAGCTCTGTTTGTACACTAGCTCCAAACATTTAACTTTTAAAACTTCCTGTCAAAACAGCAAACACTCCATTTGACTGAGTTTTTCAAAATTTTCTATATAACTCCTACACAGTACAAATGCTGGGTTGAAAAAATTAACCCAACATTGGCTTTCTTCATATTTAAACCAACATTGGATTACGACAACCCAGCATTTTTACAGTGCACATTCTTCTTTACAGTCTATAATCCTCAGCACTCTCATCTCCTCAGATCCCTTTGTCCGAGCCCAGTTTTTTCACCAATAAGACGCACATCACCAAAAAAGACTTAGGATCTTCTTATACGGGCCACAGAGAAGTTGAGGAGCGCAGATGAGCGGCTGTCCTGAATGGGCTTCATCCCCCGCTGGGTGCAGGTGAGCACTCCAGGCAAACTCGCACCTGCCCTCTTTGTTTGACTGATGGCTTTACAGCGAGCGGGATCTGACTGTCTCGTAAAGCCAGCGGGCCGACGGGCCGTAAAGTCTAACTGCTGTCAGAGCTTTGTGTGAGGTGTGAAAGTGTGTGTGTGTGTGAGGCCCTCAGAGACAGGGACTGATCATCAGTACAGACAGACTGACACAAACAATCACACTCCAGACAAAACACAGTCATTAAAGACCAACCAATAAAAGCAGCATTCAGCTGATGTGTATACAGAGAGTGGGGTAAGTTGGGTCACTTTTTACTTTAGCTGACCTCTAGGTAAATAGGCATTAGATGTCAAATAAAGCATGTAATTATATTTGAGGATGTCTGATATTGCAGAGGGACAAGGGACTTGGCTTATAATGCGGATTATCATACATTAGGGATTATTTGTGTCATAATAAGAGGAAAGTTTTTAGGGATTGCATGAAACATTTATATTATGTTGTAATGGTTTGGGATCTGGAAGGTTTTTGAAAGACATTTATCATTTTTGTGTGTATCTTATTTGTAATTGTATAAACTAGCATGTAGAAATAATAATATTTCAATGTAATAAAACATTTTCAAACAACTGTAACTGCTGAGAAAAATACTGAATTTAAATTGGATGCAAAGCGAACTATTAAACGTTATGCAATAACGTGAGGTAAAAAAAACTATTTCTTTTTTGTGTGGTAGGTATTAATTATTAACCCTTGTGCACTGTTCAAATTGACTACCCTTTTGTTATGTTTGGGATGGAAACATCCACTGAATTAAACTGCTGTAAAAATGCATCAGATAAATTTTGTTTTTTTAATTTTTGCAGAAATCTGTTAATCAACCTCAGTCCTGATCAAAACTACTAAATTGTTTAGAAAATTACAGGATTTTAACTCTTTAATTGCCAAGTTCATAAATGATGTCACTGATTTGGTGAAAAGAAACCACACAAAATTACTTATTTTCAATATAAAAAGTAATTTTGGACTGGATTTTTCTTAACCTTTTATCATAGTCTTGGAGATATAAATGATTAGTAACAACATTGGCTTAGTAACAACATTTGTTCTCCCTAATTTACTGTTGGTGGCTGTTTTTGCCCAATTGACTTCCATTATAACCACATTTAATGGTGCATAAATACACAGTCTTTGTTTTTATTTACTCCATGTAGTTCTGAGAGCTGAGATGCATATTTTGATTTCAGAGACATCAAGGTCACTCACACATTCAGACACACATACACACACTTTAATTTGCTGTTATACTCCATATAAAATCCAGAAACTACGCTTTTTTTTGCACAGGCCTATCTAAAGGGTTAATGGTGCCAAATGAAGATCAACAGTAAACATTACAAATTTTAGCTCTTCCCAACAGGGAAAACCACCAACAATCAAAAATGCATGGTGTCATGGTTTTGTAATCAAAAACATGTGGTTATAATGAAAATCAATGGGGCAAAAACAGCCACCAACAGTAAATTAGGGAGAAAAAATGAAAATCAATTAAAAACAATGCATCAAAGTGCAATGTTGTTTCACATGTCCAAGACTTTGATAAAAGCTTAAAAATAAAAAATCCAGTCCACAATTACTTTTTATATTAAAAATACGTCATTTTGTGTGTGTTTTTTTCACCAAATCAGTGACATAATTTATGAATTTGGCAAATAAAGAGTTAAAACCTCTAATTTTCTAAGCAATTTAGTAGTTTTGGACTGAGGATGATTAACAGATTTATGCAAAAGAAAATTGACAAAAATATTTATCTGATGCATTTTTACAGCAGTTTAAGTCAGTGGATGTTTTCATCCCTAACATAAAAAAGGGTAGTAAATTTGCCCTGAGTGCATTGTTGAGTTTTTTTTTTAATCCAAACAATTGTCCCATAATATGTCAAAATAAGATTTGTCACCAAAAATCATTCTGCTAGCTGAAACAGAAAAAGTTATGGCCAAATTAATGACTCAAAATCCCCCCAGAGTGGATGAAAACATCCCCAACAGTAAGGGTTAATTAATAAATCTATTTAAGTTATAATCTGCTGGAAAAAAATATATTTAATGTGCTTTTATATGTATATAAAGAAAATATATTTAAGCAATAATGTGTAGTTTATTTTTATTTTATAATATTTTATTGTACTTTTTTCCCTTTTGTATAGTACTGTAGGTAAAATAAATTAGATTTTATTATACAAATAAAATCAATTTAGTTTTAGCTAATGGAATCATTTGTTTAAGCAAATTTATTATTTTCATTAATAACTTTTAAGCATTTAAAAATTTCATAATAAAATATTGAGTATTTCGAGTAATATAGAGTAATTT
>CAIGQV010016735.1:15927326-15938565 GCA_903798115.1 Danio jaintianensis | reverse complement strand
CACCTATACCGCATGTCTTTGGACTTGTTGGGGAAACCGGAGCACCCGGAGGAAACCCACGCGAACACGGGGAGAACATGCAAACTCCACACAGAAATGCCAACCGACCCAGCCGAGGCTCGAACCAGCGACCTTCTTGCTGTGAGGCGAACGTGCTACCCACTGCGCCACCGCGTCGCCCAAAATAAAAAACATATATAAGTGAATATCTGTAAAGAGATGTGTCTGTGTGTGCGGGAATGTGTGTGTGTGTGTGTGCGTGTGTGCGTGTGTGTGTGTGTGACATGTGAGTTGTGTGTATTTTAATGTTAAAATGTTTTTTTTTTTTAATCTAAATATGCTTAAAATAGTGGTTCGAAAAACAGTGGTTTGTGACAAATTGTTTATAATTTTTGCTCTATTTTACAGTATTTTGATTTGATTTAGTCAAAATACAGAAGATAAAATAGGGTTCTATTTGAGTATATTTTAAAAAGTTTTCTATTCATGTAATGATAAATAGTTATTTTTAAGCATATATCTATCAAACATTAGTGAGAAAAAAATGAAAACCAGTTGAGTAGCTAAACAATAATCAACATATAATATAATATTTAATTAAGGTCAATTTTAATTGATGCTAAAATAAAAAATAATGTCACTATAATTAATAACAAGTCACAATATATGCGACTGACAATTCCATCCAAAAGACCACAAACTTTACAGCCAACATAAACCGCTTTTCACATTCACTACTAAGAGAGTTTCCTTCATTTTCATGGACTTTACAACCACTTTAGTGACATTCCCAGTCTCTTCCAGAGAAAAACACACCAAAAACCCCCTAAATTGTCACCATTATCATCTCATCATCTGTAAGCCATTGCGCAAAACAGCCTTTAAGAAAAGGAAATTGTTCCAAACACTGTTCCCTGCGTCTGCCTTCATTTGACGTGCGCAGAAATGAGAGCGATCATTCAAACGACACACACACACACACCAAACTGTGCCGCTAAACTGAGCGTTTAGCCTCTAACTGAGCTAAACGCTGTTCTGCTGGAAGGCCAGTCGCTGAGATTAGCGCTGTTTCCCTGCAGGAGTGCTGTCTCATACAGGTAATTACTCAATTATCAGCAAACACACTCAGCTCTGACAATACAGGCTGCAGGAAGAGAATGAACGCTGGTGAAGAAAAAACACACACCTTACAGTCACGCACACGAATATAGCAGCACTTCATGAAGAGCAACTGAGAGATGAGGCTTCTGTTAGCATAAATACACTTCTTTAATAACACAGGGGTCATTGAGTGTTCACAAATGTGTCAAGGAACTTTCAAATGTGAAACATATCAATTATTAGAAGTATTTGTCTGTGATTGACTTAAATCTAGATGTAGAACCAGATTTATGCTGCTCCTGGAGCTCAGTTTGAACTCTCTTCAGGTGTTTTTCTGTTTATCTCCACTGGTTGGCGCTGAAGAGAGCAGAACTGATTTCTGATTATTTTTAAACTCACAGTGGACTAAAAAGACTCAAAGACAATAACTATTTAAATAATGTTAACCAATTAGATGAGAAAAACAATTAGGGGTCTTCAACCGGGGTCCTAACGATGTTCAAGTGAAATCTGACAATTACTATCTGACTCTAAACTCTTTTTTTTTTTTTTTTAAACAAATACAACACACATCCAAAGCTAAACCTCAGCTAAGTGTTTTATCTGTCCAAAATTAATATGTGTAAAATTAGGTTTAAATATATTGTAAATATATAGTAATTCATGACTCTCCATACATGATTTATATTAATATATTATGTTATGGCATGTTACAATACAGGTTCATTTTACAATTAGATAACTACATTAGTTAATATGAACTAAAAAAAATATTAATCATAAATGTTATGTAATTGATACACACACAATATATTTGTTTGAAATCTGGAAATAAATAAATAAATAAGTACATTTTATTGAAACACATACCTGCTTAATCCAGAGTAAATCTTTTTCCACTTCATATGTAATTCAGTGTTTTATTTGCCACTTTGTTTGTAATAATTTCAGAAATTTGCTATTAATTTCTGAGTAAAATGTATTTCTAAAGCAATATTTTGTGTAGTGTTTAGCATTAACTATGATCGTTAAGTGATAAAAGTGTTTTTAAAAAGTGTAAAGTGTTACCTGATGCACAAACATCACAAAAACTGCTAAGAAAATAAATAAGTATTATTTTAGGCCAGGGTTAAAACTACCATACAATCACACACACGCACACGCACACACGCACGCACACACACACACACACACACACACTCACACACACACACACACACATATATATATATATACATATATAACAGAAGATGCTTTTGTCTAAAGGCTGTAGACTAGACGATTACCGTCATGTTACGAAATGAACATTTAGGTATATGTTAGATTTGATTAGACGTCTATGAGAATTTCCAAAAAAAAGGTACATTATTGGTCCAACATTTGAAATAATTATAAAGGCATAATAACAGTAAAGGCATTCATAATGTTATAACTGTTTCAAATTAATTAAAACATTTAAATAAATTTGTTTCATTGTCTTTTGTTAAAATGATTTCACCATTCTTCTTTCAGAGTAACCTTAACTGTCATTTTCAATTTTTAATTACATTTTTTTTTTCAATATAAACATCAATATGCATATTATTATAGGTCAGGCTTAAAATTAACAATCTCTTTTTTTTTTAAATAAATATGAGAGAGAGAGAGAGCGCTTTTGTCTAAACAATTATTTTAGTCTAAATCTAAAAGTTTCATTTCCAGTTGAAAAACAAGCGTTTCTGTACCTGTTTTGAGAGTGTGTGAGTGTGAGCTGGTTTTCTGGGCAGGACGCAGCTCGTCCCGCAGACAGACTGATGATCCCCCTGACTAAAGCAAACAGAAACACAAACCCTTTACACACTACACAAACACAATAACATCAAACCATCACTGAACGTACAAATACGGCTCCTCTCACCATGTTTTGGTGATCTTAATGGATTTAAAGGAGAGATGCAGCACAGAAGAGAAGTGGCATCATCAACACCTGTTCAAATCCCTGCAGGTCACACATTTCTCTGGCTGAACATTTAAACAACATTTTAGGAAAGATTTCAATCATATTCATCACAAGAATGTTTGCAGAAGAAAAAACAGGATTTAATTAAGGGTTATTTCAAAAGAATTACTCATTATTGAACACAGAAGTGAAAACCAAATGAGCATATTACAATGATGCAAATTATATTTGCATATTATATACAGTGTTAATAACTAGTTACTGGAATTAAATGACTTTTCCACTGAAAAAGAAAAGTAAGGGATTACTGTTCCTTTAAGGTAGTTTACTTACAGTTATCCATAATATACTGGCCGTAGACACTGTACATGAATTCAACAGTTCTATATGAATCAATTCAAAGATGATTAATTGTATTTTTGTTATACAAATATACTTTGCAGAATAAATCTATTTTTCAACTAAAGAAAGTTACATTCATCAAGACAACTTAAGAAATAAGTAATTTAGTTAATGAGTTAATGAAAATATAAGGTATAAATTCATCGAAGCAAAGTTATTGTATGTGTGTGTGTGTGTGTGTGTGTATTATTTGTTATTCAGATATTTTGCAGTATTACCCAATTTTCAACTAGGTTACATTTGTCCAAAAATTGCACATGCGACAACACAAGAGACAATGACTATGTTTGCATAGATACCAGTTATCTAATTATTTGAATAAAACAATAATATGATTAAGGTGTTTACATGAGTTGCTTTTTGAATGTTACTTTCATGATTCCGTTTGACATGTTATAGCACATAGATCAACTTTAGTCGGATTAAGTTAATCAAAAATCGCTGTTTACATGGTTGACTCTTAAACAGAGCATTGTCTTAATCGTATTAAAATCGGGAGTATTGGTGTCCATGTAAACATACTCAATTAGATTACTGATGTCCATGTAAATGTAGTCAATGAAACGAATAAGAAATTTGTCAATATGTTTTGTATGCGTTATGAAATGTACAAAATAAAACTAAAATGTCCTGGTTTGACTCATTAAAATGATTAAAATGAAAATTACAAATTAAAAGTTACATTTTTATTGAATCTATTTTTATTTTGATATTTAGTAGCACTGAGTTAGGTAATTAAATTACTTATTGAGTAATTAATTTACTTTTAATACTAATTAGAAAGGTAAATAAAATTTTAATGATGTAATTAGCAATTGACTTTTTGAAGTAACTTTGCTTATATGCATATTTGCATATTTGTTTTGTCATTTTCCTCTACAAATATCTAAACATCCTTGAATAAAGGACATACATTTCTTTGAAAAGCAAAATGACTTAAGATAAAGTTATTGCATTATGAGAATTATCTTGCTTCATAATATCTGCATGCTGAAAGTTGTTCATACATAATTTTCCTGATTATATACATTTTATTCATACAAAAAGTAATGAAAATGTATTTACTTTCTGTTCACACTTTTTTCTGAATGAGACTGAGACACTCAAAATCTCCTCAGAAAAACTTTGACTGTAATATGTTTTTAAATCAGATTTTTGTGCAAATGACAGCATATTTAATAAAAAAAAGAACTTATTTCCATACTTAAAAAATAACATTTAAAAAAAGTGTAATCATTCAACTGGTGAATTTTAATGACAACTATTAGTCCAATTTTTCAGCCTAATCCCCTGCAGTGTCTCGCCTTAACGACCTGCCAGCAGCTCAGAGCAGTGTTTAAACAGCTACAACACAATATAGATGAAGCAGAACATCCCAAACTCTGATCTAGTTAATGCACTGCTGTGTCGACCCACCCAAACGGCCTCGTTTAAGCCCGTCTCCCCCCTCACATGAGCACCTGCTGGCGGACACACACCTGGCCCCCAGTGGCGTCCCACCGAGAGGCCCTGCGCTGCTCCACAAACCAGCCCAAATCCCCCTGAGAGAACCTGCCGAGAGCTAATGAGGAATTACAGAGGACTAGAACAGCTTTACTGGGGTTTACCTCATGCCAGTGACTCACAGGAAGACCCAGAGGCCACTAAATACACACACACACACACACACACAAACTGATGCATGCTCAGGCAAAAATACTGATATACACACACACACGCACACTAATGCAGGCTCAGGCAAAAATACTGATAGACACACACACACGCACACTAATGCAGGCTCAGGCAAAAATACTGATAGACACACACGCTTTTACCCACCCATGGAATCAAATGTTATTGCTTATAGACATGACTTTGTTGGTATCGCAGCTGCGCACACAAAAAACAAACACACACATCTGCAGGCTCGTACGTGCTGCTGTTTTATCCAGAAATTAGTTTTAAGGCAAACGCAAACAAATTTAAAACTGACTCAGGTTGGGTGTATAGTACTAAAACACAGATGTGTATGAATCACCATATTTTCTGTTGAAAATATTTACTTTCGGAATATAAAAATAGGCATGTGTGTGTGTGTGCGTAAGTGTGCGTGGGCGTGTGTGTGTGTGTGTGTTTATGAAATTGGAGTACAAGTATCAATATGTGTGGGGACATTTGATAGTATTGTTGTTTTCACTGTTGTTCTGTGACATAAATGTTGTTAATATTGTTATTAATGATAATGAAAACTATTTTATTGTACAGTATTATATTATTTTTCTTATTATTGCTGTTTTATTATAAATTTCTATATATGCTTAATTCTTATAATGATATATATTCTTTAAAATTAATCTATATATTCTTTAATTCTTAATTAACTAAAATTATTTGAATTATTTTACAGATTTTGTTTTGTGAAAACATAAATATTGTGAAACACTATTGCAATTTAAAGCTGATTACTATTTTATAATAATTGTTTTCCTATAAAGTACTAATTCAGGGGACAGGGGTCACCAGAGCGGAATGAACTGGCAATTACTCTGGCATATGTTTAATACAGTGGATGCCCTTCCAGATAACTGAATAAACCTCAGTGCTGAGAAACACCCACACACTCTAATTTCACAATATTATAATTGTATTCTTAATTATTTTTGTATAAATGTACAAATTATTCTATTCTAAATGTATATTTCAATTTAAAAAAATTATTTATTATATATAGATATTCATTATTTTCTTTATTATTATTATTACAAATTTTATTGACAGTATTGTTAATATAAATTGTTATTTTAGTATAAATGTCTATTCCGATAATGAAAAAAATATTCAAATAAAAATAAAAGTATCCATATTAATGTTTTTGAAACATGTCCATTTAAGAGTAAAACCATGAATTTGCTCAATTATAAATAATAGTTCTTATTATCAATGTTCTTATTATCAATGTTCTTATGCTAACTATCAGGTGTCAATAAGTGAGTTTCTTTGATAAATATAAAGTTCAACATAACAATATTTGAAATATTATCATTATAAATGCATTTACTGACACTTTTGCATCACCAGTTCGTTTACTTACCAAAAACATTGCTCTACACTCCACATCCAATAATGACAAAGCAAAACTTTGCAAAATTACTAAAGAGGAAAACTTCAGTACTGAGCTGAAGCACCTTCGGCAACAACCTTTGGTAGTCTTAGGTCTGTTGGATTTGATGTGATAATCTTTGCACATCCGCATTTGGTTTTCTTTCTGCCATTCTTCTCTGTAGATGCTTGAGCTCTGTCAGATTGGATGGGAACTGTCACTAGATGCCTCTTTTTTTCTACATAAGTCTGGAGGTCACATTGTCATCCTAATAAGAGTAAAAGATCAATTTAGCATATTTCATGAGAGTTGCATATATTCTGAAGCACAGTATAAAAACTTAACATATTTGAAAAAGAAAAAAAAATTGAGAACACAGGACAGGATAATGCAGAGAATCTCAATGGGCAATCAGTTCAACACTGCAGCTGGAACTGCTCAACAGCATTGTGTCTGGATGTTTAAGAGAGATTGGACTGAAAGCTCTGCAGCGACCAAACCTTTGTCTGCAGAAAAAATGAAAAGACTAACCTTTGCAGAGAAGCATGTTGCCTTCATGTTTAAAAAAAAGCAAGTTTAATGTAATTGAGAGTCTGGTTGGAAACAATATGTTCACTGTGAAACTGAGGAAAGAATGAACCCAAAGTGTATGAAGTCAGTGAAAGGTGGAGGAGAAATGTCATGATTTGAGGGATGTTTTCTGCAGCAGGAGTTTGGCTTCTTTTACAGTTACATGGCAGAGTGAATGCTAATGTAAATCAGAAGATCTTTCAGCAACGTGGTTACTTCCTGCCAATCTGTGCTCAATCACAACAAAATGGGTAAAGATTTTCCTTGAAGCTAAAAACATTGAAATAATGAAATGGCAGCCCAAAGTCCTGAAATAAACCTGATGGAAAATCTCCAGAAAATCCTTGCTGACAAAGTTATGGTTAAGCAACCCACTGAACTGTGGAAGAGTCAAGAAGAGATCATTGTGATCACTGTTTTCCACAATATGAGGTTGTTTTGTAAAACACTACTCTATTAGCATGGAAAAGTTGCAACAAAAATTCCTTCAAATTTTGCACAATGAAGATTCAATTATTTTCATTAAAATGGGTAAAACTATAGTTTAAAGTCCACATGAGTTGTAAGTTCCTGAAACTTTTATTTCAATATGTTGATGTACTTCCAACTGAAATGGAATATTGAGTATGGGGCTTTTTACGCAACATTCCCTCGTAGCAAACTAACAGTAAGAATATAATTAACAATATTTGTGGCTAAAGCCATCAAACTGACATCAACAGAGAAGGACCGACACTCCAAACGTGAAACCAAATGGTCAGACTTTGATTGAAGTTTATCAAAACAAACCATTTTTTCAGTTGATCAACTTCCATGGAGTGACGGCACAGTGGCTCAGTGGTTAGCACTGTCGCCTCACAGCAAGCAGGTTGCTGGTTCAAGTCCCAGCTGGGTCAGTCAGCATTTGTGTGTGGAGTTTGCATGTTCTCCGTGTTCATGTTGGTTTCCTCCAGGTGCTCCGGTTTCCCCCATAGTCCAAACACATGAGCTATAGGTGAATTGGATGAACTAAATAGGCCGTAGTGTATGAGTGTGTGTGTGTGTGTGTGTGTGAGGAAGTGTATGGGTGTTTCCCAGTAATGGGTTGCGGCTGGAAGGGCATCCGCTGTGTAAAACACATACTGGAATAGTTGACAGTTCATTCCGCTGTGGTAACCCCTGATAAATAAGGGACTAAGTCAAAGAAAAAATGAATGAATGAATGAATGAATGAACTTACATGGATTAATTGTTCACCTAAAGAATAAGCACTAAGTTCCACTGTTAACTACTGGCTTATTACCAGCTTATTATTAAGATATTGGCTGTTTATTAGACTTATAAAGTATGATCTTATTCTACATCCCTAATCCTACCCAATACCTAACTACCAGTGGTGTAAAGTAACAAATTACAAATACTCAAACTACTGTAATTAAGTAGTTTTTCTTAGAAATTGTAATTTAGTAAGTAGTTTTAAAACTGTGTACTTTTACTTTCCCTTGAGTACATTTTTATTGCTGTATCGGTATTTACTCCACTACTTTCCTTCAACCTGCAGTCACTACTTTATTTTTTCCTGTCTATGGGGATTAGAAAAATCAGTCCTGTGATTCCTGTCCAATCAAATCGCACATAGAAAGTAAATCGCATCATAATGAACTACCTCAAGACATGCGCGATTTATAATTGCAGCAAACTGTTTGGAAGCATTAAAAGTGTCCAAGAAGATGTCCAAAATCTTTACATTCACTGACCCAGAGACTGCATGTCACTGATGAGAAGATGACGGATGTTTACTGTATGATGACCGAAATGGCCTTAAACACCCAGCAGGCACAAGATGTCAACATGACGTTAAATTGACGTTGTACCCCAACGTTATGGGGATGTTGCACTTTGTTTGGAAATAAAAAAAAATCGGGTTGACGTCAGAACTTAACGTCAGGCCGATGTCAATGTCCAATGTCCAACCTAAAATCAACCAAATATCAATGTCTAATGATGTTACAGCTTGACGTTGTGTGGACATTACCACTATGAATAAATGTCAGTATTTGATGTCAATATGACGCTAGTTTATGATGTTGGCTCGACGTTGGATTTTGGTCACTTTCTAACACAACCTAAAATCAACCAAATATCAATGTCTAATGATGTTACAGCTTGACGTTGTGTGGACATTACCACTATGAATAAATGTCAGTATTTGATGTCAATATGATGCTAGTTTATGATGTTGGCTCGACGTTGGATTTTGGTCACTTTCTAACACAACCTAAAATCAACCAAATATCAGCGTCAGCGTCGTTATTGGACATCAAAATAACGTTGTCCTTAGACGGTGGCTAGACATTGAATTTTGGTCAAATGACATCACAACCTAAATCTAACCTAATATTAATGTCTTATGATGTTGTGTGCCTGCCGGGCAATAACTAAATAAACTACAGAATGTTACGTTTAGACACATCCACAAATTACATGTAACTGCATCAGCTTTTTTTTTTACAGTATAATACTCACTACTCACTACTCTTGAGTACTTTTGAAAGGTCTACTTTTTACTCATACTTTGAGTAATATTTACAACAGATACTTTTACTCTACTTGCACTACATTTTTAGGCAAGTAATGGTACTTTTACTTAAGTATGATTTTTCAGTACTCTTTCGACCATTGCTAACTACTACCTTACTACTAACAAGCAATGGTTTGTTAATAGCAGGAATTGTACCTGAAAATAAAGTGTGACCAAAAAAATATTCTCTAATTTTATTTCCACTGTATGTATCCCAGTAATACTTAATATATGGTAAACATAAAACATGAAGAACTACAGTCAGTATTGTTCCCCATACACTCTTCTTGTGTGTGAGAACACCCTGAACAGGTATGTAACATGCAATTACAACATGCAGCTCCTCACGCACTGCTCATTACAGCCTGTGACGTATGTATGAGGGCGGAAGGTGAGCTGTGATGATAGACTGACACCTAAAATCAGCATTCTGACAAGAACATGTAAACTCTCTTTCATATTTCATACATAACCAGGGTGGGGGGGTGCAGATTATTATGGTGATTTGTGTAATTGAGATGGGTGTGTATTTGTGTGTGTATATCTGTGACCGCATAAGAATGAGATAGTAACAGTTCATAAATACAGCAGTAAGCAGTAAGTATTAGGTTTAGGTAACTACATTCTTGCTTGATTTTCTTACTAGTGCGCACAAACTGTATGTGTAAGGTCATGTGTGACAGCCTGGGAATCATGGGAGGTGACTGACGTGATTGACAGGCTGGCAATAACAACATGCTTTCAGGAGCCTGTGTAGGAGGGTGAATATTTGTGTGTGTGTGTGTGGCACGGGTGCATGACTGAGTGATTTTAAAGATGAGGCTGAAATATGTATGCATGTACAAGTGTGTGTTTTTCAGTATTAAGCCGTGTCTGCAGGCTGAGGCGGAGGACAGTTGGCAGCAGGACTGGCACGCCTGTCAGGCCTCCACCTGCACTGAGATCAGGAAATGACCCACACCCATCAAGAGAGTTCTGGGCCTCTGAGCATCTAAACATCAACTACATTTTGAGGAAACCTTCCTGCTTGTACTTTGTTTATTTTGTTGAATGAAGTACTATGAGTGAAGTGTAAAAAAACAAAACAAAAAAAACATCTGTTAACACTCTCGAGAGTATTTAATTGCATCATAAGGTGTGACTCAGACCTTGTTCCCATTTTTGGCTTGGTAGTGTCAACATGACGTTAAATTGACGTTGTACCCCAACGTTATGGGGATGTTGCACTTTGTTTGGAAATAAAAAAAAATCGGGTTGACGTCAGAACTTAACGTCAGGCCGATGTCAATGTCCAATGTCCAACCTAAAATCAACCAAATATCAATGTCTAATGATGTTACAGCGTGACGTTTGTTTATTTTGTTGAATGAAGTACTATGAGTGAAGTGTAAAAAAACAAAATAAAAAAAACATCGGTTAACACTCTCGAGAGTATTTAATTGTATCATAAGGTGTGACTCAGACCTTGTTCCCATTTTTGGCTTGGTAGTGTAGTTGAAATAGGCATTGCAATATACATCAATATATATCACAGAAAGACAGATATAGATAGATAGATAGATAGATAGATAGATAGATAGATAGA
>CAIGQV010016735.1:15898615-15917023 GCA_903798115.1 Danio jaintianensis | reverse complement strand
GGGGGGGGGGGGGGGGGGGGGGGGGTCGAAGGGTGGGTTCAGTTTGAGTTTCAAAGCCCTGCTTGTTCGCCTATATTTCACACCACAGTGACATCTTAAAGACCAGACAGGCCTGGTTGCTCTGCCCTCTTTTTTCACATTCGGAGGGAAAAGACAGAAGCTGGGGAGACTGCAGGAGGGAGGATTGAAATATATGTAAATAGCCCCCAAAGGGGATCCGAATTTTATGGGTTCAGAAATTTAGTTCACCCAACCTGAATAATCAAATGTGGGAACAAAAACACCCACATCCAACTTACCAGAACTAACATCTGATGGTTGCCATGATTTTGCCAAGTAAGACCTGTTCCCGGAACAACAACATTTCTTGTTGACAGTTCTAATCAGTTGTTTCTTGACACAGTTCTAATCCCTGAACCTAACCTTAACCAAGATTCATGCCTAAAATCAGAGGAAATTACAGGTGAATAAAAAATGCAGTAGAAGCCCCAAACCTAAAACCTAGGATTGGGATTTATGCCTAACCTTGACATTAACTGCAAACCTATCCATCAAGTCTGATTGGTTGAGTGAAATGTTGTTGTATCAAAAATGCTGATCCAGAAACACGTTTCACTTGTTGAAATTGTGTTTATCAACAAGGTCCATACAGCTTTTCCACCAAGGCAGTTTGAGTGCTGGTTCAGAGCCAGAGTCTAGTTTCAAATTGGTTCTTTGTCTTTTGACATCCAAAGCACCATCTTCTGAAGCAGAAAAACAGAAGCGTTTAAACACTGTTTTTGAAATATTAGCTAAACACGATGCTAAACACAATATTCTCACTTATACTCTATGTCTATGCAAATTAACAAGCTGGATTCACCATGTTTGGATGCCGATGTATGTTCGGCATGAACACCAATCTGCTTGATAGGTTTGATATCCCGTGTCACAGATCAAATGTCAAAACCAGATGTCAAAAATGTTAATTTATGCTCGCAATATGCTTTAATACTAATGACAATCATGATCTCAGATGGACAGACAGTGGTTCATTTGTATGAACCTGTAAATTATTGGTGTCTGGAACGTGTCACGTCCATAGGCTGGAGTTACACCATGATTTTGTAAAAGATCCACATTAATGTGTGATATGACTAAACAGTGGTCATAAATGGACACTGAGATTGAATTTACTCAGTTCCAATAAGTAGAGTTTTGAACCCAGAAAAAGTATTCCATACATCACAACTTAACCAGCAGATAACAATGAAAGATCCACCATTGTTGATGGTGTGATTGTGTTTGGTGCTTCAACAGTAGCATTGCTGGAAAAAAACTATATGTATTCATTGACTTGGCATTGTAGCAGCTCTCTAGCCTGTGGAAAAGCAAACCGGTTTTTAAAAGGCTCGCCAGTCAAACCAGCTACAAACCAGCAATGGTGCCAGCTCTGAACTAGCACCCGTTTAATGCTGGCGGAAAAGGGGTAATAGTCGGCCAAAGCCCACACATACACAGCCTCATTTCTCCAACAGCTCCGTCATATGGTGTAATAGTACCTGAGAACAGGCTCCCATTGGGCTCTGCCAGTGAGACGAGAGGAAGATGAGGAGGGATTTTGAGGAAGGTGGAAGCAGACTTCATACCTGATCAGGCAGCACAGCCGGCTCCTGATTACAGCAGCATTTTACCCAGCAGGCCCTCTGCCTCATCCAGCACCTCTGAATATGGAGCAGACGGGCAGCCAATCAGCCCACGGCTCCCTCTCACCTAATGACAGAATTAAGGCTTGCTTGGATCGATTTTCTCAGACTTTACAGGCTTTCTGGAGAAAAAGCACACAATGAGAAAACTCTGTATTATTGCGTGGGAGGTCTAGCATGTAACGGATATTAAAAAAAAATTTATTTTGTTTGACACATCTGAGGATTACATTGCGATAGTGGTGTGGGGACTTTTTCAAGAAAAGTGACGGTAGTCTAACCTTAACTTTTTATTTTTATAAAGGTCCAATATTCTGGAAGAGATTAAGGCAAGGCAAGTTTATTTATATAGCACATTTCATACACAATGGTAATTCAAAGTGCTTTACATAAACAAGAATAAAAGAAACAAGAAAATATAAACGATTAAAAGAATTTAAAATGATTAAAAACAGATTAAAATGTGTTGAAATGTGTTGAATGAAAAAGAAAAGAAAGACATAATAGTGCGATCTGTCAGACGTAGCACAGTGCATTCAGTAAAGGCACAGCTAAACAGATGTGTTTTAAGTCCTGATTTGAATGTGCCTAATGTTAGAGCACATCTGATCATTTCTGGAAGCTGATTCCAGCAGCAGGGGGGCGCAGTAGCTGAAGGCAGATTCACCCTGCTTTGACTGAATCCTTGAAATTTCTAATTTACTTGATCCTAATGATCTGAGGGATCTGTTAGGTTTGTTTTCAGTGAGCATATCTGTAATGTATTGAGGTCCTAGGCCTTTAGTGATTTATAGACAAGTAATAATACTTTAAAATCTATTCTGAATGTAACTGGGAGCCAGTGCAAAGACCTGATCAGAGCTCTGGTTAACTCTCATAACGCTTTC
The DNA here is from genome assembly GCA_903798115.1 of Danio jaintianensis. Lineage (NCBI taxonomy): Eukaryota > Metazoa > Chordata > Actinopteri > Cypriniformes > Danionidae > Danio > Danio jaintianensis. Next base: position 15,914,451 of record CAIGQV010016735.1, on the reverse strand, counting down.
AAATACTATTTCTAAAAGAAGAGTTGCTATTTATGAATTAGTCACAAATTAATATTTTTTTAAATAAAATCATAATGTATAGGATTGCTATTTCTCAGTAACGGGTAAATGTGATAAGATGTTACGTTTTAATATTCATTCATTCATTAATTTTCTTTTCGGCTTAGTCCCTTTATTAATCTGGGGTCGCCACAGCGGGATGAACCGCCAACTTATCCAGCATATGTTTTACGCAGCGGATGCCCTTCCAGCCGCAACCCATCTCTGGGAAACATCCATACACACCCATTCACACACATACACTACGGACAATTTTAGCTTACCCAATTCACCTGTACCGCATGTCTTTGGACTTGTGGGGGAAACCGGATCACCCGGAGGAAACCCACGCGAACACGGGGAGAACATGCAAACTCCACACAGAAATGCCAACTGACCCAGCCGAGGCTCGAACCAGCGACCTTCTTGCTGTGAGGCGAACGTGCTACCCACTGCGCCACCGCGTCGCCACGTTTTAATATAACCGTGAATTTTCTATGATATTACCCTTTTTATGAACTAAACAAAATCTTTAAATATCAATTTACTCATGAATCACACCAAAAACTATGAAGCATATGTTATATTTTTGTATTTGTAGAAAAAAAGTGCAATAACTATTCTTTTCACTGACAGATTTTTTTTTTACTCTGGGAAAATAGCTGTATATCTAACATTTTACTCATACATCAAACCCATACCTAATGAATCCAGTAAATCCAGAAACTTCATGTTCTCTTATTTTTCCCATAGCTGTCTATATAGAAAAAGGGCAAGATAGATTTTTCTAATTGATATTCTAATTTCTAATCATTCTAATTTCTAATTGTTATTGAAATGAATGTATTGAATTATTCAAAATGTGCTTAAAAACTTAGTAGTACAAACTGTTCCTTAAAAATCGCCACATGCGTTTCAGACAGTAAGAATCATATTCATGATCTTAATGTTATAATGTCAAAACAAAAAAGAGAAAAGGGTATTAGTGTGGTTGTTTCGGGCTCTGAATGAGTGAAATGAGGCTCTCGTCTGCTGAGTGTTCAGTGATTCTCCTGCGATCAGAAGAGTCGACACAAAGCCCTCTGACACTCGGGAAGCACAAATCCCCTGAGCTCTGTCAAACTGCATTAAATCCTCAGTGTGCTGCTTGTGGAGAACTAAAGGCCTATTAAGAACATCTTTCTAGTCATTATAGCGAGCAGATTGGCAGTCATAAAAACATGTACCTGTTGAGCAGTGCTTCGAAACTGGTGATCAAACTGAAATCAAACGATGAGCAGTTTTATTCTGAGACCAGTAAAAAAAAAAAAAAATAATAATGTGTAAAATGCTCAACATATTATTGTATTTTAAAATGAGTAGAAAACAGACATATCTTTTGTGGATGATGTCAAATTTTGTTCAGGCTTCTGTATATTGGAACAAATTCTTCTGTAAGTAGAAAGAAGAAAAATCATGCAAACTTAACAACTTTAATGAATTTCCTTCACCTTAAAACACAATAAGCATATTTGATCATCTACAATAAAATTATCATTATATATATATATATATATATATATATATATATATAAACTATTAGCAGTGTACTACTGGTGTACTAAGTATATTATTTCAATATTTTTATTATTAATATTTTGGGGACAAAATTAACCCACTTTTTCAATTACAAAAGTACTATTTTAAGTTTACTTTAGGTGTGTTAGTAAAATGAGCACATAAATAGTGTGCAACTAGTTTTATTTTGTACTATTAAGTGAACTTGACTTACAAATGAATTTTGCTAATAATTGTTGTACGTTTGTGCCCAGTAAAGTACTAGTTAAATACTAGTTACTTAAATGACATAAACCATAAATTTAAATTCTGTCATCAATTATTCACCCTCTTGTTTCAGACCTTGAAGATAATTTAAAAAATGTTGAAACCCTTTCACTTCCATAAATTTGTTTTCCTGCTATGAATTTCAATGGCTGCTGGTTTCCATTTTTCTTTGAAGAAAATCATAATAGGAACCAGGGTGAAAAAATAATAAATAACATTTTACTATTGGTAAACTATTCTTATAAATATACTTTATAAAATGTACTTGAAGTATCCTAGTTGTCTTGATGCACATCACTTTGAGGAGAAATGATCTGCTATTTATTGTCATGCAGACATATTTCTTGGTCAAGAAACTGCTAAGAACCAAGTAAGAGAGACAGGGAGGGACAGAAACACACACTAATTATGTTTCCATTATCCTGTTTTAATCAGCATTTTGAAATATCGACCATTGAAGATGTAGCTGACTTAATTTTCTTCAGTATAGCATTAAAAAGGCTCAAAAGTAAAGCAAATAATGCAAGTCAATGATGACCCGTTTTTTTAGATTAAAAATAAACACATACAAACAAGCCCAAATCAATCCCTGTGACTCCTGATGATACACTGAGGTCTTATGAAGCTAAAATATTGGTCTACGTAAGAAATTAAACATTATTTACAATATTATTAGCTTTAATCCACAGTCTGGGCAAACAGTTCTTGGTGTGGCACAAGTGTTCATTTATCAGAATGGAGTCCTGTTTGTGAGCTGAATTTATAGCAGTTACCACATCTTGGATAATCCCATGTAAGAATCATTTCGGCAAATGGAGATTGATGTGTACTTGTTTGTGTTTATTTGTAATCTAAAAAAAAACAAAAAACGGGTGACTATTGACTTATATGACCAAGGACCGTGAATTCAGCTAAAAGCTTTTAAAAAGCCAACCTCATTGGCCTGAGGGTGGATAAATTAAATGTACATTTTCATTTTTGTATGAACTGTTCCTTTTAAATCACCAGATATTTTACTTAGTTGAGGTGGATTTTTACTAGTGCAAAAAAAAAACTCTTAAAAAAAAAAAAATTGGCGTCACGGTGGCGCAGTGGGTAGCACGATCGCCTCACAGCAAGAAGGTCGCTCGGATGTGTCAGTTGGCATTTCTGTGTGGAGTTTGCAAGTTCTCCCTGTGTTCGCATGGGTTTCCTCCGGGCGCTTTGGTTTCCCCCACAGTCCAAAGACATGTGCTATAGGTGAATTGGGTAAGCTAAATTGTCCATAGTGTATGTGTGTGAATGAGTGTGTATGGATGTTTCCCAGTGATGGGTTGCAGCTGGAAGGGCATCCGCTGTGTAAAACATATGCTGGATAAGTTGGAGGTTCATTCCGCTGTGGACCAGATTAATAAAGAGACTAAGCCGAAAAGAAAATGAATGAATCAATGAAAACATTTAACAAACTTAACGGCTGTTTCCATTGATGTTGCCTTTCTGGTTTCTTTGTTACTACTGCTACCACCAGCCGCTCTAAAAACTTGATAGAAATGGATGCACCTAATTTGAATTTTGGATTTTCTTTTTTGTGAGATCCTTCACATTAAAATGGAGGCCCGGCTACTGACACAGCTGTGTTCACTAAAGACTGCGCTAAAACTCTTCTAGCCAACTTCAGGCAAAGTCCATCTATCTTTAATTCCCTTGGTCTCATATACACATCATTGGCGACTGGGCCTCTCTCAAATCCTCCACTCTGATCCTGCTGTCAGTCGGTGGAGCGGCTTCACACACACACACACACAGGCCTCTTTTACATCTCAACAGACCAAAGCCAAACACCAACAACTCCCGATCTAAAGACGAATGAACCGCCAGAATGTTTTTGATTCTATTGACCCATTTATAGGGGAAAATTCTGTATTTTTATATTCTAACAAATTGTTTTAATCAATTTAGTTTTAGGTTTATGTTAATAATTGTTTAAATTTGACAAGTACGAAGTAAAATTATTTGAATAACAATAATATTAATAAAACAGCATACTTCAGAAACATTTAACAACATTCAACATTGTTGTAATAATTAGATTTTATGCATTTTTTATTTTTTTCTGTTTATATTTTGTGCTTTTTTTCATTTTGAAGGAAAAAATGAAAACTATGTTGGATTTTACCTTCAAAATAAAATGATTATAAAAACATAAAACACTTAATAATATTATTAATATAATCCTGACGTATACACGTATACTACTATTATTATTATTAAGATATTGGGATCATAATAAATTAAAACATGAAAAATATTGTGAGAAAAAGGGAAAGGAGTGATTTAGTGACATAATGAGTCGTTTTTCTTCAGCTGTCATGTAGTGTTGTGTTGTAGGATGTGTCAGGGTGACAGTATGAAGATCAGGGGTTGAAGGCCAATCTTACTTGAGCATCTTGTTCTTCATGTCTCGACAGGTGTGTTCGCTACAAATTACATAGAGCTGCTATGTTTGTGTAGGTTGAATGTCATGCACTAATTATTCTGGAGACACTCTTCGCATGTGAACACTGAATAAAATGAGATGTTTGGTTGCCTTTATTTAGTGCATGTCTGACATGTGCTGATTTGGCCTCTGGCGTTTAATGTGAAGACCTGTGAAAACCACTGATCCAGCACCTCTGGCTTTAACTGAGTCTCAATATAGTGAAGCGAATAAATCTTTATGTAAGTCTCCAAGTTCACAGAAAGCCATAAAAAAACTGAATGAACTGGAAAAAGAAATTGTAGTCAAGAAATCAGAAATTATAACTCATTAATAATCCAAACTAAAAGAATGTTCTTTAAATTCAAAATAACTTACAATACATTTTTATTATTATTATTACTATTTTTTATTATTATTATTGATTTAAGCTACTTCAAGTTTTTCTCTCAAGTTTAAAATAAAAATAATAAAAATTACAATTAATCATAATATTATAATAATTAAATGTTCCTGGAGTATTTATTCTTCTTCTTCTTATTATTATTATTATTATTGTTAATTGTTATTAACACCAATAATTATAATATTAATATGGATTATATCATATAATATATATTTCCCTCAAATTTAACAACAACAATTATAATATTCATATGGATTATATAATTTAATATACATTTTATCCCTTAAATTTAACAACATCAACAACAACAATAATAATTAATCATAATAATTCAGGAACATTTATTTATTATTATTATTCATTATTTTAATTAGGTTTCATGTTTTTAGAATACTTTTAATTTGGAAGGAAAATAATATTATATAATAAAGTAATAATAATAAAGTAATAATAAAAATAATAATAATAATAATAATAAGCTCATAGTTCAGGATGAAAATTATTTTAATATAATAATTAAATAACTAATTAATTTTACATATAATTTGCTTAACCTTTATAATAATAATTCCCCACATACGTATACATTTATAAACACCTTGAAGACCGTTGACTTTCATCCGGTCCCACTCTTAACACAAACAGGTGTCGAGCAGTCAGGTGAAGAGAGAACATCCGCCGCACAACCTGCGTTTACAAGACAACTTAAGAAAAATGCTTTTTCATGACTCGCTCAGTCACTAAATCACTCCTTTCCCCTTTTCTCTCCCATCGGCCCGGGCTATTAAATCAGCATCTTGACCCGTTGACCCGAGGCCCGGGCTGTAAAGACGCCCCCCGTGGGTCACAGGCCTGATTGGGGCCATTTGAATATGAAATGCGCTCGGCTGGGCATGGAAACAGCCCGGCGCTGCAAGGGCCACGCTGACCCCCAGAGAGAGGCCCACCGATCAACGCTTCTCGGGACGGAGACTTCGCTAAGTATGGATTTACATGGGAGAAAAGGAGAGAGGGATGAAGGGAAGAGAAGGAGAGCATTTGAATAAGAGAAGAGGCAATTCCTGTTAGCATGACAAAGGGGCCTGCCATCATTGGTGATTGGTGTCACAGCGCGCCTCTATAGTAGGACGGGCCCCCTGCATGGCTCCATGTGTGGAGCTCAGCCATGTTTATGCATCCGAGGTGTGATATTTGCCGGGGGTTTTGGACAGGGAGGGATGCGAATGAACTTTTTCGGGGTTCTACTTGTGGGACAAGAAAAAAAATGTGTAACAAAAGTGCTTTAGCTCTCAATTTGACTTATATAGAAGATTTTAGAGTGATGTAGGAAATATAACTCCAGCAAAAGTTTTCCTTCTCATATTTACTTGCATCAAAGCAGAAAAATTCTCTACTTAAACATTTTTACTTAAGTTTTAAGTACTTTGTTGATTAATGTTATTTTTTTAAATACATTTTATTACAAAAACTTGTCATATTTTGACAATACCTATAATTTATGATAAGTCAAGTGTACAAGAAAGTGAAAATAACAAAGTGAACTATATATAGTATGAATAAACACATATGAATACAAAATGAATACAAAAATACTAAATATGTGTATAAACATACCTCACACGCAGGTGCAAAAGCTGTCACTGGGGTGGTACCTTTGCAAAAGTTACATATTAGTACCTAAAAAGTAGAAAATTGGAATGTGTTCCTTAATTTCAGAGGTAACACAGGAAAAATGTGTTACATTTTGTTACAAAAAGTGTTACATGTGTTACAAAGAAAAAAAATGATGTCTCTTTTGTGCTACTGGAAACCAATGGACATTAGTTTTTGATATTTTAACACTGTTCAATTTTAAAATAAAGCCAACCTTCTTCACAATATAAAAACATTTACAGATATTCACAGATATGTCCACATTCAAGCATTTCATACAGTGGGATAAAACAACTTAATCTTTTACAACAGATTTACTTCACAAACAACTGACAGTTGTGACATAAACATGATTTTCATTTACAAAAAAATTGCATTAGAAACTTACATTTTCTCTCATCTCTGAGTGGCTGACGATATTCATTCATTCATTCATTTTCTTTTCGGCTTAGTCCCTTTATTAATCTGGGGTCGCCACAGCGGGATGAACCGCCAACTTATCCAGCATATGTTTTTTACGCAGCGGATGCCCTTCCAGCTGCAACCCATCACTGGGAAACATTCATACACACTCATTCACAAACATACACTACGGACAATTTTAGCTTACCCAATTCACCTATACCGCATGTCTTTGGACTTGTGGGGGAAACCGGAGCACCCGGAGGAAACCCACGCGAACACGGGGAGAACATGCAAACTCCACACAGAAATGCCAACTGACCCAGCCGAGGCTCGAACCAGCGACCTTCTTGCTGTGAGGCGAACGTGCTACCCACTGCGCCACCGCGTCGCCGGCTGACGATATCTCACATTCAAAATAACTTTTTACTTTGCTATACTTTTAATAAATGTAGTGGAGTAATATAAATGTAATATTTTGTTTGGGAATGGTGTGAAGTAAAAGTAAAAGATTTCCCAAACAAAAAACCTGAAAATGTATAGATACCTTATCAAAATAAAACAGTACTGAAGTATAGCAAAGTAAAAATATCACCTTAACCTGCAGTTAAAAGTTTTCCCATGAAACAGGGTGTCTTACTAATCTTTAAAAGCCCTATAATACTACTTTGACAAGCAAGTCCTGTAGGCACATCAGTGTTCACAAGAGAGGGAAAACGCTGGGACTCTGTGGTGTTTATTTTTCTGTTATCTTACTCATTAGCTGATGTTCCTTCTCACACTTGCAAGCAGCTACTGATCTTTCTTTAATTCACGCTGGAGTGCCGCTGTGAGTGACAGGCTGAAGTGGACAAAATAATAACTCTGTTGATGTATGCGAGTCTCTTTTAAGCATTTCAAAATGTATCATATAATGCAATTGAGATCGAGACACTAAAGACTAAACAAGAGTGTTGTACTTAAAAGCGGGAGACAATACTTGGGTGACTGACTTTGAAATGAAACGGCAAAGCAAACGCAACTAAGCATCTGTCTTTTGATAGATTTGGATGTATTATGGGCTAAATGGAATTCCTTATGCTTTTGTGCTTCATGTCAAGAGTGAATTTAAGGGATAATGAACTCAAAAAAATTACAATTTTGTCATTATTTACTCGCTCTTTTGTCATTCCAAATCTGTGTGACTTTGTCCTGAGAAACACAAAAGACGTTTTTCTTTCTATCCATATAATGGGGTGCTTTTTTTGCATTGAAGTGACCCTTCAAGACTATTCATTTATTATATGATTTTTATTGCCAATGTGAGAACAGCCTGTAAAAAACAACAACATCAAAAACAAACAAGGCTTTCCTGAAATGTCTTATATATACATATAGAGCTAAAGTCAAAATTATTAGCCCTCCTGTGGAAATCTTTTTCAAATATTTCCCAAGTGATATTTAACAGAGCCAGGATATTTTCCACAGTATTTCCTATATTATATTTTCTTTTCAGGAGAAAGTCTTTTTTCTTTTAGTTTGGCTTGAATAAAAATATATATTTTAAGGTGAACATTATTAGCCCTCTTTAGAATTCTTTTTATTTTTTTTGATTGGCTTCAGAACAAACCACAGTTGTCCAATGACTTGCCTAATTACCCTAACTTGTCTAATTAAGCTAATTAACCTAGTTAAGCCTTTACATTGCACTTTAAGCTGAATACTAGTATCCTGCAAAATAACTTTTAAAATATTATATACTGTCATCATCATGGCAATGACAAAATCATTCATTCATTTTCCTTCGGCTTAGTTTCTTTATTCACAGCGGAATGAACCGCCAACTTATCCAGCATATGTTTTACACAGCAGATTCCCTTCCAGCTGCAACCCAGTACTGGGAAGCATCCATACACACTAATTCACACACATATACTACAGCCAATTTTAGTTTATTCAATTCACCTATAACGCATGTCTTTGGACTGTGGGAGAAACCGGAGCACCCAGAGGAAACCCACGCCAACATGGGGAGAACATGCAAAGTCCACACAGAAATGCCAACTGACCCAGCCGGGACTCGAACCAGCAACCTTCTTGCTGTGAGGTGACAGTGCTAACCACTAAGCCACCGTGTCGCCCCTGCAATGACAAATGTAATTAGTTATTAGAAATTCAATATTAAAACTATTATGTTTTAAATGCGTTGACAAAAATATTCTCTCTGTCATACAGCACTTGTAAAATATTTGAATAAGAATTAAAATTTCACAGCAGGGCTAACAATTATATATAGATTATTGCACAAATGCAGATCTTGTGCAAACATGTTCATATCCCCATGATGAGTTCACAGAACAGTTCACAGGAAAGAGTGCAGCAAATATTTGAACATTCAGATAAATATCATTCCCATCATCACACACAAGGTCTAAAAAGGCATTTCTAACATCTTTTAAGTTTAATCAATCAAAGACCAAAAAATTTGCTACAAGTTTATCAAGGCAAGTTCAGTCTCTTATCTACATTTGCAAGACTGCGAACACAAGAAATAAGTTGCTGGTTGCAGTTCCCTTTACAAACACCGATGTCGCTAAACACAAAAACATGACAAATATTGAGGCTCATTATCATATTATTGATTGAAACATCTTCCCCATTGCAACTAATGTGCAAGAAACTAAAGTGGGACCCCATTTTTACCAACATTTTTACACCCCTCCAGACATGCCCTAATATGAGCGTTCGGCACACAAACGCACATCTCTCAGAGATCTGACTGACTGACTGACAATGGCAACTAATCAATACACAAGTGAGGCACTTCTGCATGGCCTCTTAATTCCATGCACTTGAAGAACTACAAGATGTTCACCTGAGTGAAGACATTCACCAATAACACAGATGATAAAAGAGAGAGGTCTGGTTAGTTGGACTAATGTACCTACTGCTCAAACTCTGACATTACAGACATGACAAGGAGTTATCACGCAGGCATAAGACCATTGTTCATCTGTCAATCCCTGTTTCTTCTCGATGACCCAACCTACACTAATCAATATCTGTGGCCTAGATGAGAGGCCTCATCTCCCCTGTTTCTCAGCCCTCCCCCATCCCATAAACTCTGGACTGTATTGTCTCTACTTTTCCAACTGCTTTCACTGTCGCTGCACGTATAGGTTGTGAATCACTCCTCAACATGTTCTCCTGCTTACCAAAACACGTAGAAGCTGTAAAGATCTAGTTCAAATGGTTTTCATAAGAATGCTTGATGAGACCTTTCTTTAATCACTGAGCTAATTAACACTTTTCTACTTTTTAGGTTTTGACACTAGTAATCTCACAAGTCTCCTATAGAGTTTTAGAATAGATCTCAACAATAGCTGCTTCTATTCAGTTGCATGAAACATCTGTGAACAAATCCAATGAGTTGAAGAGAACAAAATTTAATTTTCCTGATAAACTGTTGCCAAACACCACTATTGCTCTGAAATCAAAAACTTCCCTGCTTTATAGAATGTAAAAAAAGAACTAGTATGTATGAATTAAAAACTTTTTTTTTTTAAATACACAACCTAGTTTTTTTATTTGTATTAATGTGACATGTTTATTTAAGGTTATCAAAATGAATGTACAATGTGCTTTTACAGACATAATCAGAGGCAAGTTTTACAAAAAAATGTGCAATGGGCTATAGTCCAAATGTATTACAACATCAAATCATAAACAACAGTAGCAAATAGACTAATTAAATATTTACCAAATAAATAAAAACAAGAATTTTGAAGGGCAAAATTATAATAAAGAAATTATAGTAATCCTTAAATAAAAAATAAGTAAATAAATCAATAGATAGATGGAGGTACGGAAAAAAAGGCAACATCATACCATCTATAAGTACTAATATTGGTGACTAAATAGTCACACATTCTCTGGAAAGGCACATAAAAGTATAAAATAATATATATTTTTCAAACCATGGCACAATCCTATACCATAGACATGTCACACAACCTAGTTTTAATGGTCATGAAGAAATGTATATGCGTTATATACTCGAAATGACTGTACGAAAATGTTGCACCCATTTTTCTTCATAGAAGATGAAGTGAACATGTCAAACCCAAAGACCACCGTTTTTAGCCTTCTAGCCTTAAACTATGCCATCCATCGTGACATCAGGAATGATATCAGTGGAATCATTTTCAAAGTTTTTACCCTAGAGTTAAAGGTATAAATCACCTCAAAATGAATCACCAAAAAATCATTTACTCACCCCTTTACTTATTCCAAACCTGTTTGAGTTTGTTTCTTCAGTTGAACACAAACAAAGATATTCTGAAGAAAGCTGGAAACCTGTAACCATTGTTTTCTGTTTGCTTTTCCTATGAAAGTCAATGTTTACAGGTTTTAGCTTTCTTCAAAATATCATCTTTTATGTTCAACAGAATAAACTCATAGAGATTTGAAACCAGTTGAGGGCAAGTAAATAGTGAGTAAATTTTTATTTTTGGATGAACAATTACTTTAATAAATGAAACAATATTTTGATGTAGGTGAAGCACTCCCATTTCCCTTGCCCAAAATGTTATTGCGCTACTTTGGAATGTCAGTTGAGAGTATTTTAATTACAGACCTGGCAGCCCTGTGATACACATATATACTTATTGTTAAGTTTAGAAGTGAGTTTGGAGGCACTTGGTTGTTTATTTCCTCTAGAAATAATTACAATTTCTCACGAGACTGGGTTGAATTCAACATTAACCCAGAGGAAAATGTCAGGTTTTTTTTCTTCTTTCAAAGCTTCCGAGTTATATGTCCTTAAATTGGTGCCATCTGCCCTAGTGACACTCGCACTCCACCCAGTTCCATCTTGGAGAGGCTGCGTTATAGACAGGCACCCTAAAACCTGTTTCAATCCTGCGTCAGAGAAACTCACTGCACCTGCTCCACCCAAGAGAGCAGTGCAGACGTTAAGGGCAGGGTGAGTTCCATGTTTAGGGAAATTTCCACACTCTCAGTTAAGGCTCCGCGACTCTACATGGGGTTTCACTCAAATATCATAATGAGTAATTTCCCCTTCAGGCCACCACTTCTCAAGAGGAGCTCCAGGGACACATTCAGTGAACAATCTCTATCGCAAAAACTACATTGAGCATATGAAGGGTTGACTAGTGCCAGAGAGAGAAAGGTGGTTCATTGTGGGAACTTTGTTGACAGGAATTTCTGAAACATGAAAAAGGAAATTTCCTGATACAGGTAAAACTGAACTTAAACCTCTACAAAACAGTACACAATCCACGTCAAAAGGCACAAAATTCACTTTGAAATTTTATGTAACTCTTTGACAGATCAATGTTTGCTCGATATATGCCTCTGATTAGCCACAGTCTTTTCATAAAAGAGTCTGTGCCCTTGTGTTAAGACTCTATTAATTTGAATTATTTACTCTACATTGACATCAATACAAGTCACTTGCACCTGGACTGCAGGGCCGAGCCTGAATTAAAGCGGCAACCGCCCTTTAAACCTCCCACTCTGCATTCTTTGTGGTTGTGTAATGCCATGGAGATCCAACCATGGCTATAATTACCAACAAACATCAGAATCACTGGAGGACAGAAGCAAGTTGGCACATTCCCCTAGACTAAATTTGTGATTATCTTTAAATGGTGAATAATTCTGACACCATTCAGGTGTGAAATGCATGTGGGTCAAAGATTAAGAGGGTAATACAGCTTTTCTCTGTACATTTAAATGATCCTGTTTGATTAGTATTTTTCTAAGGAAAATACAATGGCTACCATGCATTTTTTTGCCATGATTTGCAAGAGACGTCCTGTAAAATATCATTCAGCGTAACAATAGTTCACAAACCAAAAACATCTTGTCAGGGATATTAAGAACAATAATCACGCGAATAGGTTTACATGAGATTGTGTACACCTGTTCACATAATAATATTAAAAATAAAAATAAGAAATAACAATAACCATTTAATGGCAGTACAAGACTCAATTTAAGGATCATGGTGCAGCCAAAAAATACTCATTTATTTAAATGTTAAACACTTATACTTTATAATTTTACAAGACAATAGTTTTATGATCACATATTCTTTTATATATTTTACTATGTAAATGTCAGAATAAGTATATTGTTTTGTTTTTACATAAATGTGTTACACCTAATGACGATAGGACATTATTTCAACAGTTTCACATTTTATTTAAATATGTGTGTGTGTGTGTGTGTGTGTGTGTGTGTGTGTGTGTGTGTGTGCGTGCGTGCGTGCGTGCGTGCGTGCGTGTGTGTGTGTGTGAGTGCGTGCGTGCGTGTGTGTGTGTGTGTAATCTGCAAACCCCAAAAGGGGATGTCTACTTATTGATCAATGAAAGTGTTTATATCTGATAAATGCATACAAACAAAAATATTCACATTCCAAACGCATGACTTTCTCCAATCATAAAAATAAAGGTTCTTCATCATCTATGGTTCAGTGAAGAATTTTAATATCTGCAAAACCTTTCACTGCACAAAAGACAGTTTATATTTCTTTGGATTAGGAAAAATTTGCTTCCACAAAGAATAAAAGTAGTTTTTTTAAAGAACCGTTCCATGTTAGTTGAGGAAAAAACTGACAACTGAAACCTTTATTTTTGGGGTCAAATAATGGAGTAACAAGTGACAAGTGAAACTAAAGCGAGCAAGGCAGCAACACTTGTTTAATGCATGCATATAAAACGCAGAGAGGAACCAAAATCATGACACGTGCTGGAAGAAGAGGAAGAGGTTAGGTTTACGTGTATAATGAGGTACAAGACCGGCCAACATACAATAGTAGCACGACACAATGGCCAAAGGCAGGAGAGGTGAGCCTGTCTCTTAGATAAAGTGCAGGAGAATGGACAGCTCTCTGAGGTGGGATGAGACTGTGAGGGTCAGCTCAAAGTCCTGACCCCGTAAGGATTGGATGCCATTTTCCCACGGCGCGAGCTGATCTAATAGGGGCTCGTCAACAACATCTGCCCTGGTTCAGGGAGATTAACTCACCCCCAGTCCGTCCCCGCAGCCCACATGAGTCTCACTCCAGCGGACAGGCCCGACAGCAATGCCTTGAGCCAGCCTCGCTAATCAATACTGGGAAATTCTGTCTTCAGTACAGCACCACCACTGCAAGTCCAGTCTGGCACCACTGAAATACCACACAGCCTGTTCACTTTATTTTTCAAACACACCCATTTCTTCAACTGACATACTGTAATCTGTGTACATTGGTGAACGGGAATTCTAAAATAAAAATAATAACATATAGAGATTAGGAATGAGGAGTTCCCAATGAGAGCTGCTGAGCAGGTTCAGTCAATGAAATTGACTGCTGCCACGTTTGTGGTTCTTAAAATGGCACATGCATTCAGATATGACAGGAAGAAAAACAGGAAGGTAGATGGCATGAATAATACCATAACAAATAGTAATGATAATAATAATAATTTCCCAGAGGTGGAAAGAAAGTGGGAAAGCTTAAATTCTGTCAAACTCTACACGGCAGTCCGAATCCAGCATGCATGGTTGCAGTAGGGTGCAATTATGTTGGTTTGGAAAAAGGGTTAAACAAACAGCTCCAGTGAGGTCATAAGCAGATGGAAGTAGGGATATGCCTGCACTTGCTGAGTGGGCACAGTGCTCCACATGACTGAACGAGCCAGAGAAAAGAGAGAGAGAGGGGCCCACTTTGTGCTCGATGGGACCTAATGCATTCACTATCAGTATGCTTCACTCACATGAGTTCACTTGATAAATTCTTTCTTTTTAGATGCTGATTAGATACATCAAGTTAAGTATTGTGACTGTGCATGGCAAATAAAAAATGTCTGATTTATATCACAAATTTACCACAGCTTCTGGATCAATTTCTCTCTCTCACTTTTTTTTTTTAAGAAAGTGTGTTTACCTGATACACTAGAATGACTAAATACTCTGATTTCAGGGAGGTCTGTGTAATCTGTTGGCATCCATAGAGGTGCACAGGGCTAATCCAAGCACAGCAATGAGGCATGGATCAAAACTGTCAGTGAATGTGGGAAAGACAGCAGCCAGTGTATGCACTCAAAGGCTCAGGGGAATAATTGCCCCGGGATGTCGTGCAACTCATTCCCTTCTGTAAAACTGTCAGGTGCACCAAAGAGTGATTTTCAGTTCTACACTTTTTGAAGTGTGACAACGTCATTCAAACATATTGCTACATGCGGCTTTTATGAGAAAAATCGTGCATGCAAAAACTACTATTGAAGAGAAGAATCTGAACGTCTAAAAAAGTATTCCTAAAATCTCTTGCTCCAGGATTTAAATAAAATTGTGAGTAGTTATGGTCATTTTTTTTTTAAGTATGCAAAGTATTTATAATACAATATGCAGGAAGATTAAAGATGTATTCAAAATGTGAATCAGTTATTTGATTTGGTTTTGAAAAAAGGTCCTTTGAATAACATATAATTACTGATCGAGGATGAACAAATGATAATTTAGAAATCTAAGCATCTGAGCTAAAAAAAAAAAATGCTTAATTCAAAATAATCAGTTGAAAAATCTACAGAAGTTCTGAACACCCACTCAGTAAATAAACAAACAAACAAATAAATAAATAAATAAAGGTTCTAATTAGAACTAAAATAATTTTTCCTGATTTTATAGGAAAAGGTTTTTCATGATGATTTTTTATTGTACAGTTCTTCATAATAGCTACAATCATTTTAAATTGTAAACAAAAAATACATCTTTTAATCTCCAAAGAACTAGCCAAAACTGATATTTATTAGAATAGTGTTTCAACAAAAGATGTTAAAAAAAATCTATACATTTTATTTTTAAGCCCTTATGTTACACATAGGCTATCATACATATTATATATTGAAAACTCAGTAGTGGAAATATAAACTACATTACAAGAGGCAATCCTTAGTGTCGCCGTTTTATGACCAAAATAAATTGTTAAAACTGTCATTTGACAAACACATCAAAAGAGAATATTGTGTGATATTATATATATATATATATATATATATATATATATATATA
>CAIGQV010016735.1:15880375-15898215 GCA_903798115.1 Danio jaintianensis | reverse complement strand
TGCTTAGCGAGCGTGTCTGAATTCGCATAGCCTATTTACTCTTCATTTAACCGATCGCTTCAAATTACCACATTCGCTTTAAGCGAAGTTGACTATATCTGTGACCAGTTTCCCGGTAAACACGCAATTTGAACAATCAAACAATAAAAAAATGATTCATATCTAGGCATGAACTCTTTTGTAAAACAAATTTATTCATTTAGGAATAGGATGGTCTTAAGTAGAAACGTCAGTTTAAATAAAACTCTCCGTCCCAGATAATGGGTTAACCTGATACTGCCATAACATCACAGAAAAGAATATTCACAAACAAAAGTGGAACATTTCAACAAGACGTACAATGGTTCACAAGCTTTAAAAAAAACAACTCACTATAAATAAAACAAACTTTGCGCTTGCGACCAGCACAGTCTTTCATTTCATAAAACCTAGTTCATAAATGAACAACAAAAAGACTACACAGATTTGGACAAAATCGACATTCTAAAAATAAGTGTAAACATTTATGAGTGAACATACTCTCCCTCCGTTTTTCTTTTTTGTTTTTGAAATAGAGCCTCTTCACGAAGCCACGTGCCGAGAGACAAACTCTTGACGGCAAATAAGTCAGAAGTCCAATATTCTTCTACAGACGTTGATTGCTTTACAGCTTATGAATAAAAAGCTCCTCTGCAATACAATTTAATCTGAAGTCCCCGATATGTCGTCATAAAATGCTTTAAAAGGACAACTCATTGAGATTAAAAATAGTTTCTTTTTTAAAAACGAAACTGAACTTCGACTCTTTTTTGCAAATCAAAATGTTCAAGTATCCGAAGTACTTAGTCTTTTTTTCAAGGAGTCTTTCAAATGTGGGTTAAGGGTAGCGTTCCGTTCACGCCAGTCCCTGCGCTTTGATAGTGCGGATGAACGCTGTGTAACCGACTGGTCTGTAGACTGGGGTGGTCGGCGCTGTCTCCACCGGGCGGCAGGTACATGCTTATCATATCCCTCAGGTCTCCCAAGCAAGCACGCTGAGAGTGAGAGGTTATGGCCGGAGGAGGAGAGCTGGGCTCCGTCTTGCACACCGACGCCATGGAGCCCAAACCCATTGCACTGGAAGTTTGCTGCGTGTATGCTGGTGACATACTGCTGTACGTGGACGCGGCGTTCATGTAGGTCTGAGCCGTGGACATCATTGGGTACTGAAGTCCCGCCATGTCGTACCGGTGCATCTGCTGAATCTGGGGGCTGTTCATGCTGGGATGCTGAGGGTAGGCCAGCTGGTCCTGCATGAGGGAGTACGCGCTGTTCGTCCAGCCGTTCATGTGCGTGTAGTCCATCCGCTGGCCCACCGACACCGCGTTGTTGACAGCGTTGGCACCGGGCGCCAGGAGTCCTCCTGGCAAGGAATACTTGTCTTTCTTCAGCAGGGTCTTGGTCTTCCTGCGGGGACGGTATTTGTAATCCGGGTGCTCTTTCATGTGCATGGCTCGTAACCGCTTGGCCTCGTCAATGAAGGGTCTCTTCTCGGCGTCAGTCAAAAGTTTCCAGTCAGCACCAAGGCGCTTGCTGATCTCCGAGTTGTGCATTTTAGGATTCTCCTGAGCCATCTTCCTCCGCTGCCCGCGAGACCACACCATAAAAGCATTCATAGGCCGCTTCACCCGGTCCTGGTCGTTGGCACTGTTGTTTTTGCCGCCCGTCACCGAGCCCGTGTTGGACTGCGGAATTGGGCTTTTAATCTCGGTTTCCATCATATTATACATTCTTGAAAGTGGTGTCAAGCACTCGAAAGAAAACGTTAAAATTTCAAGAGCCTCACAAAAAAAAGTCAGTCAAAAGTTCAAAGAGCTCAAACTCTGGTCAAGTAAAGTCTTTCAAAAGTCTCCACACCAGTCCCGTGTGTCTCGTTCTGCTCTGCCACGGAACTCTGCAAACTTGTGCGCTAAGCTCAGCTGTTAATAGAGCCTCGGCCATGTGATTTGGATTGACAGCATAACAATGAGCTCAGCGCCGACCAATCAGACAGCACCTCACACTCCTCCATCCCGAGTATAGCGCTGCCTGTGCACCAGTGTTTCGGGATGCACTTTAAATTGGGATAAATAGCCTACATCAGGGGCATCTTTGCACATTAACAAAAGTACAGTCACTCTGGAAACGTTGCTTCAAAGCGGTCGTTATTCACCACAAAACAGTCACTTCAGGGCAAATGGGCTTATAGAATAAATATTAAGACACTCTAAATTTTCCCGGAAAATATAAAAAGTGTTAGACATAGCTAAAAGATAAAGGCAAACATCGGGTAAGATTGTACTTACTGGAATCAAACGTAGATACCAAAACTTGCGAACACATCAATAGCCTATAACTCAAATAATAAACAAAACTCATTTTTATTTATGTATTTTTATAAGACTTGATAACGTTGATGCCTGGTTCCTTTTAGCTGATTAGATAAAAAATAACATTTTGCCTTGCTTCACGTCTAATAAAGGATTTTTAAAAGATTATTTTAAGATGCTGAATATATTCTCCAACATTGTTAGACTGGGAATTTAATTTAATTTAATTTTTACTTAGAAAATTCGTAAACTCGTGGGCATAGGCGCACTTTCAATCAAAAAATTTGCAAAAATGCAATTTACTCAATACAAACTTTTACAGTAGGCTATAAGTATTTAAATTATTTGTCTCACCTAACTTTTGGCATCTCAATTGTTTGCCTTTTACTACTAGTCTATATTCATGTATACGGACTGAGGTGAAAACTGTAAAATCTAATGCATAAAACAAACATTTAGCAAAACTAGTTTTATGTTTTAAAAAGACAGTATGCATTTTGTCAAGTGTACAAAGTGCATAGAATGGAATACAAAGTTAATACAGGTACGCCCCCCTGTGGACCGGTCTTGTATTGTTCTGAAGCCAAAAAATAACTCATCAACATAAGACTCCTATGCGACTTCTTGGAACGTATGTTAATTATTTATTTTTAAATTACCAATTATTGTCAATTGCAATAATCCTACGTGTTATGTGATTTACAAATTATCCTAAAGCGTGCTCACTTGGGAGAGATTTTCTGTCTCCCGGGGAGAACTCGCACATTCAAAAAGAGTCAGTATTAGCACATCGAGAACATCGCCGTTTAACACATTCAACGCCACTGAGACTGAACTATTACAGCTCTGAATATTCACGATGGGCTTTTAACGCCACACACTAACGACTCAACCATTTAGTTTCGCCGTGTGAGAGCGATTTGTAGGACACGTACGCCAACACGTCGCCGTTATTTACTTTCCAAACTGCTCTTAAGTGTTGTTACTCGATGTTGTTATTCGGGTTTACAATTGTAGCTAAAGCGGGGCATACATTATTCATCGTACAAATTCATGCTATAGAGCAATTTGAACACGTTCGGCTCAACTCTATGAGCACTGTAGGCCTAGAGCAAATAATAAAACATTCTCCAAAGTATTTAAAATATGTATTTTGCGACGTATTCACATTAAGCATTAATGTGACTAATACATTATAGTATTAATAGCCTATATTATACTATACTATTATTAATAGATACAATTGTGTTTTGCATTTTGCAATTATTTTGACAAGTCAAATAGCTTTAAAAAAAAAAAGAGTTATAATCACATTTTCACAGCCCAATCGACACCATCTCCATTAAGCTTTTTTTTTTTTTAACTGTGGACTTTTCCGCAGCTTTAACTGGGAGACAAAAACGGTAAATTTGTCATTTGGAACATCATTATTCACTTTGCATTAATATGAATAGCGATGCACAAGCCGTTATGACAAAAGTTCTTAATTAGAGACTTATTCCACGAAACCGGTGATTTATCCGAGTGGTTTCAGGAACATGTCCTCTTGTAATCTGCTTATGGAAATGTAGCAGGACAGCGGGGAAAGGAAAACTCCCAGTTACCCGGAGCTCGGTAATGAGGGCTTCTGTTCTCCAAATTTCCCAATTAACGTGAGCTAAGGCAATGGACCACCAGGAAAGCCCAGTGTTCAACACCATTGAGCTTCGAGCCACAAGGCTTCCGAAAATCACTGACGTGTATGAAGACCGAGAAGAGAATTGCCCAATAATGTGGTAGGCCTAGGTAATAAGCAAACTGTTCAAATGACCCGAATAGACCAAAACTGCTACTGTGCAGCAGATTAATACAATAAGCAAGTCATTATGTGTTAATTAACACTCAAAAATAAACGGCAAATGCAAACACCTAAAATTAGGCTGTACTCGACATTTCAATTGAGAGCACATGGAAAATAGATAAATATCAGCTCATTACCTATTTTGTCAGACATCTGAAACTTAAGATATCAGATTTTATTAGCTGAACGTTTTAACATCTTGTTCTGTCACGGTGAACTACTGAGAGGCCAACAATATCCAGACAATAAATCACCACAGGACTTCTATTATATATCACCGGCTTTTTTCCAAGTCGGTGATTCATTTGTTAATTAGCTCAACCTAAACAATTAAAGTGGAAGTAAATTATAGGAAAGCGCACGCAGAGCTTCAAAAATACATTGTTGTTTCGAGTCTAATAAGGGTATAATCAGGTGTTGTCTGCGCTTAACAAAGTGAACTTATTGTAATATTCTAAGGCACGCGTCACAATCAATTTTAAGTTTCACGAGCGATAAATAAAGAGAGAAACTGAATATTTGGAATTATTTTAATGGCATAAAAAAGAGCACTTATGCCTCACGTGTAAAATAAAACTTTAGGTTTAAAAAATAAACAATAAAAGAGTATATAAAAATGTAACAAAATTGTACCAACTCATAATATTTATTCTGGTGGAAAAAATAATAATTTGAATAAAATTTAATTGTATAATTTATAGCAGATGTGTCTTCTATATTCTGAACAACTGTAATTCTGAACAACTGTAATGTGTTAAACGAACCTACAGACAAAACGATATAGCTATAGCCTACTAAAATAATTAGGCTAATAAAAATGTCCTTATTTAATTTTCACCTCCGATTTTTTAAGATCAAACACATGTCCCTAAACCATTAACCATTGCTCTGGGGTCTATTTAAACGTCAAAATCGTGTGAATTAATAACTTTTTGTTTCAACTCACTGGTTTCGAATAAGGCCAGGGATACCATGGGTAACAGAATGATTTTTCAATTGCAGGCACAATAAAGACCGTCTCATTGGGATTTGCATGATTTTTTAACCGAATATGCAAATGAAGATGCAATTTCAGCACGGTCTGTTATTCCTATTGTATTTCGATGAATGGTTGCGTTCTGACACTGGTAAAATAAAATTCACTGGTCAATTAAAGAAAAGAGGCTAAAGTCTGACCTTTCTTTCAGATGTCACGGCGAACTATTGATGATGTCCTGTTTTTTATTTAAAGCATATGAGACCGGTTATTAAATTAAGCCAAAAGTGATTACTGCTG
Organism: Danio jaintianensis; assembly: GCA_903798115.1. Taxonomy (NCBI): domain Eukaryota; kingdom Metazoa; phylum Chordata; class Actinopteri; order Cypriniformes; family Danionidae; genus Danio; species Danio jaintianensis. The sequence goes on along the minus strand of CAIGQV010016735.1, from coordinate 15,892,772 downwards.
CAAAAGTATGTAAAAGGGAAAAGTTAATATATATTTTATTCTACTTTAAATTTTACATGAATTTTAAATCAACAACATATAATAAAAATATTTTATAATATTATACATTTCCAAAGTTTTACTTAAATGGATTTAATCGAGTTAAGTTATTGTGAGCGTTTTCAGATTAATAAATAACTTTGCATTTAAAACAAATAATTTAATGCATAAATATTTAAAAGGCGATTATAATGAAGGTTTAACAGATAAATTACAAGGCTTGCATTCACACACATTTTCTTTCTTCAGCAAGTCTGTAAATCCCGTTCAAGCGACCATCGAATGAAAACGCAATGTTTAAAGCCACAAATGGGTCAGGCAAATTTAGACATCTTAATTCATTACGCAGTTTCTATTTCTATGAGTGAACCCGATAGTCCTGATTTTAAATCAATTTCATTACTATACAGAAAACAGAAATCTTAAAAAGAAATGCTGTAAAATGTTTTACCATTGATAATTCATATATCCATTTTACTTTGTTTTCTTCACCAATAAAGGCAAGTCAGATTTCTTTACCTGCAGGTAAACAGTTAGACCACACCGTTGAACAATAAATCACGTGTCTTCCATTGACGTCCACAGGCTGTTTAATTGGTTTGTCATGTTATCGTTCAGTCCGAAAAAAGATAAGCACTTTCTCCTGAAAAAAGAAAACGCATTCCCATCACACTCAAACACACATTTATATATCCTGACAGAGAATGCATCTAGATATCTTCTGGCACGTAAGAAATAAACAGTAGCAGACATTTGTATAAATCAACTGACAACCAACTCACGTTTTAAACGCTAAGTTTATTAATTAGAATATTTGATTTAGAAAAAATGTTTATTATTTTTCTGGTGAAACCTTTTTAAAAACATCCATTAGAGAAAAATCATCTAAAAAACATAATAACCTAAAAACTTAATCAAAACTACAAGAAACGTACCCTTTAAAAACGGTTCATTAATGGTTCCATCAAGAACCTTTAACATCTATAGATCCTTTCTAGTTCAGAAAGAGCTCTTTATAATGAATAATGGTTCTTGAAAATGATAAAATGTTCTACACTCTAAGATTAAGAGCATGTTGTGCATCATTCAAACACAGCAATAAAAACAGATGTGAAATAAACAAATTTGGCATTTTGTTTAAAGACCCAGAGCCCACTTTTGACTGTATTGACTTCTTATAGCCTATGCAGCTGCCCCAATCAATCTGCCAATTTGAGAATATATTCACAAATTGTGTGCATGTTTGAGAGAGAGGAATTTGACTTTCTGTAATCACAGAAAAAAAAACTTTTATTTTTGTTACATGAACTGCTTGTTCATAGCCCAACACACCAACACATTCCATGAACCCCCACAGCAATAAAACAATTTAAACAATTCAGCTTTGCTTTTATTCGTACAATTATAGAGTAATTTTTACAAATTTTCATCTGGCACAGAATACAGCAGTTTATGTACCTGGTAAGTAACACAAAACTACCAATTCGATTTTATTTTGACTCTCCATACACTAAATAATAATCTATTTGTAATAAAACCAATACACTGAATTCTTCTGCACTACAAATGTGTACTTTTTGACTAATTAAATTGCTTAAAAAATATGCATTTACAAAGAATATGATAACTGTCACTATATTAGTGTATGTTGTAGCACACAAATAAAGGTATGTTTGAGAAGCTCTTTAGCCAATCAGTCAGTGATAAATAGGATTTGTAATCTAATGCAGCATGAAGCTAATGTGCACACATCATCTGCAGGGACATTAAGACATGCTGCACATGCTCTGAATACACAGTCTCTATTTGCTGCTCAATGACAACATTTTTCTACAATATCTTTAACTTTCAGGAGGAAAATTTTTAGTGAAACATTAATAAAACCACATTTAGCACATGATGCGTTAAATGAAAATAGTTTTAACTACATTTATTCTAGGCCAGTGAAAGCTAATTTCAATTAAACTGCTGATTTAATTTAGCAGAAAATTACTATAAATATGGTTTTGATTAAATCACTGAGCAAATTCTAATAGCACAAGCAATTGTCTTTGAGTTTGGAGGTGTTATTACTTTTGACTAAATTAATCTGAAGGGTTTTCTTAATGTGTTAAAGCAGTATCTTAGTCTCCAGCACATCAGAATGTGATAATGTTTATAACATCTCAGGATAAGTGCCTGTCAGACAAACGATTAGAATGGTACACAAGAAAATTATTTTTAAAACAAGAAAGAAAAGGGTCTAAAACTGCAAACTTTTCATTTTCAGGAACCACATATCAATATTGAGCATACTGAGCAAAATACACACTACATTTTTTAACTCCATGTTGTCTTTTGTCGGGCAGATTTGCAGAAATGGATCAAAATTACCATCATTGAAATGCCATCATTGGCTGCGAGGGTAATTACAGACCTCATTATTTCCCATGTATCTTTTGAATCATTTCCATGTACTACAGTTTCTCCAAAACAATGGAAACTTTCTCTTTTTTTGTTTAGCACAGAATGCTGAGTTGTCTGATTCTGCTTTGCACCAAATGTGGCAAGCAGATGGCTTTTGTTTTAAACATAATTAAGATCCCACTAATCTGGTGCCTTTTAAAAACGAAACAGTCGCTTCGTCAGACCTTCATTAGTTAAGATAATATTGTGGAAATGCACAATTAATTTGCAGGGTATATCTTTAATTAATTAAATAGACCCAATTTTGTAATATGATTAATGCCAGAAAGTTGCTATCTCCAAATTATTCCAAAATTAATACGCAATGATTATAGGTCCTGGCTGTGGCTAAAAACCTGAAGAACTAATTACGTGGGGTAATTTATTAAATCTCCAGGAAAGAAACAAACAAGTATAAATTGATATATTAATCATGGGCTTCATTACGCTAATCTGCCAGTGATTTGAGGTGAAAATGACGAATCTCTGTTGAACGCTGAGCACTTGATAATAGAGATACTGCCCATAAATTTACTCTACATAAAGGCCTCATTAAAAGAAGCATAATTTAATTAAGAGTTAGCCATCGCCCTCCAAATGCATTAATTACCTTGGGTATGATGAGATGAGTTTTGGGATTACTGATGATTTCATTATGGCCAGTGTTGCTGCTAACTGTGGCAGGGACCTGCTGTTGTTGACAGGATAATGGATTGGGTGCCTGGGGATGAATCTCTTCACCTTGGCAAAAAGAGAAACAGAGGGGACACAGAGGACTACTGGACAACCCATACAGTAGGTGGGCACCAGCATCCATTATATTTATCAACTAGCTGATTTCAATATCAGCATATCGGGCGATCAAAGCACTCATGTTTTTCAGCTGTGTGAATTAAGACCGATATTTTATATTACGTCATATGTCACGCAAATGTTGTCGCATAAAACAGTATAAAGAACGCGTAAAACATCATTTGTGACAGGAACCTGTAACAAATACTGCAGCATAGGCCTACTGTCACTACAAAAAATCGAAAATAATTAGGCCTAGGCTAGCCCAACAGCAACGTGTAGCCATAGGCCTATTAAATGCGAGCGGTTCAATTCAACATTACTAATTTAATTGCTTTTAAAGCTACTTAACGAAATACAACAATTTCTGAGGTAACTCACGCTGAAACGACGACACTAATGGCATCTTGAGGAGCATCGCAATGGCGTTCAGATAGGGAGCAGAGACTTGAGTTGAGACAGCGAGTTGTGTTGATAGAATTTAGCAATTTAAAGTATAAGAAAAACGATACTTGAAATATGTTTTTTAAAACGTTTTCATTAGTTTTGTTTAATGTTTGTCCTAAATCGCGACTGAAATATTTATAGCTAGCCAGTGTCACGTGACTGCGAGGCAAAGAGATTTTTAAATCGAATTAAATCTTGATTGAAATGCCAATATATATATTAAGATTGCTGCTAAAATACAGGAAAATGTTGCTAGTAAGTCTTTACAAACTATAACTAAAAGGTTATTCTTCGTGTAACCATAAATATTAAGGAAATATTTACAATTTCTGATCAAATAAAATAAATAAAATGCCAGTGTCCTCTGGAGATATATTTCCGGGTTTTTCTAGGGGATTACTGGATTGATTTGAATAAGCATAATATGCCTAAAAGTGCACCACCGCCAGAAAAATACAAGAATCTGAATGAGATACATAAATAGGCTACTGCAATACTAATTGACTCTCTGAAGTAAAATTTTCACAGTATTAAAGTGAACAGTTCTGAAAAACATTTTCCTCTTTAAAGAATTTTTAGTTCAAGGAAAAGGTTCTTCATGGAACCATGGATGCCCATGAAGAACAGGGAAGAAAGTCATGATGGATCCTTTGTGAAATAGACTCATTTAAAGGTTCTTCAAGAGCAAATGTGCCTTACCCCCTTTCTCTATTTTTATCATGTAAACTATTTTGCCATAATATGGCGGTTTGCCATCCTTCAAACAAACACCCTCTTTCTTCCACTCCCTGGCTTACTGCTGGGGTGATAAGGGCACAGTAAGCCTGACAGCTCAAAGCCGTGGAAACTGACATGTCAATGCCAGATACAAGCTGTTGCAGTTGCACATTGAAGACATGAACTGCTTCCTCTCAGTGACAGCCTGACAAAGACCTTCGACTACCTTTCAGAGATACACGCATCCTGTAAGAACTGTATGTGGTGCAGACTAAGCAGCATTTTTAATGTCATTGTTTGTCAATTAAATGTGTTTGGTCCAACAAATTGGCCAATAAATGATTTCCAATGATTCAATACTAGTCATCAAAATTTTCTAAAAATAATTATACAAGTTTTACAAGTTATAATAAGTTATACATCTGACCTCTCAACGTTGATGAGTAAATAATGTAATGGCTCTGAATGCTCTTAATGAAGTATTATTTTGCAATTATTAATTCATGATGCAAAACTGCTTTAAGAATGACAACTCATAAAGCATTCAAAATATGTATTTCTTTCTGGAGTTAAATAATCCTTTATAAAACAATGGGGGAAAATGTATACAAAAAAAACATACTACCTGATTAGAAAACTTCTAATAAATTAGATAAATGTAAAAAAAAAAGTCGAATCTTTTTACTATGAGAAATACCAGGATTAATGGCATTGGATTTAATGGAATTTAATCAAATTCCTTTGAACTTATAATTGATGATTGCTCACAAATGCTCTACGTTTGTAAAACCTCTTCCATTTCTGACAAAAACTCCCTTTTTTAAGTAAAAATACATTTATTTTATTTGTATAAACCAGCACTTGAATATGAAAAAAAAAATTGATGCTTTAAATGGCTTGTAAATAGGTATACCATTAACCACAACCATTCCTAAAAATGAGTAAGATGTGGGCATTCTAGTTATAATATAAGTCTTTTGACACTAAAAACTATTTTTACACATCCAAACTGACCCAAACACAAAAGTGTAACATGTTGAAAAAATTATTAAAAATAATTGAAAATCAAATCATGTTTATTCCCTGATGTCTTGAAGGATTTATCAAGTTTTGTTCCATTACTATACACTGTGCGTTTTTTTATTTATATATTTATATATTTTAATTCTTAATTTATCTCTTCTGGGTTAAAATCATTGAGTTCAAATAAAAAAATAAATAAAGTTTAAAAGAATCTAGCTTTGAACACTCAACACTGATGATTAAATAAGTAAATGAACACTCTTTAAGAATTACTATCATCCAGTGATCAATTCATGATACAAGAACTGCTGAAACCAACACTGACAACCTACAGATTCATTTGACACCAGGAAGTCCTATAAATACATTAATATAGTTTTTTATGTTAATAAAAAAACAAATCCTTTAAACAATTCCAGTCTGTGAAGCTTCTGGACTGCAGTGAAATGCTAACAAAATCCACCCACCCCCACCCTTGAACAAGCCCTCCCTCCAAAAGTGCTCCAGCCCACAGCTGCGGTATGCAGAAAGACACTCACCGGTGCACAGCCGCTCCTCCAAATCCTTTCCTCTGCGTCTTTTAGGTCTTGCTGATGGTTTAGCTGGACAGAGCCGGGTGAGACTGTCAAACCCAGCCGATCTGAGCCGAGAGAGAAGCGCAGGGGAGCGTCAGTCCTCCGTCCCGCAGAAGAGCCAAGCCGAGCCGAACTGAGCTGAGCCCTCCCTGCACTGGAGCCATCGCATTCAGCCAAGATTGCTTCATACAAAAGTTGACAATGCCCTAGTGAAAGCCATTGTTGATATTCAACATTTTTTAAATAGCTGAGCAGAATGGACAACATGGCAGACTACAAAACTTGGAGGGGAAACTGACCTGGAGCTCCTGAAAAGCACCACTGAATGTGACAGAGAAACAGCAGAGAGAATCTTAAATTAAACATAACAAAATGATGCTTTTGAAGCTCAAACGAGATGTTCAATGCTCAGATTTACAACAGGAATGGACCTTGTTCTCAATTCTGGAAAAAAAAAATTGTTGTATATATTATCCATTCATTCATGTTCTTAGTCCCTTTATTCATCAGGGGTCGCCACAGTGGAATGAACCGCCAACTTATCCAGCATATGTTTTACACAGCGGATGCCCTTCAAGCTGCAACCCAGTAGTGGGAAACACCCATACACTCTCACATTCACACACATACACTACGGCCAATTTAATTTATTCAATTCACCTGTACCGCATGTCTTTGGACTGTGAGGGAAACCGGAGCACACGGAGGAAACCCACACCAACATGGGGAGAACATGCAAACTCCACACAGAAATGCCAACTGGCCCAGCCGGGACTCGAACCAGCGGACTTCTTGCTGTGAGATGACAGTGCTAACCACTGAGCCACCATGTCGCCCCATATTATATTATATTATATTATATTATATTATATTATATTATACTATATTATATACATGATTTAATAATATATATTTTATCTGATTATTGAATTATCAGATGATTCATTTGTTTTGGGAAAAAAAATTGCTTGCATTCCTAAAAAGCAAAAATAAAGAAATACCTGATACACTTGAGAATAAAAAACACTTTGCAGTGGTTGAGTAGCTGACTAGTAATATACGGAAGCACTGCAAACATAAACTGCCGTATAAATGATGACCTCTCTGTGCTCATTCATTTCAGCCTTTAATTGTTGTTCTGATTGCCTTGATGGCTCCTGACAGTAAGTGGTGTTTTATTTCCATCTTTGTCAAAATGACAGGCACAGATTAATAAAGACATTTACTGTGACCCTTGCCACCCATCTGTCAACGTGCAATAAACACAGAGGGAAACCTTAAGGCTTAATGGGATTTCATAACCAGGAATTTCTGTCGCATTTATGCTCACTGGCCGTCACTCAGTAGTAATGAGTGTTTAATTAAGAAAAGGTGAGAAACTGTGGCTACTGCGCCCATCTAAAGGCCATCATCACGTTCTCACTCTACAGATGGCTGTTATTTGCCTCATTACCATACATGCCACAGGGGGCAGCTTTGTTTCACATCGTTACAATATATCAAAACACAGAGTTCCACTTACTTTATGCATTTGTTTTCCAGCAATTAGTCTATAATCAAGCACCTTCTGAGCTCTATGTGATTTTCAAGGGTTTAAAGTATGGGATTAGTGACCCGGAAAACTGGCCATCTGAACGGGAGGAGGCCATCAGAATTGCATAATTATATTGATCAGGGCCAAATTACAGCCTTGACAGCAGAGGCCGGCCCGGTCTGATCCTACAGGTGTGTATGGGAAGAGAGAGCAAGCTGCTGGGAGAAAGCCAGATCTTCCTGGAAATCGACGTCAGTGGCACTCATCTCACACCATTACCTGCCATCAAAGTGCTAATTTTACTCTGCACATTACACTCAATCCTGCTCGTCCAGCCCCCTACATGCTGGGCCGGATGGAGAAGCCTGGTGGGAAAACGACATTCAATCTGCCAGCCGCCCCATTCAGGCTAAATTGTCAAATGATGGCTTTCCACCTCTAAAGTTTCAGGAAGTGAAAGGTGGCACCGGTTCTGGGCTGAGCCGAGGAGGAACAGAGAAGGAAAATCAATCCTCCAAACTTTGTGCACAAAGAATGCATGATGAATATCATATATTGTGAATTATTAATTATTTATGGTTACATTCTTTTAAAAAAAAGTTGGCATTTATGGTTCCATCCACAGAACCTCTATATTAGGCAAAAGCTTCATTATAGTGGATTTTCTATTTATTATTATTATTTTAGACTATTTGTTGTTTTAAGGATCTTTTCATAATCTTAGATTCTTTACACAACATTTTCTGTAACCAAAATTTGGTTCTATGGGATCTTTGCAAACCTGCATTCAAACCTTTACTTATAAGATTGATAACATTGGTAGACTTTGCCTTGTGACAGTAATTTACTTGATATTTTAAAAGTCTTATGGAAATTATATTTCCCATATGATAAAATATGATTTTTACAATGTGCTAATCAAAAGGAATGCTTACTTTTTTGGGGCAAACATTCAGATATTCATTCAAATTAATAAATAGTAGCACGGTTATTTTAGCTTAAAATCTCAAAGCTAAAATATTTTTTTTGCCAAATATTACATCATAATTTAGTATAATATATATATTTAGCAGAAGTGCAAGAACTTCTATATATTAATAAAATAACATAAAAAATAAATAAAAGTGTATTCAAATATATAAAAGTGATTATATGTAACTTGTATTTTAAATGATTAATAACATGGGTAAAACCTAGTGACAAATGAGTAAAACCTAGACTTAAAACTACAACTAATCAGTATTCAGGGGCTGCACTTTGATCTCTCATGTCATGTTATCTAACAAGATTTTTAGTATATAAACTATTATTACCATGATTACATTTTAGTGAATGTCTTCTCTAAATAAGAAAAAAGTATCATATGCTCATTAATAGTTTCACTCAGCAGCCCATATGCACGAATATGAAAGGCTGGAACACAGCACAGCTCAGAAATGTGCATATAAACACAAGCACATGTGCAAAACACAAGCACATGTGCAAAACAAAAGCGAACTCTTCAGGGCCAAGGCATACAGCGAATATGCAGAAATATTGTACTCAACATAACCCCCCCTTGCCACCCCACACCCGGAAAGAGGGGTGCTCTCTGTGCTAATTAAGTGCTAATGGTTGTGGCCCTGCAGAGAATACTAATTAGGATTTCTATTCTCCTTTTGGGTGAGCATGTACTTCAACACAGCCTAATGAGGGGAGGCAGGTATGTGTGCGCTGTGTGCTGGGTTAATGGGGGGTCCACTCTCAGGTCTCAGGGCTGTGGGTTGAAGAGGGGGGCGTTTCCTGTGCCTTGGCCTCTTTCACATAGAACCACACACACACACACACAATGAGAACTGAAGTCCAGTGAAAGGAAGAACTCCCAAGATACCTGGTATTTCAAAATATTCTCTAATTTGCTTTGTGCTATGTCCCTCATTTCTTTAAAATCTGTACCTTCAAATGCCACCACACGCTCACATGTTCCAAATATGAATTACCTTCTGTATTCAGTGGAACATAAAAGAGAACATCATAATGTATCGAGTGTTTTAGGTCTATGTAATTTAAGTCTGTGGGGGCCAAATTATATTGGACCAGGGCTGAAAATTAAGTGAGATACATCAAGATTTTTGTTCCTGAGTTGTGTTGTGGATGAAATATGCTAAATTATAATTAAACTTGACAAAAGGGACTGACAGAGATGTATTTAGAGTTGCATTTTGAAGCTTTGCTGTATATGAAAACACAGGCAGGAATAACATCAACCTGTGCATAAAAAGATGACATTTATTGGAATCTTTTCACTCACTTAGAGCTGAGTGATATGACACAATGCATAAATGTGCATTAAACATTTACTCAGCAGACATTTTTATATGTACTGTTAATTGACAGTTTTATTAATATTATTCCGCATTTAAACTGAAATTACATAAGACATGATATATTTCATGACGTTGTACATTCAACGTGTTTCATTCAATGTGTTCACGTTTTTATCTTGCTATAAGAACACTAAATTGTTTCTGCGTGCTCCAGCAGGTCTCTCATTCATGCAAAAGGTCTTACATACTGCTGCTTGATTGATATAGAAATGTGACCTGATGGTAAATTTGTTTGTCAAAATATATGACTATACTAGCTCTCAACAATGAGGATATTTTAAGAAAGATAATTTATGGGATTAAACATGATTTTTTTCATAATACTTTAAGGCACTAAAAATAGGGTTGAAATACAGGACTGCCCCTGGATGCATACCGCATGTACTTTAATGCCAGTGCCAAACCCGACTCATATGAGAAATCTACATTTCCATTGTTACATTATTGTCAATGTTTATGGTATAAACAGCAATAATGTCATCTAGCTATCTTTTAGCCTAAATAGCAGTTGTAACATTATTTTGTTACCTACTGTCACCTTCACAGCCAGACTGAGTTGTAAAGACCACCTAAAAGCCATACTCTTTACCTTGAGATATACCTTACAAATAAAATTACATTACTATATGAAGCAGGACAAACATTTTTGCTGAAGTGTTCCACAATCCATACACAATCTTCCAGTCTAAAGTGAAGCTATAATGTATAATATCAAGGATTTGGAATGAATATGCAATGCAATTTGTGACTACTGTTCTGTGGCATGGCAGGATTTTGAACAGCCAGATTACCAGTCACCACAGACTGATGCTAGTGCTGTAGATTGACATATTGACAGCTGACGTCACATCAAAACAGGAAGTAACTGTGCATTTAACCAGTCAATAATGCATGTTAGAAAGTGGCCTTATGAAGGTTTAAAAAATAATGCCAATAAATATGAAAGAAAAGTTAAATTCTGACCCTGCACTTGGCCAAACTATTAAAAGAACAAATGGTAACAATGACAGGAGGTAGGCTTAAAGAATTACACTGATAATCATACATCGTTGGTTTGTCTTCCTCTAGTCAGGGAATAATGGAAAGCAGCTGTACAAAGTTTTACCCTTTGAAGTCACTTTTTGAGATTTACATATCCCGAAGAATACCTCTCAGTTGACGGAAGTTAAATAAGTGAAGCAACGCATTTTACAATCTCAATACATTTTAACAAGGTACAGTTCCACACTCTGCACCTCTTGTGAGAAAGAATTAATGAATGTAAGCAATTCAATGACAACTTAACTCACTCCTCGCTCGCGTTATTCACACTGAATAAACCGACTTTCACAAGCATGAAAGCTGTCACTAAAAAACTGCTTGCCGCTGGGAAAACGATTCCCGTCAGCCAAAACTTGCTGTTTATTTACAGGCAATGACTAGATAAAAAAATAAATAAACATGCTTTGTGCTGAGCAGAGAGACAGCGGAGAATCTGATGGCAGTGTAGTGTAAGTGGGAATATGAGAGGATGTGCATGCGCGTAAACACGCAGAGCAGGGGTGGTATTGGAATTACCTGAGAGAGATAATGGCAATGCATTAGATTAACTCTCCTTCCTTAAATGCGACACATTTAAGTAATCTTGTCCCTCGAAAACATGTCAATGGCTGAAAGGCTGCCTCAGCGCTATCAGGACCCTCTGGTCCCCCACACTGATGCAGCTGGCAAAACGCTACCGTCGACTGTCAAAACGCAGCGCGAGATCTAGTTATAATATAATTGAATTTTCATATCAGAGGAGACCAGAGTTCTAGCAGACAATAGGAGTGCTGAGTCCTCTCTGATATTGGCACAGACCCTTTGCCACGCGCATGAAATCAGTATGTTAATGTTCTCCTGGTTTTCTTTTTTTAAGGGCACTTGTGCCTCCGCAATGTAAAACCGATGTGGTTTCAGAAGGGGGAAAATTGCAACTATTGATAAGTAGGCAGCTAGAAACCCTTAGACCACCCCCTCCCATCCAAGCAAGCAAGCTCCCAGACAGCGCAGCACCCCCTTTATTAAAATTGTAATTTATTTTTCTAAATCAGAATGACAGCTTGCTTTCTTTTCTCTGCAGCAGGCGGTGAATCAAGCCGCTTTAATTACTTTCGTAACTTCGCTGACCCCGGGACTACGCGCCTTGTGCCGAGAAAATGGGCCGGCGACAAAGCTCTCCCACCGCCACGGCCGCCTCCGTTCATTTAAAATGCAGGAATTTATCAAACTCAGGATTTTCTATGATTTTGTTCACCTCCTATCTTTTCCACGTTCTCATTTTGACCCTCTCGGACCGCGTCAGACTGCCTTCTGCTTGGTGCATACAGAAGTTCGGTTCATTCAAGGAGAGCGAGAGCACTTGCTTTGCTTTGATGTATAGTTTTTTGTGTGTGTGTGTGTGTGTGTGTGTGTGTGTGTGTGTGTGTGTGTGTGTGTGA
>CAIGQV010016735.1:15836601-15880275 GCA_903798115.1 Danio jaintianensis | reverse complement strand
GTGTGTGTGTGTGTGTGTGTGTGTGTGTGTGTGTGTGTGTCAATTAAGGGACGTGTTTATCAGCGTCCTCAGTAGTTCGTCGCAGCAGAAGAACGGATCTCAGCAGGAATCAACAATGCACTTGATCTCTCAGCAGCTTCCGACCAACAGAGGTCAGGGTCACCCTGCAGATGAGAAAGGATTCACCGAACAACACAAGTTTAAAAGTGCTGGCTGTTGCCTTTTACGCAGGAATTTTCACTAGTTCGTAAAGTTAAAAAAAATCAAATGAAGTAAACAGAAGCCAGGTGCTCTCTGCCTTGAAGGAAAGAAATCTGCTGTTCAATTCTGTTTATATTTGTATATACCTGTATAGATTTGATGATTCACATAATGCAAGTCAACAGTTCTATTAACTGTTGACTTGCATTATGTGAATCATCAAATCTATGAAACATATAAAACATATACAGACAGAAATTCAGATTAAAAACAGTAGCTTCTGACAATAGATGATGTCTGTGCAAGAAAATGAACAATTTAAAACATAATTAGCTAGCTTTAATCTAGACTTACACAGCCTCGGCAAACAGTGATGAATGCATTTACAAATTTCTTGTAGCATAATGAAGTATGTGAGGCACAAATTTGTACTGAGATAATTCTATTTGTTTACAACTCTTTTAAAGATTGCAGCATTCTGGATAAGCACAAGTACATTGAGTTTGTGTCCACTTATAGTAAGCTTGTGCCCCATGAACACACAATACATTTGCAGAGGCTGTGGATTAAAGGTAATAGTGTGCATGTTTACGTACACCAATACAACACATTTGTAACTCACAAAAATATGTTTATTGAAATAACCCAACATTTGACTTATGTAATTTCACTTATGTCAGTTGTTATGTTAAATAAATCATTAAAACTAAAGAGGAGTATTTTGGTACCAGCAGAAAACCTATGGCAGTTTAAATACAAATAAGAATTTTTTTTAAATTCTTAATCCTTTTGGTCAAGAAAGGGGCTGAGTTTACATTTCATCCTCTCTTACTGCAAAATCTTTGCTCTTACTGGATGTGGTAAAATCCACAGAAAGGACGTGTTAATGTCATGTGTCAAGCATGTGCACTTCAGCAAGCTGACAAAAAGCAGGTTGATGCATTTACATGCTGGGCAAAAAATCTATCCGTGATGAACAATTTATGCTTAAGCCATTTATGGCCTTACTCTGATAAAGAAAAAGGAGTTAGCATGTCTACACAACCACGTGCATTGTCACTTTATTAAAGGGATCGTTCACCCAAAAATGAAAATTCTGTAAAAAATTAACTCACACTCCACATGTTCCAAACCTGTTTAAGTTTCTTTCTTCTACTGAACATAAAAAATATGTTTTGAAGAATGTTGGAAAGCAGCAGCCATTGACTTCTACAGTATTTTTGTTCCTACTATGGATGTCAATGGCTGCTGGTTTCCAACATTCTTCAGAATATCTTGCTTTGTGTTCAACAGAAGTGTGAGTAAAATGATGAGGACATTTTCATTTTTGAGTGAACTAGCTCTTCAAGCATAATCAGGTTTAAGTTTTGTAACTAATGTTGTTTCTCACAGTCTGAACATTTCACTTCATAACACCTCAATATATCATTAGAAGCTATGATGTGGTCTTTTTTTTTTTTTTGACAAAGTGCCGAAAGCCATTAATTTACATTAATGAATCACCAAAGATCACAATTTTCACCTAAAATATTCTTCAATGTTCTACCAAAGCAAAACATAAAATAAAAATACTTGGCTGGCCTGTGGGTGAGTAAATTAACAGCAAATTTCCATTTCTGGGGAACTACCCCTTTAACCCTCGTGAGCTATTTGGCTTATTAACGGCTTTAATATGGTGTAATCCCTGCTATCACCCTCACCTTCTGACTGGCACCCCTCTGTTCCAGCCTGTCCCGCAACTGGGGAACCAGGCTCACCCGGTGGGCACGGTCGTGGGCTGACGGTCTGATAATTGAATGAATGATTATCTGTCTCATTAATAGACAATGATACAGAGAGCGTGGCCATATATCTGGAATATTAATGAGAAGCTGCAGGGGGCTTGATAAGAGGGAAATACTGTGGCTGCTGTAATGGGGTTTAAAACAATTTGCCCAGGTCGGGGTGCAGGCCCAGCTGATTTGGACTGTGTTAATCTCTGGTAACCCCTACACGTCGCTCTCGGCGCGGTGTGTGTGTGATCATCAGCCGTGTACAGAAAGGCCTCCAGCACAGCCGTGAGCCTCGAGCAGCCCTGATGAACCAGAGCAGACTGATCTCTAACCCGCTGGAGGACTTAGCCATTCATCCTTTAATACAGAGTAGACTTAAAAATAGAACTATACCATTTGGCTGAAATACATCCAAGATTTTATACTCCTAACATCTCATTCCTCATTCCTTTTTTAGAAAAAAAAATATATAATTGAAAAAAAAAAAATTCTACCCTTATGAAAAAAAGTGTTTTGGGGGGTTTATTATTATTATTAATAATAATTATAATTTTCTTTTACAAAACAGTTATTTCTTTTAAACATCAAATATTTGATAGTTAAATTTCATCCTATATTAGAAAGTCTTCTTTTATATTACATTGCTTTTGTTATTATTATATTTATTATATAATACTTATTTCTTACTCCTCAGTTATATACACTTGCAAAATTAATGTTTTCAAAAGATTTACAAAATCAATATGTATTCTTTTCAAATAGAAGAGACTTTTAAATGAGTAAATGAGCTTAAAAGTCTAGGATTAAACCAGAAATTCTTCCATCATTATGTAATATGGTAATACAAATAATAATAATTTACACACACATATCATTTTTATAAAAGTACAAAAATTCTTACAAAAGTACAAAAGATGCTGCTAAAACCATTTGCCTGAATTTTATTAAACTGGTACTAATATGTATATTATATACACATATATATTTACATTTATTTAAATTAGCACACACTTTTACATTAATAAATGTAATTAGTTTAATATGTAAATAATGAATATTTACTTTATTTTATATTTATTCTAAAGGTCTTTTGGTTTTTTTCCTTAACATGTTCACAAGCACTCACTGATAAAAGCATTCTACTATTAACAATGGTAATCAAGCAGTACAATTAAGATGATCATAATGGCTAACATTATGTTTTATGTATATAGCCTTCTGATGGCCTTACCTTTGTGTGACACCGACAGCAAAATCTATTGTTTCTTCCACGCCATGCAGAGGGCGAGAAATTGTGAAATTTACATTTATTTCACATTATATGGCTGTTAAGCTTTTTTTTTTTTGCTTTAGCCTTGAAAAAATATTTAACCATAACAGAAGTGCTCTTATAGATTTTTTTGTCTTCTGACATCAACTTAATAATAGTATTAAGAAAAGTTTCTTGTTGGAAATTTCTTGTGTCCAAAATCCAAATAAAGCAGCAAATTAAACATTTATACTGAAGGTCTGCTTGAACGCCCATGTGAATCAATATCTACCACCTATTACACTGGAAAGCAATATTTCCCTTTTTAGCATGCAATAATTGTGTTTAGGCCGCTGAAGTACCTTATAAGTTTGTGAGAGAGAGAAAGGCCTGTTCCCAAGGCGACTGTGAAAGCCATTTGCCTCCTTTTCAGCAGAGTAATGAACTTCTTTCCTCTTCATGTCACTCTTCCTCTCCACTCGCAGCATCTCAGTCCTCGTCCACGTCCTTCAAATCATTCGTTTATTCTCCAGTGTGACAAACAACAGAGCTGAGAGACCATGAAGGTAAAGTCATCATGCATCCCGGACTGAACGGTTTGTTTCGAAAAATGTAAATGAAGAAACTAAACGTCTGTATAACTGGAACTTATCGTTTTAGCACTCTGTTAACGTGAATATTGCGTATAATTAGAAATATGTATATAAAGAGAGAAATTACAGTATGGACAGTCATTTTTCCAAGTATATATAAATTCTGTCACTATACCTTTATGATGGCCATGATGAACTGCCTGAGGATCAGTTGCCATCCTTCTAAAAGAAATAGAAATCTATATCAATACATTTTTATCTATCTATCTATCTATCTATCTATCTATCTATCTATCTATCTTTGAAAGCAAAATTATTAGCCCTCCTATAAAAATGTATTATTTTTCAAATATCTCCCAAGTGATGTTTAACAGAAAAAGGACACTTTTAAAAATAGGAAATTTGCTATTGTCTTTTTTTTCTTCCTCTGGAGAAAGTCTAATTTGTTTTAGTTTGGCTGGAATAAAAACAATTTAATTTAAAATAAACAAATAAATAAATAAACTTCTCTCCACTAAACAGAACTTGGGAAATATTTTAAAATCAATAAAAAAAATTCACAGGAGGGTTAATATTTTTGCCCTCAACTGTATATACACAACACATTTTATATACATAGAATGCATTTTAATGTAGAATATATATGGTTTTCTAAATAAAAATCTAAATGTGGGAATTAACATTGCATCATTAAGCATCACATATATTTACATAAAAATTAAACAATATATGTATCCTGACCTGCACTTACTAAAGAGATCGTACTAAATTTTAGAATATTTTAAACTATTAAAAACATCTTGCTGACAATGATCTTGGTTGACTGGTTCACAATGACTTAATAAATGTAAAAATGTAAATAAATTACATTTTTAATATGCACTGATTTTAAGCATATTATGAAGAAAACAAATTAGATTAAAATAACAAAATGAAGTTTGGAAAGGTAAACGATTGTGGTATTTATTCAATTCAGTACTGTAATTAGAAGATGTAATAAAAAGCAAATATATATATAAATAATATTTTAGACCCATTATAATTAGGTTACAGATCATATTAGGTATGATAAGTATTAAAGTTTAAAATAACAGTTCATTACTACAAATGATTTTTTGGAAAAATGGCAAACAACTTATTTTGTTACATAAACTAAACTAAAACGCAGTAAAGCATTTAAGTGAATGTGTTCTGTAAATGATGGTTTAATAAAACAGTGTCTAATATACAGGGTTAAAAAAACTAAATTAAAAACTCCCTATTTTATATTTGACCCATTCATGACTGAAATGATATACAATATATATGAAATATTCTCTTTATATTGAATAAGAGCTTTGTTTTGCCTCACTGAACAGCACAAACACAACAGATAAAGGTTACTTATTGCTAGAACCGTCTTTATGATTGTATTGCAGTGCTCACAACACTGATTTCTTTATCAGGGGCTCCCAACCCTGTCCTTGGGCCCTGAACAAGAATGAGAGCATGAAAACAGATGAGGAAATAAAGCAGAACGAGGGGGAGGACAAATCATGACTGTTAGTCCGACAGAACAAAACATACATAATATATCCATACAACACTTCAGATATATTTATCTGTAAAAGTAAGGTATTGCAAAAAACACATACTTTTCAGTTTAGGAACAGAAATCTAACATGTAATTTGCTTTTAATTGTATTACTGATTTACAGTTGTTTAGACCTTGTCCTTTTATGTGTTTAAAAAGAAACCCATAACAAATGTAAACAACCCACACTTTTTGACGATTTTCATTACTGCACACATTGCATGGGCCTTGTCTAACTTCATGGTTATTATTATCTCTGGCTTTTTAATCCAAAAGTGTGAGGTATAAAATTTCCATCTCGTATGCATATTCATGACCTCAACAACCCTAAAACAAAAGAAGACAACAGGTCTATTTACCATATCAAAAGACAGTGGAGAGAAAGCTTAAGGTTATGAAGTTAACGCATTTGAAAACAGCTCTGGGGACCTCTACTGACCAAATGACTAAATTAAAAGCTTTTCCTCCACTAGCCCTGATAATTTCTGTTTCACAATATCAAAAAAAGAAAAAAAAATTATAATATTATAAGTATATTATATACAGCTATGGAAATCAAAATTAGAGACCACTTGGAAATTCTCAGTTTAAATGTAAAAAACTCAGAAGGAACATTGACTCACTCTGGACACACCATAAAATTAGTCCATTTTGGCTAAACATTTTTAAATTCATATCTGAAGTATATAAGATTGAACTGTCACCTGAGCCAAAAAAAAAGCTAGATTAGAAGTTTAAGTTATGTGTTGCCTATGGAAGAATTGAGATATGGGTTGGCAAACAAACAAAACATTTTTCAAAATCTGGAATCCAATTAGGCTTTATATTAGTGATGCTGACTTGTAACTCGTTATAGGCTGGACTGGTCTGGCATACCTCAAGTTGTGGAGCCTACACACTTCTATGTCAATTATTTATTCATTATATTTAATCAATTTTTTTCTTATGCTTTCTTGATGATATATTGTATTATGTTGTGTCCGACATTCTGTGTATTGTGAAATGGCCTTTTCTGTTCTAGTTAAGGTTATTGTTTATTTTCTTATGCTAAAAACAATAAAAAAATATATATATACACACAGGAATTTCTCCGTTTCAGGGGAATTGAGAGAATAGGTCTGATTTAGAGTTAGGTTTGTGAGTATATTGTAAGTTTTTTCTTTTTTTTTTTCTAATTTCTTCAAAAATGTCAAATAATGTTGTCGTTAATTAGTTTTCGAAAAACACCAAAAATGGTGCTGCATTTTTAGATGTTTATATCACTTTTTACACAACACAATACCAAATGTTTTGACTTGAGTTAAGAAATCAATGTTTTGTGGATGAACCTCAATTTTCAAATCACAACAAATGAAAACATTTGCTATTCTCATAAACTGTAATTTACTTGAAAAATGCCCTAAATTATGATAATTTTGATTTGGAAAAATGTTATCAAATGTTTATAGAAACTAAAAAAACTAAAATTAAATTAATGATATTAGCATTTTACCCAAACACACATCCAGAGAAACTACATTTTTAAGTTGTCTCTAAAAATAATTCCATGTGTGTATGTATATATAATCTAAAAAAAAAAAAATGTATAATAATTACAATGTAATATAAAAACAGTTGACTCTTTAAATTGTAAAGTATTTAAGAAGAATGTCAACTTCTTAACTATTAATAATATTTTTAAAAGGGGGGAAATTTCTTTTAATTATAAATAAGGTTCAGTGTGTATATGGTTTGATATAGTTTTACAAGAAAAAAAAAAAAAGTGTTCAATTTGCAAAACAATACATTGTAATGACAAAGTTATACAGTCCTTTGACAAGTTATACTGTAAAACATAAAATCTATCAATACAAAAATATGATCAGATTTACATCACATTCTCAGCATGATCTAAATAAAACAGATCCCTTTAGTCTACTTAACAAAACGTAAACAAGTATGTGGTATAGTAGTTACAGTCTCTCTCTGATTTATATTAGTGATTTTGCTTGTATCACAGAGAAGCCTATAAAAATGATTATTCAAGAAAAACTCCATTTCAATCCAATCCAAAGTAAATACAAAACATTTTCCATAAATACAATCCGAAGTTAAACAAACACCATGACCAGGGAAATGTCACAAACTATTTACAACACTTTTAAAAGAAACTAAACATGAAATAACAAAAAAAACAAACTCACAAAAATTCCCAGAGAGGTTACATCCGGAGGGGGAAAAAACAGATCTGGCTAGAGCAACACGGATGTGATTTCTTCAATCTTTTTATCTTCATTCAGCTCTGCCATGTAATTACCCACAAAATACACAAACACACATGTACGGCAACACAGCTGTAGATCGTCTCAGCCAAAAGGACAAAAACAGCTGTACGAGGAATGAAGAAAGCCAACAGGGAATATCTGAACCACTGCATTCAGTTTCAGCTTCCCCCGCAGCCATTCAACCTTTAGCTCAAGGTCTCCAATAGGCATTCAATTTTCCATTTATTTCAAGGTGTGTTTACAATCTATAAAATATCTGGATGTATTATCTATGTTCAGTATCTATGTTCATGCCACACTAGTATTTATTTTTTTTAGATACTATCCTTTCCATTAAGAAGTGATACTTGTTTAGTACTTACTAGTGCTTATTCTTTAGTACTATTATTAGTTACTAGAACCCAGACATTAGTACTTGCTAGGGCTGAACAATATATCGTTTGAGCATCGATATCACAATATGTGTATCTGCAATAGTCACATCGCAAGATTAAATTGTTTATTAAAGATAAAGATATTATTACATTTTATTTTATATTATATTACTGAATAAAATTTAAACAATGATGACCGTGTTATTTTACATTTGATTGCATTTGAATGCTGTTAGTCTCCCCAGAAAACCATAAAGCACTGTTTATTTAGCTTTTATTTTTGCCAATTTAGCTTTTAAAAATGCTTGATCACCCCAGTCAACCTAAAATCCTTAAATCTTTTCCAATAGAGCTATTTAAATCATCTAGTGAATTTATATTCATATCGCAACAACAAATATCGTGCAGCCCTAGTACTTGCTCATAAACACTGGTTTCTATTTGTTAGATACTGGTTCTTAACAATTAGAAGCAAATAGTTATTCATAGGCAGTGCAAGACAGAAACTGTGGACATTATTTGCTATTTCTGCAATGATTTTGGGAGTGTAGTAACTAAAAACTTAAAACGAGAAATAAATAAAACATTTGTTTTAACTTTTATTTCAGGTTTACAATGCAAATCTAATTAGATCCACTTGGGTCTCATATCTACTAAAAGATAAAATATTTATTTACAAACTGTATTGTAAATTAATCATATAAACATTTGTAAAGTAGACAATTTTACTGAAACTAATATAAAAAAGACATAGCAAGAATAAATACTATCATCTAATAATAGGAGCCAGTGTCTAATAAACATATACTATCTAATGCATAAGTAATAATCTCCTCAAACAACAACAAAAAAATAGCACTAATAACCAGTGTACAAATTATACAATGACTAACGGGTGGATTTTTTTTTAGGAGTTATTGTAATACATAATCATGCCTCAGTAAACCAAATTTATATTTAATTCAATTACATCCCATTTATAAAATCAAACATATTTATGCTTTCAGTGTTTTTAGGGATAATGATTGGATTCTGATTTACAGTAATCTGTGATGGACTATTTCAACAGACGTGATTCTCAAAGGTGACCTACTTTTTAAATAAAACAGCAAATATTGCTGAAACAGTGTCAATCACTGTGACAAATTACATTGACACACTATCCACCGGTTTCACATACAAGGCCTTAGGATATAGTCGTATGCTAAAAAAAAAAAAAAAAAAAAAAAAAACATGCGGTTTGTTCAAACTACTTATTTAAAATATGCTTGGGGACAATTCTTTTGAGGAGGACAACTTTGTTTGTAAAAAAAAAAAAAAAAATGTATGTTCAATTCACTTATATTTGCAAAAACAAATAAGTCAACTTGATTCCTTCCTGTTGTTCCCTAATTTATCTAAACCCTGTTTGTGAAACTGGGCCTATGAGTCTACTTTGACTTTATTTTTCAGCTACATGTAGATACAAACATCTATTTAGAACAGTGTTTCTATCATCAGGTTAGATCTGCCAGATTCAGACCACTGACTAAATATTTTCCTGCATCAAGTTAATTGGTGGGGTCAACCCCCCCAAATCCCAATGTAATTCACAACCTGCTGGAAACTAAAGAATAAGCATTAGCATCTAAAAATAAAGCAGTAGTAGCTAATGAATAAGTGCTAGGACTTACTGGAAAAAAAATAGTATCTATAGAAATAGGTAGCATGAAAATAGATAACCAACATTGATTTAAAGCGATTTAAAGCGGCTTGCCATATCAGTTTAATTCAAATAAACAACATTAACACTTTTTTACCTTTTAAAATGCATCAAAATAATCTGTAAAATAAAAAGGTATTCTTCAATAAAATCACAACAGATTTTTTTAGTATTGATGAAATACTACAGAAATCCATATTACTACAGATTTCACACCTTCATTTCCTAATATAGGACCTTCAGACATAAGAGAACACACAAAAGTCTTTGTGCTGGCACTTCTGTAGTAACAGTCTCAGGCCAGAGTCCACCTCTGGGATATAGAGTGTGTTTTGTTTTCAATGTTGACAGAACCCCAACACTGCCAAGTTCTGTCATTGACCAACAGTGAGAAACTTCAATATTACAAGTAACCCACAGGAGTGATTGGCCATCGGTGCTTTTAAGAAATGAGCTGCTCTACATTACCCACAATCACACTGAATGGGCAAAACATTAGGAGTGCACAAAAGGGAGCAGACACCACATCCTTTCCTCAAGAGAGTCTCCTTTATCTGCCCTGTACTGTTTACAACAAGACAGTCCTGAATTCTTCTGAATGCCTGACTCTGAAGACACAGCTGTTGATAGAGTACACTTGGGATTTATAATAATATTTGAGGCAGTAGTCCAGAACTGTTTTTTAAAATGATTACCCAAAATGTTTGGGTATGTTGCTCTAGAGTCTCGAATCATTGCCAGCTTGGGCATCTGGGTTCTTAAAGGCCAGTTCTATGTTTTTGCCATTAGGTGCGTACTCGTACGCAGTAGAACGAGTGTTCGGAGTCTGTCTAGTGAGCACTCGGAGGAGTTTAGAGCGGTAGTGATCCCCTGCCAGGAAGTAGAGGATAGGGTCCAAACAGCTGTTGACACTAGCAAGTGGGCGAGTAATTTTATATGAAAAGTTGACAATATTAAGAGTCTTGCAATCTGCGTCAAAAATGCGATAGGCGTAGTAGAGGGTGCGAGTGATGTGGAAGGGAACAAAGCAGATTGCAAACACAACCAGTACCACTATGATGAGTTTAATGGACTTCTTCCGGGATGAACTTTGTTGATTTTGGGCTAGGCCCTTTCGGGGTTGGCAAAGGGCCCGTGCCATTAAACAGTAGCAAACCACGATGACTAGAAATGGCAGAATAAAAAGCAACACCATTACCACGGAGTTGTAGGTTACAAAGTTGTGAAATTCTTCAGGGCGACTTGTGTCGTGACACAAAGTGCTATTTCCATTTCTAGAAGTGTTAACTAAAATGAGTGTGGGCACCAGGCAGGCTATTACTGCTGTCCAGACAAAACCACAGACCATGTGTGCATGTCGTGGCTTTATTAAAGTCAGAGAACGAATGGGGTGACAGATGCCAAGGTAGCGATGCACACTGATGCAAGTGAGAAAAAGGATGCTGCAGTATAAGTTGGCATAAAAAAGAAACCGTACGATCTTACAGAGGACAACACCAAAAGGCCAGTGGCTGCGATTAGCGTAGTAGTATATGAGCATAGGCAAGGAGAGCACGTACAGCGTGTCTGACAGGGCCAGATGAAACATGAACACCGTACTGGGTTTCCAAGGCCTCATCTTAGTGATGAACATCCACAGAGCCACAGAGTTCAGGATTAGTCCGAAGAAACACACCAGGGAATATGAAACAGGCAGAAGAATATACTTGAACTCCTCATCGAAAGTACAGCTGAAGTTCACTTCCTTCGAAGACATCGGCATCAGTGACTCGGATGGAAGGGATAAATTCCCTGAGACATTTTTCCTTAAAGAATTCATTTCTCTGTTAAAATAATAACAACAAAATGTTTTAGCATTTTTTGTAATATTTTAGAAACATAAGATTACTCTGCTAAAAACAAACAAACAGAAATAAAAATTATATAAATGTCTATATTGGGAATTGTTTTGGTTACAATATAAACTGAAATGGTGTCTATTAGACAGTTTGTTGCCTTCTACTGATGGCATCTAAAACCACTAACGTGAATGTCCCAAAACATACTAGAAATCAATCAAATGAACTGGTTTTAATGGTTAAAAGCTGGTAGTTTGCAGTGGTTTTAATTTAAATTGTAACGTTAGTTGAAACCATTAAAACTTGTGATGTTTATCCTGTAACTGTACTTTTTTTCAACAGGGTTTCAACAAAGAAAATAAGTCACAATTATGACACAAACAATAAAGTCAACATGAAGTGCTGACTAAAATGTATCAACAAAGAATAGCGTCTTTTGTGTATTCACAAGTTACTTTTTAACTCACGTAAGAGTTCATTTATAAAACAAAGGTCAAGCCCAATATAAAAACACGAGGCAAATTCGTAGCACATGAAATAATCTCCCGTCTGATACCCATTACTGTTTTATGAATCGTTTGAACCGCTTCACTCATTAACGTAACACGAGATGTAAACCTTAGAAAAAAAGGAGAAAGTGGAGCACGCGGTATTATTTTTACGCACGGAAACTTACCGCTCACTCAGTCGAACGAGGTAAACACGTCCCTTCACAGATCAAAACATAAACGTAGATGTTGACGTCTTATGGTTCAGAACTCATTCAAACTGTCGAAGAGACTTCCACATCCAGATTTACCGGATTGAGCGCGCACGAGCTGATATGTTCAGCTGAAGTAGGTGAGCGCGTGAGCGGAGGGGCGGGGAGAACCAGCGCCAGTTTCAGTTTCTCCCTCGAGACGGATAAATCAACCTTCACTGACAAGTATTGCTTAATTTGTCATTACTTAAATAGCACAAAAAATGTCAACACATTAAGCGACAAAACAATTTCATAAATGTTCGTTATTTAAAGAGATATTTTATTCCCACCCCCTGGTTTCTGAGTTTAGTTTTGAAGAAGGTGAATCGTTTGAAATCAACTCAGTGCCATATCACACTCTTATCAGTTTTTGCCATCTTTGCCCATCAAATAGACAGTAATTACCAGTCGAAGCTCATCTCACCTGCACTTTAAACATTATACGTTGGCTCTCATAAACGACACAGCCTAGATTTTATTATTAAATCCTTTAAGGACACTTTAACTTCTCCAGCAAACATGGGGCTATTTTCTATCCGTTTCATGTAAGACATGCAAATTTAGACTTGGAAAGTTTTCTGTCATTTTATTTCCGTTTCACATTTGAGTTAACTTTAAAATATTAATGCCACATACATTTGGCATTAAAGGAATAGTTAACCCAAAAATGACACTTCTGGCATCCTTTACACACCCTTTACTTGTTTCAAACCTTTATGGGTTTCTTTCTTCTGTTGGACACAAAAGAGGATAATTTGAAAAATGTTGGAAACCTGTAACCATTGACTTCCAATGGTTGCAGGTTTTCAGATTTCTTCAGAATATCTTCTGTGTTAATAGTGTGTAAATAGTGAGTAAATTTTAAGGAGCCTGCAGACGGTCTAAAAAAATGACCTTTATTTTACCCCTAGCAAGCGCCATGTAACTTATGACGAATGTTTTTTTTTTAATTGTCCCCCTTAATGTAAGATTCTACATAAATTACAATATTTGTATTATCCGGAAACATAGTTAACTATATGAAGAATTTCTAGGGGCTTCTGAAGAGAAACAGGAGAGTGTATGCATATTTGTTTAGACTAAAGTTAATATTTAGTAAAAAGTCAAAACAGTGCTATTTTGACCAATGAAAACGCTGGTATTTAGTAGAATGGATCTCAGAAGATAATGCTCATTTCTTGGAACTAATACATACAGCTGATCATATACATTCAGAAATGTTTACAGGCTCACACACATTTATGTCAGACCACTCTGAAGGCATGCGGTTAGGTAAATAACATGATCCGTGTTTGGCCAGGGTAGACGACTGTGAACAAGAAAAGCTAAATGAACAGGCCAAAAGATTAGTGCAAAAAAAGACCTTTTATCTGCTTGTGATCAGTTTGAGTGCCATAATACAGTGCATGACTGCTATGTCTCCATGTTAAAGTTCACATTGAATATTCACACAATGCTTTTATGATGTTGGCTGCAGTAATAAAGTTATCAAATAATAAAAAGTTAAGAAAATAATCTGTGAAATAGCAAATTCATTTGACTTATAGTCATTAGACTTATAGTTGCTGACATTTAGGATATAATAAACTATACTAAATTGCAAATTATATTATGCTTCATGAGTTATAAAAAAAAACAGGATGTGTTAAAGTTGGAGAGATTAGTGTGCATTGCTGGTATGGTTAAAAACCCACTTACTTTGCAGTACTGACCTGATGGTTAGTTGTGGGGAAAGTACATGAATTGAACAGGAATGTGAGTGGGTCAGTGACTCAGTAGTGTGATGTGAATTTATAGGGGCTAGTTAGTTTTCACTCTTCATCTCTGGCCTACATATTAATCTACTGCCTGACAGGTGAAGACAAGAAAGCCAGTGCACAATACACACCTACTCTCCACCCGCATCCATTTCCGTCACGATCAAGCGGATAGATAATAAGAACGAAGAACAACCACAAACTACCGGACCAATAAAACAGACAATTTTTGAGAGAGTGGAAAGATAATTTCTTTGTGAATTTGTGATAAGCTATCATTAAGATGACGTAACAGCCACACACAATGATCTGATGTGAACTGACCTGACTCTATCAGATTTTTTGTCTTTCGGATTTCTGCACTCATGCAAGACATAAGGATATATTAATGTCATTGTAAACAGCCCGAAGTCATTCTTTTTTATATATGTCTGAGAGTCAACTCTATCCCAACGCACATACTGCGCTCAAAGATCACGCTTTTGTACAAACATCCTTCTGCACAATATTTGCTCCAGTTTAAAGATATTGACTCTGGATAGTAATATTTGCTTGAGATAAAAAAATGACCCTTTAATCACTTTGTTAAACCATAACCATAGTCTAAACAGAATATCATGTCAATTGCATATGTACAAATGCATGTATAAAGCACTATTTGTCTACTACAGGAACTAAACTACAGGATTTGGCAGGCTATAGGGCTGTGGAAGTGGAAGAATCCATTTAACGTCAAATTAATATCGTAAATTAGAGCCTGGTTAGTTGGCCTTGACACTTTTACAGTTAAAAAAATCTAATAGAAAGATATTTTGAAGTCTATATTAAATCCCTGTGGAAAATCAAGTGCAGTGCTTTTTCTGTTACCTGTTATTGCTGGGAACGTCTTCAACATGCCCATCGATTTAAACATCCATTTGCTTATCTCTCTTTGTAAAAGGGAGAACAGCTTTACTGCAATAAAAAAAATTTTATACAATAAAATTTTACATCAATCTGTGATGTAAATAATAAAAAAAGTATTCCTCTTAAAATGACTAGCTGACATCTTTGTTTTTTATGCACACTTAAAAGGTAACATATGGCTATTGGTCACCTATTAATAAATACTGTGAGTACGCTAAAACAGAGACTCAGACAAGATGTGAAAAAGTGACCAGACAATGTATTGAAGCAGAAGCAAAATTTCATGAGACATTGGTCGAGTTGTGCTATTATATACACAGTATCTAAGTAAAACATGTTCAACACGGACAAGAGAATGAAAGACTCTGTGTTCTATTTGTTTGGATTGTTAGAAGCAAGTATTAGACTGTTTATTCCACGCTGTATGTTTAGGACCACAGGGACAGTGGAATTGGAGTGTTGAACTTTATTCTGAATGGAATTTAAACTTGGGAAAGTAAAAAATAGTGTATCGGGAGTACAAATATCAATCTTATCATACATAGTCTCCCGATAAGACACCCGATAGTCTCTTTGTGTTCAGTCCCAGATCTTGGGAAGGTTCTCCAAGATTCTTCGTCTATGAGATGGGTTAGACACACCAGCTGCACACAGCTCCTCCTCTGTAATACCACTGCAAGAGAACAGAACACACTAACGGCAATGTATTTATGTTCACCAAGCACCATCGCTGCTAAAAGACAATAACTGAAGCACATGGCAGTATCCGATTTTTTTGCTCACCTGAAATAATCAAGATCATCCCATCCGTTGCGGCTGAGGTCTAGCGTATACCGCTGCAAACCCAGAGTGCTTAGCAGCTCCCGCACTGTTTCTGGGGCTCCATGTAAGACTGACACCTGCAGATATACATACATACATACATACAGTTGAAGTCAAAATTATTAGCCTTCCTGTGAATTTGTTATTATTATTATTTTTTTAATATTTCCCAAATTATGTTTAACAGAGCAAGAAAATTCTTATTTGTTTTATTTCAGCTGGAATAAAAGCAGCTTTTAATAAAAAAAATATAAAAATAAACATTTTAAGGTCAGTATTATTAGTCCCCTTAAGCAATATTTTTTTCGATTGTCTACAGAACAAACCACCGTTATACAATGACTTGCCTAATTACCCTAACTTGCCTAGTTAACATAATTAACCTAGTTAAGCATTTAAATTGCACTTTCAGCTGAATACTAGTATCTTGAAAAATATCTAGATCTAAAATATTGTTTACTGTCATCATGGCAAAGATAAAAGAAATCAGTTATTAGAAATTAATTATTAAAACTATTATGTTTAGAAATGTGCTGAAACAAATCTTCTTTCCGTTAAACAGAAATTGGGGAAAAAATTTACAGGGGGGCTAATAATTCAGGAGGGCTAATAATAATGGAATTGGCGTGTTGAACTTTATTCTGAATGGAATTTAAACTTGGGAAAGTAAAAAATAGTGTATCGGGAGTACAAATATCAATCTTATCATACATAGTCTCCCGATAAGACACCCGATAGTCTCTTTGTGTTCAGTCCCAGATCTTGGGAAGGTTCTTCAACTGTACATACATAAGGTAATTCTTACATGCATATTTACACACTGCACTAAACACTCACCTCTTTCTCCCAACTGTAGTTTCTCTCACTAGCTAAGCCATAATCATACCCATGCTGCCTTTGTTGAGACGACATTTGA
Source organism: Danio jaintianensis (assembly GCA_903798115.1). Taxonomy (NCBI): domain Eukaryota; kingdom Metazoa; phylum Chordata; class Actinopteri; order Cypriniformes; family Danionidae; genus Danio; species Danio jaintianensis. Next base: position 15,863,566 of record CAIGQV010016735.1, on the reverse strand, counting down.
TGAAAGTGATACTTTCTGTCTACTGGCTGAAAGTCCACCTCACTTAGTGATTTAGCAATCTGGAGGGCTGTGAGTGAGTTGTCTCCTGAAGCTGAAGTGGGCTGCTCAACTGTCCAGGAAGCTGAAGACTGATGGACAGGAACTCTTGTGGACATATAAGGGTACAGCTTTGGTCCATTTCGGATTGGCACAGGCTGACCTTGGTGCACCCCGTGATAGTCTTTTCTGACTTTTTCTTTCTGTACGTCCCGGGAAAAAACAGAATGGTTCATGTATGAGTTTGTGAATTTTTTGCCCGATAATTCTGAATCCTGTGCGATATTGTTCTTATGGGACTGTAACTGTAAAGATGAATTTGAGGAATGTATGGCATGTCTTTGGTTTGGGGATGTATTAGGGACATGTGGACCTGGAAAAAGCTGATAAGAGGATGCAGTTGATGAAAGTTCACTCTGAGTCTCGCAAGATGGTTTATAGGGTGCTAAGGAGCCTGGAATTTCGATTTCTGTGAAGTCGGACCTCCGAGCAGACCTTTTGCCATGGCCGTGGCTTCCAGTCACTCTAGGCAGCTGTATCACAGTGTTATTGGCACATACTACTTGGGATTCTTTAATAGTTGAAGGAATCTCTTCGGCTTTCCGAAACACGGGCATCCCCTCAAAGATGAAGTATGCAGGGTTGGTGTAGCTGTGTGGAGATGCCACATTTGAGGCTGACGGTGCTCTATAGTGCAATGATGAAGAGCAAGTCAGGGTGACGTTTAATGAAAAATCCAAACAGTACATAAGAAGATAATCTGAACAAGCTGTGTTGTAGAAAAAACCTTATTTATTAGCCTTGGGCTGTTATTGACTCACTTGATAGAGAATGCACTGGAAGAAGAGGGAGACAATTGGTCCTTCATCATTTCTTTTTCATCCTTCTCAATGCTGAGCCATTCTGTAATGAGCACAAGACATGCCTTGTGTCAAACCGTGTAAATACTGCAGACATATGTGGCAAAGCCACTGTTTATTCAGTGAGCAGCATGGTGAGTGTCATATTTCAGTGAGGTTTCAGGATGCATCTGGACATCATCAGGCAACAGCACACCAAAAGCGGAAGAAATGGTAGATAGAAAAGTGAAAACAGAGCCAAAGCAGAGGAGGAACTAAAAGTAAAAAGAAATGTAAGTGGGTGTGTCCATGGTATATTTGAGGAAACGATATAGTAAAATCACATGGATAACCCACCATAGACTCTTTCCCGGATCCTTCGGCGGTCTGGTGGTACGTGTACTCTGAATCGACCTCGAATAGAGCCCATCTCTTCTCCTCTGTGGGTCAAGCATGTCTCAAATATGTCCAATAATTTCCCTGCTATTGAGCGAAGAGCCACACAGCACTCACCTGAAATGGCATTACTTAAATTATATGCAGGAAATATGACCACAATACCAGCCTTAAGCAGTTAAACAAAAAAGTGCCCTCAATTCACCGGAATTAAAAGGATGTGTTATGTTCTTGGTTATGAGGTAATGGTTTCTAAAAACGAAACAACTTTTTCTGAGGAATTTCATTCAGAAAGACATGACCATGTACCGTATGACTCAAAGCCATCACATGACTTCACAGACAACAGCAAGTGCTGATCCCGCAGATGCTCTAAATCCGAGAATACTGGGTGGAGCTGTAAAATAAGGAAGGATAAATAAGAAATCCTTATTTAAAAAGCATAGTTAAAATGACCAGATGGTGATCTCGGACTCAACCTTGGGCAACTGTTTTGACGACCAGCCAAGTTTGAGAAACCCTGGCACCTCACAGCACTGAGAGTCATTTTCGGCTGATCGGCGAGGCTCTACACGGAAGAAACATAATAGTTACAAAAAAGAGCTGTCACATATATCTCATGGCATACAGCAGTTTCAAAAGGAAGCCTGACAAGCAACATACCATTGCATACTCACTGTCCTTACTGATTACAGCAAAAAAAACATACCTTCTAAACAGCGGGAGTGGAACTCGATGAAAAACTTGGCTTTGCTAGAAGTTTTCACTATAGCCTCAATCGCCTCCAGTTCAATGTTGGCTCTCTCTGAACTGGACTCTAGAAAAAAAGCAATATAAATATTTGATATAAGTATTGTTAAGTGCAGATGGACAAGTTCATCACATGCATAGTACCAATTAGTGCATTCCTGTGTCAATAACATTTACCGTGCACTTATGCCTTATGTTACATGGACAGTGTAAGTACTGTTGCTGAACACAGATGGCTTATAAATATAATTTGGAATTCAGTCCACCCAAAAAATCTAATTCTATCACCATTTATTTACCCTTATGTTTTAATGAAAGATGAGACATTTCTTTATTTCCATTGCAAGTCAGTTCAATCAAAACGTTGACCCATCAAAAAGTACATTTATAGATAGTAAATTGAAATTAGCGTCACGGTGGAGCAGTGAGTAGCACGATTGCCTCATAGCCAGAAGGTCGCTGGTTCGAGCCTCGGCTGGGTCAGTTGGAATTTCTGTGTGGAGTTTGCATGTTCTCCCCGTGTTGGCGTGGGTTTCCTCCGGGTGCACAGAAATGCCAACTGGCCCAGCCGGGACTCGAACCAGCGACCTTCTTGCTGTGAGGCTACAGTGCTAACCACTGAGCCACTGTGTCGCCCTGTTTAATCCATTTTATGAAGAAAAACATCACAGATGTAATTTTGGCTTTAAAGGGATAGTTTACCCAAAAAGGACAATTTCCTCACCATTTAATCATGCTCAAGTGATTCTAAACAAAAAAAACAAGATATTCTGAAGAATGCTGGACACCCACAGTTGGAAAAAAAGGATACTATGGTAGTCAATGGCTGCTTCTTTCCAGCTTCATTCAAAATACCTTACTTTGCGCTCAACAGAAGAAAAAAAGTGGAGCATGAGTGAATGATGAGAGAATTAAAATTTGGGGGTGAACTATTACTTCAATTCACATTTAATCACTGACGCTTATCAAAAAGACTTGGAATGACATGAGTGTGAGTTAATGATGACAAAATGTAATTTTTTTTGTGCGCTATTACTTAATGAATGACCTTTAGGGCTTTCACATGCAGGTGCAATTAGAATGAAACAGGCTTGGTATCAATGGCAAAATGAAATTATGGTTCCTTAACAAAATGCTTGTTTAGCAATTCTTAATATAACTCAACTTATGAAATTATCTAAAGGGCAAAAACTTCAGATTCAAAGTCACAGGCTAAAAAGATTTCCATACCAGTTCTGGGAAACTGTGATATAACACCCACTTCAAAGGTTGCAAAGACAGGAGAGTGCTCACTGGTGAAGATGTCATCTGTACACCCTGATGAACAAAACCAAAGAAAAATGCCATTTAATATAATATAAATCAATAGACTTATATATACATACATATATATGTGTTTCTGAGATTTCAGTGTGATTTTAATGAGCATGCTAAACAGAAGCTTACTGTTTGCAACACCCTTTTCCTGTTGTTTGTTTTAGGTCTTTTCTTTATCTTCTGAATTCTCCTCTTATCAATACTTGCTTACATAATCATCCATTCCACTCTTAGTGCTGTAAGTAGTATAGAGATGCTGTAGTGTTTTTTTTTATGAGAGTACAAGCACACAAACCATGCTCTTAATTTTTAACCGTACATTCATTGCATAATAAGCCAAATTAATTAAACATCGAATTCCCATCTACTGATTTCTGTCATTTAGTTACAGAAGTTAGAACATAATTACTACTAATGGGAGATAGTTTTGAAATAATAAATGTGATCATGTACACTGGCATAATATATGTTGGCTGCCTTCGCTGAGGAGGCCGAATTCACATGTTTTTAAAGCACACAGACAGACAGGATATGACTCTGATTGTGGACCACAGACCTACAATTGTACCCAAAGTAAATCTTTGTAGTGCAGCGTAGCTACACATCTCATTCCAAAATACTACAAAAATACCAGACAAGTGTTTTTTCTACCCTCAAGCTAAAGTTCAAACTGTCAAAGGAGTTTGTCAAGCTACTGTAAGACAGTAATTCACTACACAACTACGACATGTTATGGATATTACGTGGACTAGATGAACAGTGGAGAGATAAAAATTAAAGAGCTATTTGTGAACACTTGATTTTTTTAAAGTAACAATCTAATTTTGATTGTTTAAAATGTGAAGGAATTTTAGTTGTGACTACACAATGCTAGTCGAATTTTAGTTGTGACTACACAATGCTAGTCAAATAGTGTTTTACAAAATACCAAGGCACTTTAACAAAAGAAGTTTATTTCGTAGAAAACAGAGATCAAAACTAGAGAATGGCAATGATTGTAGCATGAAGAAATAATACAACTAAAGAAACAGGACATCAATAGTCTCACTGAACATCACTAGTTTCTTCCACAGTTCAGTGACTGCCATAGTTTTTTAACCATTACTTTGTTGCCAAAGATTTTCCATAGATTTTCAATCAGGTTTAGATCAGGACTCCCATTTCATTATTTGACTGATTTCAGTTTTAAGGCTGTACTTATTTTGCTGTGTGAAGGGGCTCATTGTCCTGAATGAAAATTGCTGGCTGATTGAGTGATGAATGTGGAGAAAGAACTGCAGGTTGCAAAAGAAGTTTCTGGTAAGCATTTGCATTTGTTTTGGTATGTAGCTGTATATGGCGCCCACTGACTTCTTTACACACATTCAAGTTCAGTCTTTCCCCAGTTTGACAAAGAATATAATGTTTCCCATCAGACCTAAATAAATTAAACTGGCTTTCCATCACTAAAGTGAACTTTGGACCAGTTCTCTGTCCACACAACTTCAGATGATGGGCTTTCCGTCCAAATCCTCTAAAACGTCAAGACACCATACATCAAAAAATAGATCTTTACCCTGTTCAACACTAAACTGTTCAACAAATACAGCTGCAGTCTTGAATCAATTACCCATTGAGATCTTCTGCATTATCCTGTCCTATGTCCTCTAGTTTTGATCAGTGTTCTTTTTCAAATATCTCATTTAAGTTTTTATACTGTGCAATAGAATACATGTAACTCATAAAATTTGCTTAAAAACATTAAATGATAGCTTCTAATGGGACTAGTTACACTCAAAAAAAATTACTTTTGCTGCTTGATGAAGCTACTTATTTAAAATGAGTGAAACAACAGAATTCTTAAGTTTTTCTTGGGACAACTTAGTTGTTTTACTGTACGTTCAATCCACTTACATTTGTAAAAAAAAAAACCATTAAGTTAACTTAATTGATTTGTGTTTGGACAACATGAAGAAATTGTGTGGAACCCAGCATTTTTTTACAGTTTTACAGTAATGAGCTTGAAATTTTGAAATTTGTAGATTGTTCTCTAATCATACATTTATTCACTAAAGAAAATAATAAATGACAGAAATTAGAAGAACATACCATATGAGGTACAGATTACGTGAGACTCTGGGTAGGACTTCCACAGAACTCTGTCACACCATGAGGGCCCATTGACTTGCACCTAAGAAAAGTTTAAATAAAATACAACTAGCAAGATGAGAAGAATACTTAATATATAATACTTAATATTATTGTCTATTATCATCACACATGATCATTTCAGTCATTTTGATATATAGACCAAATAGGATATTTAAATAATGTCAGTAACAACAGAAGCTGCAAGAAGAGACAGAATTAATGATGAAATATATAACTCTCACCCCACTGGACTTGTATTTCTGCCATAGATAACAGTCTCTAGAACCACGTTCATACCGATAGGTGGGAGGAAACATGATCTTCTCCTCCTCTTAACAGCGAAAACAAGAACAAAGTGTCTGTTAATGCTTTTTTTGTCCCACATGTTGCTGTATAACCTTATCTTTTGATTTTTATATGTGTGTGTGTGTGTGTGTGCGTGTGTGTGTGTGTGTGTGTGTGTGTGTGTGTGTGTGTGTGTGTGTGTGTGTGTGTGTGTGTGTGTGTGTGTGTGTGTGTGTGTGTGTGTGTGTGTGTGTGTGTGTGTGTGTGTGTGTGTGTGTGTGATGATCATGGGAGTTGAAAAGCAGCTGCAATTCTTACTAAAGTTAAAAAAGGCCTTTCTTCTGTGCCGCTCTCTGGTCAATTGGTCTGCGCACATCAGCTCCTCGAATTCTCGCTTTGAAACATGCTTCAATATGTCCTGCAGAAAGAGAGACCTTGGTCAGAGACAGGTGACCTTCAACATATGATATAAGTGAGCACAACAGAACAGCTCAGATGATTCAGTGTGTTTAATGGGGTCAATGTTTAAATGCACGGTCAATAAAAAGCAGTGAGTAAAGCTAGGGTGATTAATTTATCGATAGAAATGAGGCAGATATAAGCTGTATGACCAGTGCGTCCAGGTCCAGGCGATAGTTGAGGTCTCCACACCAAAAGAGATGATTGAAACGAAGGCTAATATCGAAAGTACCAAGCTGCTTTTCTCCGAGAGACAAGAGCCTGAGGATGTCTTGGAAGTTGTGGTTCCTCCTAAGACAAAGAAAGAGGAGCAATGCAAAATAGAAACATTTTAAAAAGTATATAGTGATCACCAAGGCTGCACTTATTAAAGACATGTTAAAAATGGAAATCTTGGCATAGTAGAATTTTCAGTGGCATTACTCCAGTTTCCAGTGTAGCATAATCATTCAGAAATCACACTAATATTCTCATTTAAATACGAAAGTAAAAAAAAGAGAATTAATTTATATTTTCTGGAATAAATTCTGTAAAGTTCCAAATATTTACTGTCACCTTTGGTCAAATTAATGTGTCCTTGTTAAATGAATTTTGTTGAATAATTTAATTTTGTAAAACAAATTCAATAACATGGTAACACTTCACAATACGGTTCCATTAGTTCATGGATTTACTAACAAGAACAGGCAATGAACAAAACATGTATTATAGTATTTATTCATCTTTGTTAAAGTTGGTTAATGACAAAGTCATTTATTGTTAGTTGATGTTAACTAACTAACTACTTTGTATTTTAATAATGCATTAGTAAATGTTGAACTATGACTAATAAATGCTGCACAAATATTGTTCATTCTTATTTCATGTTAGTAAATACAGTAACGCTAACTGATGAAACGAATAAAATAAAATAACTCTTATCAGATTTTACCTAGATTTTTTTATGCTCTTGTACAACACAGTGTTCTTAACATTTTTCATTGTGGTCTGCAGTTTTGTTTTTTTTAACCCTGAATATACCCTGAATAATTTTTGAACAACAAACTGATTAATCAACTCATCAATTAATTAACTGATTGTGTTAATACCAATTTGTGATAAAGTATTTCTGGGATCTCAGATTTGGACTTTTTATCTAGCAAACAAATATTACAGCTCAGTAAAAATGAGGTTATTTCAAGAGATTCAGCATAAACTAAAGGCATAATGTGATAAAAGTCAGAGATGACAGATTTCACAGAAAATCATAGTGTATAATGGGCACAAAATCTGATTTTGTTTTGCATCAGACATTCATTCCATCTGTTTTGAGAATATCAGACATGCCTTATGTTTTAATCTAATTTCAGTACACAATGTTTTCGTTTTTCGTGCATCTCCAAGCAATGAGGTATGTGTTTGTTGTGCTCATAACAATTTAAACATCTTTTTCCCTTACAAAGTCGACAAGTGTGTGATTCCTAGAGCTTTACAAAGTCAGATTTTAAAAGCTATGTAAGCTATTCCAGGCTTAAGAATGATATTTACAATACTTTTTGTGTAGGGCTGTTAGCAGTCAGCATTGTATTATTTTTTTTATAGTTGAAGAGGACTTTAAAAGATTGAAATCCTCTCTATAAAGATGTGTGTAAATACCTGAGTGCTTTATCGCTTCCAGATGTCAAATGGCAGTTCACAAAGCCCATTGAGGTGCCATTAAAAAGAAGAGAAACTCCTACTGCTCCCTTATTTCCTGTAACCACCAAGACTAAAATCAATGAATCTAGTGTAAAATATCATGGCTGAAATATCACTTAGTTTATTTTGCTTAACTACAAGCCAACGATTTAAGGGAGATGAGAAAAGAGAAGAAAAGGAGAGTTAGCTAGCATAGTTGTTCACAAAAGAGAGATTTGTACCAAGTGTGTTCCCCAGGCCAGTTTTTACACTTGCTGTGTTTACTTGACTGATGCGCGCTTCATGCTCCGGCTTCACAAACACAGCCAGTCTGACGTTCCAAAGGGATTGTACTGCCACCTACAGGAGAAACACAAAAACACACTCACAATCAACACTCCTATTTTATTGGAAAAAAAGAAGCAAGTAGCCATTGACTTCCAGTATTTTTCATACCACGGATGTCAATAGCTAAGTGTTTCCTCAAAACATCCCTCATAATATCTTCTTTTCTGACACTAGAAGTGACACTAGCCTTAGGAATGGAAACTGAAGAAGCAGGTTTGCAAACGCTTGAGGGTGAAGTACATTTTCATTTTTGAATGAACCATCACGTTAAGAGATATCTGAATACTTAAGGAGAAAAAGCTTTGAGTGTTGAAAGGATTGTGACTTTGTGAGGTCAGACCTGTTTGTAGTCGATGTTGGTTGAAGTGCGCAATGTGGCTCTGATGTGTTCAGCCCACTCTCTTTCGCCCTGCGGGTTGTCCTGAGTGCCCAATGCATAAATATCATGAGGCAGGGAGCTGATGGATTCATCTGGGGTGAGACCCAAACCACTGCATGCAACCCAAGACTGCAGTGAACCGGGTGGCGGAGTGCCCCCTGCCGGCAAAACACAGACACAACGATCAAATCTTCCACCCTAAAATTACAATTTCCTAATCCAAGATGTAAACACACCGCCAACGTACGTATCTTAAAAAATCTTGACAAAACTTGCAGATCATCTGGGAACTTTTCTCTTTAATTAATATAATGAATTTGATATAAATTACTCAGCTTTCTTGCTGTTTTGACCTACTATATTGTATGGAAGCAAGCATATTCAGGCACAGTTGAACCTTAAGCTGTTTTATGGTTTTGTCTACTGAAGCACAATAAACTGAATGCACTGCACTAATATTCCTTACAGCCTTGATTTCATTCCTTTAAAAACTAAGTATGGATGCCCTTACCAAGGTCTGTTGTATGGGGCTCTACACATGCTCTTTTTGATCACTACACATCCATTTACAAGAGGTTGCATTAATAAATATTCTGTAAAATATTGTGTCTATAGTGTCTCTGTAAAAATAAAAATACCATAACTCACTTCTTGTGGATCATAAACTGTTGGGTATAACGTGGTACTGTATTCTATTTACATTTTCCAGGAACACAGTATTGGAACGCATTACATTTGTGTAATTTGATTACAAGTATTAAAGCCAATATAATTACAATTACAAATTATAATAGCCACTTAAAATTACAATAAATAAATTAACAATAAATCATGAATAAAAATAAATGACATTTTGCGGCAGAGTCAGTAAATAAGTATGTGCTGTATGTTTATCAATACTGTTTTCAAATCGTATCAAAACTGTTTTCAGTTTAATATTGTTTTTTTGACTATAATTCTCACAGTTAAGCCAGCAAACAAATATAAACTACACTCAGCAAACAATGTTGCGTATAAAACACTGTATAGGCACATTTAAAGATACATTTTTAAGTCAAAGTCAAGATTTATTTTTAAGATTAAGTCAAGTTGCTGTTTTCAATCCTTTGTAATATTTTGTAATTTTTAAAAAACAATATTACAGAAATAACTACAATTTTGACATTGAAGAGTATTGTTTTTAGGCTGAATAATATGTTTTTAAAATAACTGGAAAGTAAAGTAATTAGTAATCTGATTACTTTTACATGCAGTAATTAGTAATGTAATCAAATTATAATTTTCAGTCATTTGTAATCTATTTTTTGTAGTAACTTACCCAACACTGATCATACATAATGACTAAGGCCCTGATCACACTGAAAACACTTCTTTTTTTTTGCAGTGAGAGGTGCCTTTTTAAAATGGTTTTCTATAGGCAGCGAGTGTTCTGTGCTCTGTTTATGTGCCCCGAGTGAAATGTTAATGAATGATTTCATACTTATAGTCATTTTAAAACATGAAAAAAGGACAAATATAGACAAAATAGACAAATAGGCAACTACAAACTCCATCAACAATTGATCCTGGTTGCTTAAATGGGCTATAGGCAGGGTGCAAATTATACATTAACGATCAACTTTTTCTGTAATGTTAAGGTTAGTTTGTGTAATGCATGCTTCAGTGAATCACATGTATGTATTTATTTAAACTACATCTAATTTATTAATAAAACGTATTTAAGTTTTCAGTGTTTTGTGCGATATTTAGTGTATTCTGACCTACAGTATCCTCTAATTAGCTATTCCAGAGGTTACTGTAGGTCAAACTATAAAAACGTACTTTTAGGCTATGTGTAGAAACAAACTGCTATTTTACAAGAAAAGTGTCTTGTAAACACTTAAGTTGTCTGTCGGTGTTCTGATTTGCCGGTTTCAGACTGATTCATTTTTTCTCACATAGACTGATTGTGCATTACAGTATGTAATGCTGTCAGTACCCCCCAAACCCCCCTGTAATTCGCACCCTGGCTATAAGAAGTTATTTTTGTATATAAAGTTTATATAATTTTCAAAATTCAGTGAAGGGCATCTTGATACCCATATTCCAGGTGCCCACAAACACAGAGATGACGTCCAGCTCAGACTGCTGTGAGTGAGCAGTCTTCATAAGCTGCAGCAGCCGGCAGAAGGCTTCCCGTTTCTGTGGGAGACACAACAGTATATCAGATTGACCACGGTTAAGGTAAGCTTTTTTTAAGGTCTTTCTCCTTACCTTTGTGCTCTCAAACACCAGTTCTCTCGGCGGGTTGTGATGACTGTCCACGACCATCTTTAGTTTGGCAGGACCTCTCTGAAACTTCACCAACTGCACGACTAAAACATACACCATTTACTAGCCTCATATGTAAATAATAGAGACTAAGCCATGCTTTTAGGACAAAGTTAAACTCACTCCTGTCAAGTGTCACAGTCTCCACACCAAATGAGCCAGACTTTTTGTCAAACAGCAGCACACCTTCATTGATATCCACAGACACTGTTTGCCTGCCATACCTGACCACTTTGACCTTGACATGCAAACACATGCAAACACATGCAAATAAATAAATAAATCCAAATATTGTCACAATTAAAATGTTACCGCTCTGAACAGGTCAATAGACACTAATGGTCTACCTGAAAGCTGTGGACAGGATTGGGTCTGGCCAGTTTTTTTGGAGCTCTGACGGACTCAGGGGGCGTGGCTGGTTGCAAAGATAAATTGTGATTGGCTACAGCCTCTTGCAGAGCTTTGAGAACCTGAAAAGACACATTTTGTTCTCATCATCACAGACAGAAATGCAAAACAACTACATGTTTGCGGTTCACATACAGTTGAAGTCAGAATTATTAGCCTTCCTGAATTATTAGCGCCCCTGTAAATTTTTTCCCCAATTTCAGTTTAACGAAAAAAATATTTTTGAACACATTTGTAAACATAATAGTTTTAATAACTAATTTCTAATAACTGAATTCTTTTATCTTTGTCATGATGACAGTACATAATATTTTACTACATATTTTTTAAGATACTAGTATTCAGCTTAAAGTGCAATTTAAAGGCTTAACTACAGTAGGTTAATTAAGTTAACTAGGCGTGTTAGGGTAAATAGGGTATTGACCTTAAAATGGTTTTAAATAAATTCCAAACTGTTTTTATTGTGGGCGAAATAAAACAAATAAGACTTTCTCCAGAAGAAAAAATATTATAGGAAATACTGTGAAAAATTCCTTGCTCTGTTAAACATCATTTGGGAAATTTTTGAAAAAGAAAACAAAAGAAAGAAAAAACACAGGAGAGCTAATAATTGTGACTTCAACTGTATGTGTGTTTATTAAGGGGGTACTAGTGTGTGTTTTTGTATTTCTAAAGTTTGTGATTGATGTCTTTACCCTTTTCTCCAGAGAAGACAACAGGTTACAGAGTGTAGTGAGCTTTTGAAGTAGATTATCCATGTTTTCTTCAGGGCTTTTCCCTGTATTCTAACAAACAGAGATACAGTAAGTAACAGAGAAAGTAGAACATTTTTTAAGACACTGTCTTTGCACTACACAATGCTTTGCACTACACAATGCTAGGTTATTTATTGCTATAATTAGTAATAATAAAAAAAGGAAGAGATTATTGATTGGTTCATGCACACTTGATTTACAATGGAGTAGTTTACTAGCTTAGCTACATTTTTCAGTAGCTTGACAGCAGCTCAGCAACTTATGATACAATGTAGCTTTTCCAGTAGCTAGATACTTTTTCTTGCATGTAGCTAAGTAGCTTGACAACAGTTACATTTCATTTAGTGAACCTGCAATGGTCTGAAGCAGCACAGCGTCATCTTACAAGATCATATACTAAAATAGTGTATTGCAGCCATTTATTGGTATAATAATACATTTAATGTAAATAATATTTTAAGTCACAACAGTTGAAATTCAAAGTTGTCAATTGACCTGAAGTAAGAATGCAATTTCTTACCAAAATGGAGCAATATGTCACTTTTTTTTATTGAGAAATTTCTATGTGTGCTTAATTTGAGTAAGTGTTTCTCGATCCCTGTCCTCGCGTATGGAGCCAGATCAGTCTCAATAATAATACATTTTCATTCATAAATGCACAACACAATTCGTAAATTCAAAACAGAATTTATGAATTGTGTTGTGAATTTATGAATTGGCGTTGTGGATTTATGAATTGTGTTGTGAATTTATGAATTGTGTTGTGAATTTATGAATTGGAGTTGTGGATTTATGAATTGTGTTGTGAATTTATGAATTGGCGTTGTGGATTTATGAATTGTGTTGTGAATTTATGAATTGTGTTGTGAATTTATGAATTGGAGTTGTGGATTTATGAATTGCAGTTGTGGATTTATGAATTGGAGTTGTGGATTTATGAATTGTGTTTTGAATTTACGAATTGTGTTGTGCATTTATGAATTTTATGAATGCAAATGTATTATTATTGAGACTGATCTGGCTCCATACTCGCGCCCCCTGCATTACACATTTTGTATGTTTCTCTTTTTACGTCAGACATCTGTCCTAATTCAACAACAAGTGCCCTACAAAGTGGACTCTACAGGACATTCCGCCATGATTTCAGTTTGAAAGAAGCACGTTTCATTCAAATGGCATTTTAGGGTGTGATATGTTAATTTATATTGTATTTATTTATGCAGGTATATAGTGTCATGCTTCACAATTCTCTAGTAAGACGCTGCAGGTAATGCCGTTGTGTAAATCTGTGAATGAACATTCTGAAGTGAAATAAGGGTATCTCGTGCTCAGGTAGAGAGCAATGAAGGAGAAGGGACTTGAGAACAATGCACACTGCGTAAGGAACTTTTAAAACTATCTGTAATAAAACATTAAGCTGTTACATTATAATAGTATTGCACGTTTGCACTATTGTTTTAAGTAAGAAATATTTTACTTAAAATTAACGTTTTTTCACGTTTTTGTAATATAAACCTTTGTGGGGGGGGAAAGTAGCTTCGATATAACAAGCAACTTTTAGAAAGTAACTTGTAATGTAGCTAGCTACGTTTTTTTAGAAGTGTCTAGAATCTACTTTTCCAGATGAGTAGCTTGTAGATTATCAAGCTACAGTTTCAAAGTAGCTTCCTCAACACTGTTGATTTGTCACTGATCATGATATTGTCAGTCCAGCCCTGGAGTCCACACAAAACACTTTAATAGTTGTGGTTTATCCAATACTGCTTAAAAAAATCAGCCTTTTAAAGATTTCACCCGAAACCAAAAATTGCTGAATATAATAGCCTACTGTTTGTGTACAATCACAGTTTAGATTATTATACCTGCATTGTGGAGAAGGTGAGATGTCCACTAGGATGGTCGAACACTTTGGCCAAAGTCTCCAAACTGGACAGTGTCTGGTCAATCTCACTGTGGTAAACATATCAGTGTAAAGCACATTGCCTTTTTTTTAAATTGTGAGAACAGTGATGTTGTTCCTTAAAATGACTACAGCAGCGTAAAGGCATGTGTGATGTGGGATAAAAGGCACCTGTGGAGACTGTCACATATGCGGCTGAGGATGCCCTGAAAGTGCTGCAGTCCTGATGCTCCACCTTTCAAATTCTCCAGGTCCTTACACACATTACCATGCAGATACTCATCCAGCAATGAGACGATCTCACAGCCCACACTGCAGAGGGAAACACTCATACACTAAGCTTTTAAAAATGCTGGTGATGCTTTCACACATGTGAATGTAAGGTGATGTTTCCAAGTTTGACATTAATCAGTTGAAAATCACAAATGTCAAAAATCAAAAACTTCTTGTCTACAATTGGTCCAAAATGCTGCTGCTAGATTTATTCAAAATAGTAGGAAACATCTAGTGACCACATTACCCCTATTCTGAGGTGCCTCCAATCGATTTTAAAGTGCTTTTACTGCTGTATAAATCCCTACATAATCTAGCCCCAAATTATCTTTCAGAGCTGTTTCATTTTTATACTCCTGTGAGATGTTTAAAGGTCCCGTGAAGTGCTTTGAAATGTGCATTTTTATTCGATGTTTGATGTAATCTCAACCGAAATAAAAAATTTTCTTTAAAAAACAGCCAATAGCGTTTAGTTTTTCTCACAGCTCTGCCAGTGAGAGTGGTTGAGCTCAAGCACATCAAATGTGAAGCGTCTTGAAAGGGTCGGGCCATGTCAAATACTAGAGAGCATTTGATGAGGTCACAATTTGATGAGAAACTGAAGTATGAGGTGACGTGAATAAAACCGTTGATCCATTTAGGCGGAAGTGACAAACTACAAGCTTTACATCTATATATAGGTTTTATATCTTCTAAACGCGAATTTTGTCACTGTTTTGGTGTGCACTAGCTTATCGATATCCTAAAAATAAACAATACTGATACAAACATCTAAAACATTTTAATTCCTCGGTCCAGACTAAAACCTAGAGGGGACAGAGATTTTTCTGTGGCTGGTCCGCGGTTGTGGAACAATCTGCCCCAGGCGATTACATTGGCACCATCACTATCTATTTTTAAATAACAACTTACCTGTTCAGTTTGGCTTATTAATATATTATAATATAACCCATCTAAATGTGCCTTATTAATAAATGAACTTGAACTTGAATGCATGTACCTATTTGGGCTGAGCTCCTGAAGCCTCTGCAGCAGTAAATGAGGGGCTGTTGAACTCGAAGGCGGAGGGGGGCCAGTCGGGGATATTGCACGTGGTGGCGAGTTGGCAAATGTTAATCCTGGCTTCTCATCATCACCATCTGCAACAAAAGGACATGTGCTTGTAAGCTTAAATGTTTGAGTGTTGTTCCTGTGGGCTGAAGTGTCACATAAAAGCCTCACATAAAATATAAACATTTGTTAATTATGCTGTGAATACAGGAAATGCATTCAACTGTGTGCATCCTTATGTTTTATCAGATATCAGTAGCTTTTTTTGCACAGCTTAAGTTGTGATGTCAGATTTTTGATCTGGTTCTTTTTGATGAATCATTTAAAAACATTACAGTGTCTGAGTTTAGGATATTGTTAAAGGGTTGTTTTTTTCTGAGCTTGGCAAATTTTCTCCCTTCATATGGTTTGTTTAGGCCATTAGGAACACAACAATTGTATTCGGATCTGCCCCAGAACAGTTGGTCCAAGATCATCTGATAGAAGTGGTCTTTGCGCCCTTGGAAAAGAAGTCTGATTGGATCACTTGTGGTGAGAAAGCAATCCAACCGAATGGACCAGTGAATCAGACTTTATGACAATTCATGATGGGATATTAGGCCCACACGGAATCTGAGCACGCAGAAATCCGGAGATTTTTAGCCCATCATTGAGTCTTTATTTACTTGTGTAAATTTATATTTATTCATTTTTTTAAATTAATTTCAGTAATATTATTGACTAATATGAAATGTTCATATGATTTATTTACAATGCAGTTTGTCAAGTAATATTTTCTGTCTTTTAGGAGATATATTATATGAGAGACTTGCTTTGTTTACCAAATAAGTGGATCTAATTGGATTTGCATTGTAAACATTAAATAGATTTCAAAAAGGTAATATTCTTTATTTCATATATTAAGTTTTTAGTTATGATACTCCCAAAATCATTCTGCATAAATCTGCAGATTTTTTACAAAATTCTGCGCAGAAATAGCAAAAACATCCCATCTGTCATCCCATCTTACCTGAGCTTTCATCATTGGCCTCTGATTCACGCATAACAGGGTAAAGCAATGGGGCCACCAGACCTTTGTTTGGGTGTTGATACCCCAGAACTAAATCACCAAGAGTACGAAAACAGTTCACCTGCACTCCCTGGGTGGTCTAAAAGGAAAACGCACACATAAAAGCATTTCAGAGATCAAATACAACAGGACAACAGAAGTACTTGAAATGTAGTATATTAAATTAATCAAAAGCAAGATTTTTTTTTTTTTTTTTTAAACCTTTTTGATCACCTCCCCAATCTTTTTACATTACTGATTTATAGTTAAAGACTTTTTATTAAATTATAAATACTTGGAATTCTGACAAACCTATTAAACTCACATGCCAAAAATAATTTGAGACTTTATATCCTAAAAAAAGAAGGTAGAAATGCAGAATTGCTAGGTTTGCCACAACAAGAAGTTGCTCTAGGTAGGTTAACTCCCATAACATTTAAGTTTTTCCGTTTCGTGGACCAAAGATACAATTATATTATGATGCCCTCATTCTAGCCTCTGCCAAACTCTACATACCGCAAAAAGCCACTAGTCGGTTACCCACTGTGCAAACCAGGGGCACACACACACACATACATACTCTAACCATCAGGCATCATGACAAATAAAATAGCACGCTCTTTGAATACCTTTTTTTAGAAGCTTGTATTTTTAAAGAACGGTCGATAAAACCATTCTGGCAAAAACCTTTAAAATATTTCCCCTAAAATCTCCAAATAGCAGCATGTTTTCCTTCCAAGAGTGCAGCTCTTGAAAAGCGATTAAAAGAAATCAGGGACTGGGAGGGGGAGATTATTCAGAAAATGGCTCTGTTTTACAACATTTAATATGACTGTTCTTGAATGTATATACTCACCCTCAATTGTTTTCTTTAATCTGTTGAACACAAAAGAAGATTCATCGAGGAAAGCTGAAAACCTGTAAACATTGACATCCGTAGAAGGAAAACAAATACTATGGGAGTCAATGGTTACAGGTTTATAGCTTTCTTCAAAATATCTTTAACAGAATAAAGAAACTCAAAAAGGTTTGGAACAAGTGAGTAAATTACGACTTAATATTCATTTTTTGGTGAACTATCCATTAAAAAAAGTCCACTTTAAAAATATAAACTCTAATAACCAATATAAACCATAGTGTTTATATCTGAAACACACCAGCGCATTTCATCCATGCTTACGAATTAGCAAAATAGACCTATTGTTGCTTTGTGTCCAGAATTTTTGACACAGAAACAATTATGTTACACATTTGAATTTCCACACAGACAGACATACCCATTCCAGTCATTGCCCACTGGATCAGGAGTGTGGGTGCAGGAGTCTGTGCGTGAAGCATTTTACTGACAGCGAGTGTCACAGAGGTCATTTTGAAACCACGCAGATGCATGCTTCAAACAGCAAATAAGAACAAGACTGCTTCTTTTTTGTTTAAGGAAGTGAAAGTAACAAGTTCAATGTAAAACCAACTATCATTTAAAATATCCTGTCTAATTAGGATTCGTTATAAATGTGCATTTGCCTTCTTAGTGTATACTTGGCACCATGCAAACTCATTTGTTTCACCTGCACAGCCAGTAATCCATCTGCATCAGGGAGAATTCGATAGGTATGAACATGTCGCTGAAACCTATGAACAAGATAAAAAGACAGTTAAAATCTATGATAATACACTGTATATATGTGTGTGTACACATTTGAAGCACTCATATCCCATTGGAGACTTAAATCTGAATGCACACAGATTAATGGGAACTAGTTTCACGCCATTGAGACAAAAACTGATGTCCCCATGGGTAAACATGCTTATAAATCAGACAGAATAAAGTATTTTGAAAATAAAAAAGTGCAGATTGTTTAGGGGAATGGGGATAGAATATTCAGAATGCTGAATCAAACACCATCATTACGTCTATGAGAGTCCCCACCAGGATATAGTGTGTGTGTGTGTGTGTGTGTGTGTGTGTGCGTGCGTGCGTGCGTGCGTGCGTGCGTGCGTGCGTGTGCGTGTGTTTTAAAACCTAAGCTAACTCAAAAAAATTTAATCTTCCAAAATATTTTTCACAAAAGGAGATGCTACACAGGGTGTTCATGCTGCTCTTTCATACAATTAAAATGAATCATGATGAGTATGTATGTAAAGTCATAGTTTCAGTGAATAACAATTTGACTACAATTTCAGAAAAAAATATTCAAACCTGTAGGATGGTACCTTTTCAAATACTACACCTACAGTATGCACCTAATTTACTTCTAAAGGGTGCAGATTGGCCTTACAGTAGTTTAAGGTGTGATAAATGTTCTTTATGCTTATTCCAATGGCAATGTTAGTATTGTCAACAGTACTCTTTCAGTTTTTGAAGACATACCTTAGTCAAAATGAATGAAGTTACTACGTTTATAGTAATATGACTACAATATTCAGATGGCAAAGTTAGATAGCATTCTCAGATCTGCTGTAAATGTTGCTCTCCGAATCACTGTCCATCTTGCCTTCGTCTGCGTTTGTGTTGCCGGTGTCCAAATTAGCTTTTTTTAATGCACGTAATGAAACTCCCCTTTTTATGCAAACCCTTCCTTCTTTCACCACTCGACACTCCCACCTAAGCAAAGCTGGACAAACCCACTTTGCTGACCTTTTTCAAACTAGAGATGTGAAAACATCCTGCTGAGACAGGCGAGTTTCATGACCCTTTAAGTGTTACAAGAGTGTACATATTAGAACTATTCAAAAACAAAACACCCCAGTGACAATTCTTGTGCATATATGAATACAAAGCTATGAATACAAAGCTATTATATGGCTTTTAGTGTACAAGAACCACACGTATAGTGCAGTTTGTCCTTTTTAGGATAGCTTGTATAAAAGAGACCAGCTCAGATATTGATTCTTCTAAACCTGTGGTGTTTAGCAGGGGAAATTAAGTCATATCTGTGTTTGCAACAACATGAGGGTGAGATAATGATGTCAGAGTTGTATTTGTACTAACCCTTTAAATAACCCAGGAGAGTTTTTGTTCCCATTTTGTTTTGTTTTTGTTCAATTGTGCCTATATGCAATTGTGCCTATATGCAAGCTCGACTTGACTTGATATAGTTAGTTTTTCATATTACTAAGTAATTTGTTATGATTGACATTAACTGGAACAGAAGGAAAGGTATTTTAAGAAATTAGTCATTGTGTGGCTTAATAAACAATGTGTGCATATTAGACACTGATGGTTTCTATGGTCACCGTGTGCAAGCATGATCAATTCTGAAAGTAGAGTAAAACTTAATTGTACCATGTAAAGCCACAGAATGAAATACTAACCCAGTCGCTTCAATGTGTCTTATCATACAATATCGTATTCCTGTGCTCATTTGCATTTGGCCACAAAACCTTGCACACACATTCAACTGAGACCACTGAAGACATAATTAGAATGCTCAGTGTTTCCAGGTAATGCAAAGCAAGAGGAAAAAAAAAACACCGAAACGAAGAGAGATTTGAGCATGTGCGAAGATGTTTTGCATGTGAACTGTTTGAGAGTGAAGAGATGAGGTAGAGGGCAAGGGAAAGAATTAGCCTGAGCCAGATGACGAGTAAAAGGGAGAATGAATGAGAGAATGAAAGAAAGAAAGAAAGTAGGGAGAGCAGTTGAAGCTGGAGGGCTCAGCCTTCAGGAATGTGTCTGGCTGCGGGCCGCAGTGGAGAGAGAGTGCGGTCACTGGAGTCTATTCCCTCCTACAGGGGCCAGAGACAGGAGGAAAACAGGGAAAACTGAGGCCTGAACAAAGCTGACCGAGGGAGGCCTAGAGGGGCTGCGGTAGACTGAGTCTCATCTTCTGGAGCTTGCATGCACTGAGACGGACAGCAGTAAACTGTCTGAAAGGTAGCCCTATTGCTGTCTTCTTGCCAATGTTCTGCTAAAATCTGATGGGGAAGGCAGACACATGGCTGTAAAATCCATCTCACAAGCAAGGACTTCCGAAAAAAAAATACAATAGCTCATTGACTTCTTGACAATACCTGATAACCATCGCAATTCATGAGAAATATCAGCAGGCATCACCAGGAATTGCTGTGGATAGCCACCTAGGTTATCTGCGGTTGTCACTGCTTTACGCTGTTCAGATATACAATAAGTATATTACTTGGCCATCATGGCACAACAGATCTTGAGGATCGTTGACAAATATCTTATCTTATAAAATATGTGGTCAGTGCCACCGCTCCCTACACACAGAGTACATGTGATTGTATATTCAGCAGTGCTCTTATTTGTATTTTTTTTATATTATACTTAAATGTTTAGTGTTATTTGAAAGTACATAGGACAGGGGTGTCCAAACTCGGTCCTGGTGGGCCGCTGTCCTGCATATTTTAGCTCCAACCCCAATTAAACACACCTGAACCAGCTAATCAAGCTCTTTCTGGGTATACTACAAACTTCCAGGCAGGTGTGTTGAAGGAAGTTGGAGCTAAACTATGCAGGACACCAGCGCTCCAGGACCGAGTTTGGACACCCCTGACATAGGGTCTGAGAGTAACTAAGTTGAAATTCTCTGAATGTCTGTATCTTTTATGTAGAATGGACAATAAAGCTGACTTTGATCTGAATAGAAAAAGCAAGTGTGCTTTCAATAATGCAGCATATTGACTAGCTCCCTGACATGAACAAATTATTTCTAAAATTAACCCCAATGTTAATGTTAGCAGTGTGAAAATTCACTCAAAGTGGCATCCCGACAGACTGCTGAGTGTGGTGACAAATCCATCAAATTACTTGTCAGAAAATGTGTAAAGTGTGTATAAAGACTTACACTACATGACTTTAGAAATCAAGACATCATACACTTGATGACTATGTAACAGGTTACAGATCATACACTTGCACAATGGATCCTTTTCACATTTCCGGGTTTCTCAGCAGCGGAAGTCATCATAGTACAAGAAATATTTTTTTTACAATCCTATTTGCTGAAATGATAAAAGAAAAATTCAACGATGGTGTTATCAAGACCTTCAGAAGAAGGAAAAAAATTGTGTGAGACTGATAACGGCATCCAAATTTACTGTCCCCCCCTTAGACACTGCATTAGAAACACCTCGCATAAGCGGTAATTAGTTTTTTATAATTTGATGCAAAGATGATGTAATACATACATAAATACATATAAATGTACATGCATTTTTTTCAATTGAAATATTTAAAACTTTCAAGGATTTAAGATGCTGATGACCATTAAATGCGTCATGACAGTCTTGTGAAAAGGGTCCATTATTCATTTGTTCTAAGCACACAACTTTGGAAAGTTAGATATTTTAAACATGTTTGTTGTCTAACATTTGCCATGCAACACTTATTCAACAGACTGCAAATTTTGGCAAGTGTTGTGTAGTATGGTCCAACCTTAAAAAGTATTACTCACAGTAGACACAAGGCGTAGGCTCCAGGCACAGATTCGCTGTCCCTCACCAGGAAGCTGCCATCAATTCCAGCATGGGCCAGCAGTTCTTCAGCTCGCACACGACTGATGTCTCGATGGTACCACGGAGCTCCAGTCATGTTGATTTCTGAAGACAGTCCCAGCAGAGTGTCCTTTCCAGGTGTGAATCCTAGCAGTTGATTCAAGTAAGATAAAAGACTACTGCTTCTCCTGATCTCAAGTCATGCTAAAATGGGAGCTCCACACTGTCATCAGAAGCTGAGCACACAAAGTCAGATCCAGCAGCGTTACAGCATCCAAAAATCCTTGTTTACACTCTCTACTGTGTTTGCCTGCTCGTGAGCGTGTGGGTTTAAAATTTACTATGCGTATTTGGCCTGAGGGCAGATCCAGAACCAGCCTCCTCTTCTCATGAGCTGCACCAACTCAACGTTGAGAGCTCATTACAGAGCGAGACCGAGGTGGATGACAGAGTGCCCATACGCGTGCCTCCCACCCCGATCACAAAAGCTCCAATTGTCTGGCAGCAAACATCCTCTGTGCAAACGCTTCCAAGAAGAGGAACCAAGAGTGAAGAAAAGCACCAGATCCAGACGACGCAGACATGAAAAGGCAGTGAAGCACTACCACCACAAATTCAAATACTTTTCCACTCAGTTGGTTTCGCCTTATAAGGGCAAGGCTACACCCCTCTGAGAAGTTCAGCTGATGTCTGCAAACTCCACTAACTACAAAGCTTTAGGGAAAAAAGCAGACCTGGACTCCATGAGCAAAGATGATTGAGAAGGGAAACCATGAGGGTCTTCAAATCAGGACAGATGGACCCCTAGCAAAAGGACGGAAGTGCTTCACAACCCCGGATGGTAGAGGAGGAAGATACAGCAGATTAAAAAAAAAGAAAACAGGAACCTGAATTCCTGACCTCACATCCTCAGTGATGCATGAACCTAAGCACTTTAGGAACTGTTGTTTACTTCATCCCTCCCAGTGATCTTCAGAAAAACCCATCCCGTCCCATTCACAACTGTAACTAAATCACAGTCACATGCTATGTATCGCTCTCTACAGTTCTCTCCCGGTCATATGCTCTCCCAGCTTCAGAAATATCTAGGTTACTGTTACGTTTCCAGTTGTTTTTCTTTCACTCCTTGTTGGTTTTCCAGTTCTCTCTCTCTCTCTCTCTCTCTCTCTCTCTCTCTCTCTCTCTCTCTGTCCAGGAAGTGAAGAATACAAGCTCCACCATATGGATATGATCATCCCCTTTTCTCTGCTTCTCTTGTTTAATCGTTCTCCTCCCCTGTTTTTCTTCCCCTGTTTCCAGCGTCTTGACTAACACCGTCGCTCACTACTCAGCAAAAAACAGTATGTAAACCTCGACACGACACACAAATAGAGCACTCCACCCCCAAGTCTCTGTTTGTTGTGAGTGAGCTATAAAAGTCATTGTTTTTTCCACTATTAAGTAGCTATGAAGGAAGTCAGGCAGTCACAAGAAGTTTCTACCACACCCTTCATCCTTAGTGTTGTCTGTGCAGTGTTTTGGCAATAAAAGCACACAAGC
This sequence comes from Danio jaintianensis, assembly GCA_903798115.1. Classification (NCBI taxonomy): domain Eukaryota; kingdom Metazoa; phylum Chordata; class Actinopteri; order Cypriniformes; family Danionidae; genus Danio; species Danio jaintianensis. Next base: position 15,840,234 of record CAIGQV010016735.1, on the reverse strand, counting down.
TCCTACGAGAGTGCAGGTTAGCAAAATGTAGGAGCATTCAAAGGTACCAGCATTTATAGTGGCAAAGCCATTGTGAAGTACTGATAAATGATCACTGAACGTAAATAAACTTTCTTTTTTTTTTAAGAAAATTGTTTTATTTTAACCTCTGCTTGTGTTGTGCCTTTAATGCACGTGTCTGATTTGCATTAAAATTTTGCATAGTTCATCTGAATTTCTGTTTGCAACATGCTGAATTTTCATAACTACTTTAAGGCTTTAGGTTTTGTTTTTATACTTTCAGATTTATTGAATAGTGCTACATATCAAAGTTGACTGAAATGCTGCTTTACATGAACAAAAATGAGCAATGTCTTACTCTATTTATTTGGATTACAGTGCACTGATAAATTGTTCTTAAAGTCTGTGTGAATCAAAATGTGCAGTGTTTATGTTGCTAGTGCACATTGTTATTCTTTAGGTGAACAATTAATCCATGAAAGTTAATCCATTGAAAAAAAATGATTTGGTAATCTTCAAATTCTGACCATTTGCTTTCACATTTGGAGTGGCAGTCCTTCTCTGTTGATGCCAGTTTGATGGCTTCAGGCACAATATTCTTAACCACGCCCCTTTTACCGTTAGACTGAAACGAGTGAAAAATAGCAAAAGAAATCCCCGCGCCTACTCAATATTTTATTTCAGTTGGAAGTACATCAACATACTAAACTAGAAGTCTCAGCAAATTCACACTGACTTTTAACTATTTAAAAATGAAGTGTTATTTTGAATTCGTGTTGAATGTGTGTGTTCCAAATAGGATCTGATCCAGGGTTGACCCAGAGTGAGGTGTAATCACACAGCTCTTATTAGCTGGTCCAGTGTCCTTGGCATGGAGAGCGAGCATGCCAACAAGGATGCTTGAGACCACAACTTAAGCATCAGTCACTAGTGTGCATCATACTCACACAGCTCATACTAGCTGGCCTCCGTTACACTCCGAAACCAGGTCAAAGCACAAGTAGCTATGTTTCCATCATAAGTTGTAAAAAAAAAACTATGATATCATATAAAACATTTGCCAACAATGCACTGTTTCCATGTGTTTGTTTTGATGGTGTGTGACACTCAGATTTTTTTATTGATTTTTGAGATGCTGTAGTCTGGTTAGTCTGGTTATCCAATCACCTGTTATGGCAAACTCTCACAAATTTTTTAAGTGAATCAAGGAATCTATTCGGTAAATATGTTTTTATTGGTTTAAAACAAATTATCAGACTAAATTGAGTGCATTTTTTTATGGAAATGTTTTATGCACATGCATTTTTTTATCACATTTTTAGTGTTTATGCGCATCTTGGCATTTGCATTCAGCATTTTTAATGCAATATCCTAAAATGCACAGACAAAAAGTGAAAGGAAAGAGAAGGTAATCGGAAAGTAGCCCCTAATTTCACTGCTCCAAGTGAAACGCTAAATTTCCAAGTATACTTCAGCTGTTCATTCATTCATTTTCTTTTCGGCTTAGTCCCTTTATTAATCTGGGGTCGCCACAGCGGAATGAACCGCCAACTTATCCAGCATATGTTCTACGCAGCGGATGCCCTTCCAGCTGCAACCCATCTCTGGGAAACATCCATACACACTCATTCACACACATACACTACGGACAATTTTAGCTTACCCAATTCACCTGTAGTGCATGTCTTTGGACTTGTGGGAGAAACCGGAGCACCCGGAGGAAACCCACGCGAACACGGGGAGAACATGCAAACTCCACACAGAAACGCCAACTGACCCAGCCTAGGCTTGAACCAGCGACCTTCTTGCTGTGAGGCGAACGTGCTACCCACTGCGCCACCGCGTCGCCTTCAGCTGTTCAACTACCTACAAAAAGTCTGTTTTGTCTAACTAACAAATAAATAAAGAAACTTGTTTATACTCAAAACAGTTGAAAATTTGTGCCAATGCTGACAGACATATGCTTGTGTATTCAAGAAAAAAATATTTTAAACTTCAAATAGTCTAAGATTGTTTTTAGAATTCTTTATATTAAAATTATTTAAAAATGTTAAAGATTGATATTAGCATTGTACACCTTGTATTAGGCTAACACATATCACAGATGCAAAATACATGTGGTCATATATGTAACTAAGGGTCACGCAGCTGGACCTGCCAGTTTTTCCTGTGTTCTTTACTGAATGTACAATCCATCCATTTACCCCCTGGGTCATGTTTACAAAACACACACTGGATTACTGTCCATCTCTGACCCAGGCTAAGCCACCTAAGACATGCTCCCTGTGTAATGCATTTCGTACAGTCTGAGAATCCGTTGCTTCTTTTCCACCGCAGGGAATTATTGGCCTTGAACAAAGAATTGTTTCAAGAGTTTTGCTTGGCAAACATCAACTATTTAGATGGATCGTGACCCAAACCGCACACTAAAACTCCCCAATCCTAGCACAAGCAGGGCCTGAGCTTCATTATAATCACATTAATTTCTAACTACACTGGCTGCTAATTCAGCATTAAGACCAGCAAAGATCAGACTAGCAAAGAGCATTAGCTGCTTATTCTAAAGTATAATGAGTAACAAACAGGTGATGGAAGAGGATTTGCTCCCACTAAACATAGATCACTGGCGCTTAAATAGAAATTTATGCCTATTTTAACTGCTTAAGTTGAAAGTACTATTCAAAATAGTAGTGGGCTTAGTTCTACCTAGTCAAGTTTCTATCTGAGTTCTCTAAAAATAGAGTGGTGGTATTACAAGAAAAAATAATAATTTAATTTCAAAAGAAATTTGATGTGTTTAATGTTCAGATAACGCGTTATAACAATGTTTGTGTTTTGTCTGTCTTATACCCATAAGGAGATAAGAAAAGGTCTAAGACATTGGCAAAGAGGATTAAGACCACAAGCCAAGCACATGAGCATTAACAAATCAGCCCTTTCAAGATAAACCTCTGTATTTTGTTTTACTGCCAATAAGCTGAAAATCTTCTCAAATTGTCTCAAATCAAACATTATTCTTGAGTTTTATAACTACTGGATGTCTCTACAGTCCTCAGATAAGTCATTTAAATTAGTCATGAGTGTGAGCATACAGGAAATGAAACCAAGAAAACTGAATTTAGTTGGGAAATTCTGAGATGCGAATGTGAGTAAAAGTATTTGTGGCTTGGAGATAGCGAAGTCATGTGTTGTTGTTTAGACCACCCACTTTGAATATAGAAATTGGTCTGTACCAATAACACAAAGCCCCAATAAACAATTATCAGTCATTTTCTTTTTACGATAAACTAAAGAATTTTTCCTGAATCTTAGTGAATTGAATTTTGCATGTGAACACTTCGTTTACAATTTTGATAAATCAAAATGAAAAACAGCTTTTATACAGCTCTGAAAAAAAACTAAGAAACCAATTCAATGTTAAAATCGGTTCTCTGGATTAGCCTACGGATCACATCTTCAAAAATGTAATAATAATATTATAATTTAGATCATTTATTTGCAGAAAATGACAACTGTCAATATAAAATGTTCCAGACACTAAATATGAAAAACAAAAATGCATATATACACATAATCCATTCATATATGTGTGTGTGTGTGTGTGTGTGTGTGTGTGTGTGTGTGTGTGTGTGT
>CAIGQV010016735.1:15775644-15836591 GCA_903798115.1 Danio jaintianensis | reverse complement strand
TGTGTGTGTGTGTGTGTGTGTGTGTGTGTGTGTGTGTGTGTGTGTGTATTTCCCCTATATGTAAGGTCTAAATATTTTATATCTTTATCTCTCTCTCTTTATATATATATATTCCTAAAAAAAAAAAAACCTTGAAGGGAATTGACCCACTAAAATCACCTCATCACCAGTTAGCCTAAAGGTAACTGAGCACAAATAGGCTTGTCTGCTTAAAACTACAGATACTTAAAAAGGTCTGCCAATAGGTTTACTTACCTCACAGTGATGAAGAAATTGCAGTCTGACATTGTTATTGTGTTCTGTGACTACTTTACCATTGTCCATTCAGTAATAACAAATGTGTTGATGCTAGGTAATAATATATTTGACATAATTAACCAGTTGGTGACAGTTCACAGAGCATAATGATAATCAGAAACACCTCGCCATGGCATCTGCACAGAGAGCACGAGCACTGTGACCCTGCTCCATCTGTCCCAGCAGGTGTGAGTGTGCCGAGAGTCAGAGGTCCAGACTGATCCTCTCTCTTCCAGCCTCAGGTAAAGGATTACATCAGTCTCTGCTTCCATTAATAACAGTATGTTCAAAACTGCGTTTCTGTTCAACGCCCTTTAATTGAGCTCCTCGGATGATTACATAGTCAGCCTCATGAGTTATAAATAAAACGGTAATACTCCGGCTGCATAATGTTTTAATTAAATGAATGTAGGTTGTCTGGTAGAAAGTTTGGAGCAAAACATTTGAGCTATTTTAATGGCGTATAAATCAACTAATTGCGACACCTAGTGGCGCGGATGTGGTAATATTTTAAAAATTCTAGAGTTGAAAGGATAGCTCACCACAATTTACTCATCATTTACTCTTCTTCGTGTGGTTTTAAACCTTTATGAGTTTCCTTTTTTTGTTGTGAAAAAGGGAAGGAGACCATTGACTTCCACAGTAATAAAAACAAATACTATGGAAGTCAATGGTCATAGGTTTTTAACATTTTTCAAAATAACTTATTTTGTGTTTCAACAAAAGTGAACTATCCTTTTAACGGTGCCACTGCAGACATCCTTTATTCTGTGTCATCATGATCATTTTATTCTACAAGAAGTATTGTCCTAGAGACAATATTATCTAATATTATTAGACGATCATTCAGCTTGATATTTAGTAATACATGCCTCAACGAAACAACCTACTGGTGATAAAATACAAAATATATATAATAGCTTTACTAGGCTACTGATGTGATTGGAATGTTTCTCTCATGTGAACATATTTGATATTTAACATTACTCGCTCATTTACCTTCGGTTTATTCCCTGCTTTATCAGGTGTCGCCACAGCAGAATGAACTGCCAATTACTCTGGCATTTTTTTTACACAGTGGATGCCCTTCCAGCCACAACCCAGCACTGAGAATACAACCCTCAGTGCTGGAAAACACCCACACATTCAAACAGTCCAGCACGATTCGAACCAGTGACCTTCTTGCTGTGTGGCAACATTGCTAACCACTTAGCCATCGTGCCGCCCACAACTTCTTTAATTTTAATTATAAATATGTATAAGGTACACCTTGATAATATTGAGTTGAACTGCTTTTGCCTACTGAACTGCCTTAACACTTTTTTACATATATTAAAAATACTGGAAACCTTCCTCAATGATTTTTGTCTGTATTGAGATAAGATCATAATGCAGTTGTGCAGATTTGGTAAGATTTGGTAACCATGACACGAATCTCCCATTCCAGCACATCCCAGAGTGGTCTATTGGATTGAGATCTGGTGACTGCGGAGGTTATTTGAGTGCTCACTGTCTCATTCGAGTAATCGCTGTCATGTTAAAGAAAGCAGTTTGAGCTGATTTGAGCCTTGTGACATGGAGCATTATCCTGCTGGAAGTATTGCCACAAGATGAGGCACACTGTGGGCATAAAGGAATAGTCACGGTCAACAACAATACTCAGGTTGGTTGTATAGTGTTTAAAATGCTGCTCAGTTGGTTCAAAGAAACCCAAAGAGTGGCAAGAAAATATACCCCACATCATTACACCACCAGCAGCCTGCACTTTTGATACAAGGCAGGATGGATCCATTCTTTCATGTTGATAATGCCAAATTCTGACCCTACCATCTGATCGTCACAGCAGAAATTAAGACTTGATAAGTTTTGTTGAGAAAACCTCATGTTTTCTGTTCTTAGCTGGCAGAAGTTGCTCCCTTCATGCTCTTCTGCTTCTGTGGCTAATCTGGTTTAAGGTTCACAGGTTATTTAATTTACTGTTGCCTTTATATCTGTCTAGCCATTGTAATCTGTCATCAACAACCATCTTCACCCACAGAACTCACGGGATATCTTATTTTGGATCATTCCCTTTAAACTCTAAAGACAATTGTGCCTATCTGGCACCAACAACCATGCCACATTCAAGATCATCTTGACCAGTGAATGAAGTGACATTCTGCCATATGATTGGCTGATTAGATATTTGCGTTATTGAGCAGTAGAAAAGGTCTACCAAATAACATGTCCGGTAATTATTATTTTTTTTTTTTGATTTTGTGAAGTTATTCAGCATTTTGATATTTCAGATTTTCAGATTGTCAGATAGCAAATCAGTTGTAAACTTACAATAATTAAGTATGTTTTCCTTAGTGTTGAGTGCAGTGGACTTGCTCCAGAATTGTGGGTACATGCATTTCAAGCATTTTCCATTCTTTTTACTTAAAGTGGACAGACAAACAACAATAGAAGTGTAATTTACCGTAAACTGAATCGAATATTAATGTAAGATAATGCAAAATGCTTAAACGTGATAGGGAATGCATTGATTCTGTTACTAATTGTTGTTTAAATTATTCTTAAATCTTTTAAACCACTTACAGAGTTGACAAAAACAGAGTTGCCATTTTCCACCATTTTAGCTCATGATGCTAACCCTTAAACCAGATGCCCCATGGCATGTCTAGAACAGAAATTTATGTATTTTCATTATATTGTAGTTTTAAAAAGTGAATGAGAAATTCACTGAAATATCACAATAATTAAGTAATACAAATAATTAATCTACTATTGCTCTATCTTAAACATTTTATGCAAATAATTAAGAGAAGATTAATGATATGCCTCAATGCCTCCCTTCTTACCTAAGGAAGCAAGACCAGACCATAGGGACAGATGCAAAATAAATTGCAAATAATACAGAAAACAGATGTTTAATGCAAATGTTTATTTAATGTAGTAGAGTAAACACACAACAATAGATTAAATGTAATAAAAACTATAAATGTAGACCTAATTATTTCATGACAACTGAAGCTGAATGTAAGTTTCAGGAAGCAGAGGTAAAGCTGGGTATAGAGGGAGTCTTTAAGTTAATATTTTCAAGACAAAATGTCCCTAAATACATATACAAATATTTTAGAGTTTTATATAGTTTGTGTTATTATTCAAAACTGTTGTCACCCTAGAATCACCCTGTGTAGTGGCTGGTGTAAATACTGTAGTAACAGCCAACCAGCTGTCATAAATCCTCCTGAGGGTACAATGACAATGTCCCTCTAACTGCTTTTGAAGAAGCCGGTCTCACACCAACCCTACAAAACCAACGTTTAACAAACATTTAACAAGAGCAGTAGCAGCATTCGTTTTAACGCTGAGTGCACTTTGTATGCCTGTCCATGATGTATGTTATGACACTTTGATGAGCTGTTGTTATTGTTATCCTGGCCTCATGACTTAAGGCCACGCTGAATACGTGCCCTAAATGGACACATGCTATGTTAGAGGTGGAGCTCAATACGACTCATGAGAGATGTAACCGTATTATATCATTTCTGTCGACCAACCAGATGACCCTGAGGCTGACACTCTTATTCATACTCCGCAAAAGCTAATCCCTAATTCCAATTCTGTGTTTATTTTTGTACACATTGTTGCCAGAAAAAGAAAGGGACTAATGAACTAATAGGATTGGGACCAAAAGCAACATTTGGTAACGGGTCTGTGTAAGCCAAAGAGAGGGAGGAGAGTTTGCTCTATAAAGGCGGACAAGGCAAACTGGGAAACAGACTAGGAAAGCAGCAGAACTCTGAAAGCTCAAAACTTGGACTCAGTAACTTGCACTCCCAGAACTTGGACACAGGTAAGAGGATCTGGAATGTCATCATTTTTGGTGAGGTGCTTGAACTATCTGTTGATTTAGCTGTGAATGCTGGGATGCTACAGGAGGACTGAAATCAGGCATAGAGAAGTTAACAGATGGTAATGTTGACTAGATCATCATCGGTTCTTTGTTATTCCTGAACGTAATCCTGACAATGAGTGGCGTAACCCTAACCTGGCGGTGTAGGGTCATCTATATCAAGAAAATCCATAGTTGATCATAAGAATGATAAATGAGAGATGAGGCATAGAGTTTGTAGTTTGATTGCATGTTTAGCCTGAAAAAATATTGTTTTATTCTATGTTCTAATTTCATTTTTTAGAAATATAGTGTGACTTTTAAACATATCAATTGAATTTTCCTGGCCTAATACGGGATTATATCATATTTAAGGCTATTTATTTGAACACCCTTACATATAAAAGTGTTTGTTGGCCTGCTCTTTTGCGTTGAAATTTTTCAAAAAACTTTCACTCTTACATTTAGCTTGACCACATTAATTTACTTGCATTTTTTTATTATATACCTTTAGTAAAGTAAACCTTTACCTTTAGTAAACACACAAAAAATGATGATTGCTGTTTGTTCAAACTACTAATTTAAAATGAGCTGAAACAACACAATTCTTGAGGGTTTTTTGGGGACAACTTAATTGTTTTATGATCAATCTACTTACATTTTGAATCTTTAATTCCTTCATGTTACCCCAACACAAATCAATTGTGTGGAACTCAGCATTTTTTGCAGTGTGGTAGCCATTTAATTAATTTCATTCATTCATTCATTTTCTTTTCGGCTTAGTCCCTTTATTAATCCGGGGTCGCCACAGTGGAATGAACCGCCAACTTATCCAGCATATGTTTTACGCAGCGGATGCCCTTCCAGCTGCAACCCATCACTGGGAAACCATTTAATTAATTTAATTAAATTTAATTAATTTTAATGATTGATAACTTAGAGAGAATAAATATTCTTAGCATACTCTAATATTCATAGCATACCTTGAAGTTCCTTAGAAATATCACAGACTTTTCCAGGGTTTTAAATTCTTGGCTTCATTTACAGAAACACATTAGAAACAGATAAGAGCTAATCCCGAGTGCTGCTTCTTTGGAGGATTATGAAGCAGTCTATCGTTATGCTAATCTCCTCTTCCCCGATTAGCCCTAGTGGATTGAAATCTCAGCAGGACAACATATAAACATGAATGGGTTTTCTAAACACTGTACACAATTAAGAGCATGTTGCTACCTCAAATGTTGCCACCGCCCTCTGTTGGCATATTTTAGATTTTTAACCATTTCCCTTCTCATTTCAGAAACGTTAGCAGCTAACTTTTCAACACCATGGCAAAGTAAGTGTGCATATTAAACTCATCCTTCATATTAAATTTTTTTTTAAAACATCGTAAATAGATTCGGATGCCATATTAGATAATCATATCTCCATACCTTACACACGAGTTATTATTTTATTCATATTCACGACGCCTCTCTATAGATTAAGCAAGCAGACTTTGTGTAATACTCTCACACCCTGTTCGCTAGTAGTATTAAATCTGTAGAAGTCTTTTTGGTCTTCAATCCTGGTGGATTAACAGATTATAAGAAATCCCCTTTAGAGTGGATTGACAGGATTACCGCAAGAGTTTAAAAGTAACAGTGCAAAGCTTAGCATATGCAGATGACTAATCAGCTCATGCACACCAATAAGTCATATCATGCAAAAGCAGCAAATGTTGAACTCTCAGAAACAAGAAATTTGTTGAAAATGCAGTTTTAAAGGGATAGTTCCCCCAAAATTGAAATGACCTCATCATTTATTCTCCCTCATGTGGTTTTAAATCTTTCTTCTGTTGAACACAAAAGAAGATATTTTGAAGAATGCTGGTTGCCAGGGACCCATCCACATCCATAGTAGGAAAAAAAATTACTATGGAATCAGTAGGTCCCAGCAGCCAGCATTTTTCAAAATATCTTCTTTTGTGTTCAAAAGAAGGAAGAAACTCAAATAGGTTTTGAACAACTGAAGGGTGGGTAAATGATGACAGAACTTTCGGCTGAACTTTCCCTTTAAAGAGAAAACAATTGCTTTTTTAAGCACCCTGTTCCTAGAATACAACAGCATTAAAATCATTATGTGTTGTAAAGACTTCTATCTATAGAGTGGTGCATGACGTTAGAACCTAGAATAATAATTAGCTGTGGGTTCCCTTCAGATTTTCCTATTGGGTTTTATAATGGGGTAAAATAATGTATGTGGTAAACATTCTTTTTTTTCAACATACATTGCATAGACTTGCACCTCAAGTGTTCTTAGCTATTTAGTGAAGCATATGTTTTAGAAAATACACAGAAAATATTTTTGGTGTCTGTCTACTTTACGCTGAAGAGCAAAATTGTAAACCATCTTTGTAAAACCACATAGGAAAATCTTTTATTCTTCCTGGATCCGATGTCAATACTGCACCACTATATACCAGCCAATGTTCTCAGAACTTTCACTAATATTCTGATATTGTCTCTTAAAGTTATGTTTTTATGCAAATATCTAATCGCCAATCACAATCGCGAATCAGGTTTGGAACAAGCGGAGGATGAGGGAACAATGAAGGAATTTTCATTCTTCAGTGAACTATCCCTTTAAGTGAATGTGCCATGTGGTTTGTGCCAGACTGCTCTGATTATTTCAGAAACTCAATATATGCTGGGATTTTCACACACAGACGTCTCTAGGGTTTACAGAGAACGGTCCAAAAATATATCCAGTGAGCAGCAGTTCTGTCCCAAAATTGAACTGTATGAGATTGAAATAGTTTCCTTGGTATTTCCTGTGGCCAGAGCAACACTGAAACTGACTTTAATCCCAAATCTAAGCAGCAGATGTGGAAAAAAGCTGTGTTAAAACATGACAGCAGCAGAGTCACCCACTGAACCACTGAGACTACACAATAAAATCAGCTTGTTGAGAGCAAATCATGCCAAAAGAGATTTTAACTCTACATATATCACTAAGCTCAGTATTTATTTCTCTATAATTTAAATCCAATTTTGGCATTCAAAGTGTTTTATGTGACTGTAGCTCTTTTGTTCATTAAAGTCGATAAGTAAAGTGTGTATCTTTTTGTCGAAGTTTGGAATGTTGTAAATTGACTCTATTCAAAAGTTAATTCATCCATAAATGAAAATTGTTAATTACTCATGCTCATGTTGTTCCAAACCACTGAGACCTTCGTTCCTTCTTTGTAATGCAAACTAAGAAATTTTAGATGTGATTTTCGATTTTCTAAAAAATCTGAGAGCTCCCTCATCCTCCATAGACAGCAAGGTTGCCAACTAGTTCAAAGTCCAGAAAGGGACTAAAAAAATGTCCTCAAAACAGACCATATGCCTTCATATGTGGGGTCACCACAGCGGAATGAACCGCCAACTTATCCAGCATATGTTTTACGAAGTGGATGCCCTTCCAGCTGCAACCCATCACTGGGAAACACCCATACACTCTCATTCACACACATACACTACGAACAATTTAGCTTACCCAATTCACCTATTGCACATGTCTTTGGACTTGTGGGGGAAACCGGAGTACCCAGAGGAAATCCACGCCAACACAGGAAGAACATGCAAACTCGACATTACTCATTCATTCATTCATTCATTCATTTTCATCCGCTTTTCCGGGGCCGGGTCGGGGGGGCAGCAGTCTTAGGAGAGAACCCCAGACTTCCCTCTCCCCAGACACTTCCTCCAGCTCCTCCGGGGGGATCCCGAGGCGTTCCCAGGCCAGCCGAGAGACATAGTCCCTCCAGCGTGTCCTGGGTCTTCCCCGAGGCCTCCTCCCGGTGGGACATGCCTGGAACACCTCCCTAGGTAGGCGTCCAGGAGGGATCCGAAACAGATGCCCGAGCCACCTCAGCTGACTTCTCTTGATGTGGAGGAGCAGCGGCTCTACTCCGAGCTCCTCCCGGGTGACAGAGCTCCTCACCCTATCTATAAGGGTGCGCCCTGCCACCCTGCGAAGGAAACTCATTTCGGTCGCTTGTATCCGAGATCTTGTCCTTTCGGTCATGACCCAAAGCTCATGACCATAGGTGAGAGTAGGAACGTAGACAGACCGGTAAATCGAGAGCTTTGCCTTTCGGCTCAGCTCTTTCTTCACCACAACGGACCGGTACATCGACCGCATTACTGCTGCCGCTGCACCAATCCGCCTGTCAATCTCACGTTCCATCCTTCCCTCACTCGTGAACAAAACCCCAAGATACTTGAACTCCTCCACCTGGGGTAAGGACTTTCCTCCAACCTGGAGATGGCAAACCACCTTTTTCCGGTGGAGCACCATGGCCTCGAACTTGGAGGTGCTGATTCTCATCCCAGCCGCGTCACACTCGGTAGCAAACCGCCCCAGTGCATGCTGAAGGTCCATGTTCGATGAAGCCAACAGAACAACATCGTCTGCAAATAACAGAGATGAGATCCTGTGGTCCCCGAACCAGACCCCCTCCAGCCCTAGGCTGTGCCTTGAAATTCTGTCCATAAAAATTATGAACAGAATTGGTGACAAAGGGCAGCCCTGCCGGAGTCCAACATGCACTGGAAACAAGTTTGACTTATTGCCGGCAATGCGAACCAAACTCCTACTCTGTTCATACAGGGACGAGACAGCCCTTAACAGAGCGCCTCTGACCCCATACTCCCAGAGCACCCCCCACAGAATGCCACGAGGGACACGGTCGAATGCCTTCTCCAGGTCCACAAAACACATGTGGACTGGTTGGGCATACTCCCATGAACCCTCGAGCACCCTGGTGAGGGTATAGAGCTGGTCCATTGTACCACGGCCCGGACGAAAACCACATTGTTCCTCCTGAATCCCAGGTTCAACCACCGGCCGGATCCTCCTCTCCAATACCCTGGCATAGACTTTCCCAGGGAGGCTGAGGAGTGTGATCCCCCTATAGTTGGAGCACACCCTCCGGTCCCCCTTCTTAAAAATGGGAACCACCACCCCAGTTGCCCAGTCCAGAGGTACTGTCCCCGACCTCCATGCGATATTGTAGAGACGTGTCAGCCAAGACAGCCCAGCAACATCCAGAGACCTAAGATACACAGGGTGAATCTCATCCACCCCCGCTGCTTTGCCACTGCGGAGCTTGCAAACTACCTCAGTGACTTCAGCTTGGGTGATGGGTGGGTCCACCCCTGCATCCCCGGTCTCTGCTTCCTCAATGAAAGACATGTCAGTGGGGTTAAGGAGATCCTCAAAGTATTCCTTCCACCGTCCGACAACATCCCCAGTCGAGGTCAACAGCTCCCCACTTCCACTGTAAACAGTGTCGATGTGGAGCTGCTTTCCCCTCCTGAGGCGCCGGACAGTGTGCCAGAATCTCTTTGGGGCCGACCGATAGTCTTCCTCCATGGTCTCCCCGAACTCTTCCCAGGCCCGAGTTTTTGCTTCCGCAACCGCCCGGGCTGCAGCACGCTTGGCCCGTCGGTACCCATCAGCTGTCTCGGGAGTCCTGCAAGCCAACCAAGCCCTGTAGGACTCCTTTTTCAGCTTGAGGGCATCCCTTACTCCCGGTGTCCACCACCGGGTTCGTGGATTGCCGCCGCGACAGGCACCACAGACCTTACGGCCACAGCTCTTCACGGCCGCGTCAACAATGGAGTCAGAGAACATGGACCACTCGGTCTCAATGTCTCCAGCCTCCCTCGGGATTTGGTCAAAGCTCTTCCGGAGGTGAGAGTTGAAAATCCCTCTGACTTGAGGTTCAGCTAGACGTTCCCAGCGGACCCTCACAATACGTTTGGGCCTGCCAGGTCTGTCCAGCTTTCCCCCCTGCCAGCGGATCCAACTCACCACCAGGTGGTGATCAGTTGACAGCTCTGCCCCTCTCTTTACCCGAGTGTCCAGAACATACGGTCAGAGATCAGATGATACAACCACAAAGTCAATCATTGACCTCCGCCCTAGGGTGTCCTGGTGCCATGTGCACTGATGGACACCCTTATGTTCGAACATGGTGTTCGTTATGGACAAACTGTGATTAGCACAGAAGTCCAATAACAGAACACCACTCGGATTCAGATCAGGGAGGCCGTTCCTCCCAATCACGCCTCTCCAGGTTTCACTGTCATTACCCACGTGGGCATTGAAGTCCCCCAGTAGAACAAGGGAGTCGATTCGACATTACTCAATAATTGGAATTATTTTTATATATTATAGAATAAGTTTTGTGTGCACATAAAACAAAAATAATGACTTCATTCAACAGTCTCTTTTCCTAAGTGTCAGTATAGGGAGCGCATTCATTTTCGGGTGATCTATCACTTTAAGATGTTGCTTTTAAGATAAACATTGTAAGTGTATATGTATAATTTAAAGGGTGATTTTGAGCTTATAATTTAAATGTTGTATGTTGTTTCTGCAGGGTTTACAAGAAGACCAGTGGCAATGGATCGGTAAGGCTCTCTTTAATTGCTTATGCTTTGCATCACTTTTCATCTGCTCTTTAGCGTATCAACATCTTACTAAGACACAAGCACAAATTAGCATCATAACAGTCATTGTTTGTTACAGCTTTGCCTTTATTTGGGGAGGAGAGACTTTGTGGACCATGTGGAGAGCGTTGATTTAGTTGGTATGTTGTCGTTTACATTCAGAAACGAATGATTCCTCAAGACTGCGGGTCTGCGAATGTTTGCGTTTATACATAAAAACTAATTCTAAAAACGAATTAAGTTTTTTTTTTCATCGTACATTAGAATGGGCTGTTTATTTTTTTTCTCCTAAACAGCAAAAGTTACTATTGCACTTTTTTTCATGATTTTCAGAAGGAACCACTAAAATGTCACTCAGTATTAAAATAGTTTATATATAAGGCAGATTTTGAACTTAAATAATCTGATGACATATTAGAAGACATATTATAAGATGACAGTGCAGCCCCCGAGTACCCCAAAATTAATTGTCTTTTACATGATTTATACTTTACTAAAATGGAAAGTCTGGTCTTTAACCAGTGTATATACTGTAAATTGCATTTCTCTAGTTAAAGGACTTGTAATTTCCCTCTCAGATGGTGTACTCAAGATTGATCCATCAGGTCTTAATGGAAGGAAAGGTATAACTTAACGTACTACACTGGCAGTATGAATCTTTGTTTGGTCATTTTAAGACACTTCATCTAGATTATTGAATTGTATTTTTCAGTGTGGGTACAGCTGGCATGTGCCTTTCGCTATGGACGAGAGGATCTGGATGTGATCGGAATTTCCTTCAGGAAAGATATCTGGATAAAGCGCATTCAGATGTACCCGTTTGAGGGGACCACGCACCCAAACACACCAATGCAGGAGGCGCTTTTGAAGAAAGCCGGAGACCAAGGACATCCCTTCACTTTTGAGGTAAATCCACGCTGATGCATTGACTTAAAGGGATAGTTCACACAAAAATTAAAGTCATTTTTCAGTCATCATTTACTCATTCTTGCTCTTCTGTTGAAAAGAAAAATAAGATATACTGAAGAATATTTTGGGGTGAAAAAACAACAGTTGACTTCCATAGTATTTTTTTTCCTATAATAGATGTCAATGGCTGTTTTTCCCCAACATTCTTCAGCATATCTAATTTTGTGTCTAACAGAAGAAAGAAGGTCCTAAGATTCAAACTACTTGAATAAGAGTAAATGGCCATTATTGGGTGAACTATCCCTGTAAGTATTAATAAAACTCTCAAGGACATCCTTCATTTGTGTCTGTCCCTTTCTGTCTCAGATTCCTATACATCTTCCATGCTCAGTGTCCCTTCAGCCAGCACCAGAGGATGCCGGAAAGGTACGATAGCAGAAACACACACATACAAAAATAAACTCACAATCTCTCTTTAATATATAATATGGTTACTTTTACAGCCTTGTGGGGTTGACTATGAAGTCAAAGCCTATATTGCCAATGAAGAAGACAACTCAGATGAGAAAGTCGAGAAGAAGTATGTACTGCTCCATTAAAAGGGGTCATGAACTGAAAGATCCAAACATAAGAGGGCATTGTACTATTGACCTTATTCTGCAATGCAGAAGTGCGCTTGTTTTTTTCGATTGTTTTCGAACTTTCATTGCCGTTGATTCAGTTGAGAAATGACTAGGACTAATAAATGGCAGAAAACTATGAATCTAAAACTACTCTACAACAAGTGTGTTCATGACTATACATAAAAAGTAGATGTCAGTTTGCAACATCAAGCAGCATAACGAGCTGTTTTTAATGTCTAACAATCAATCAAAATGAATGAGACCGGAAGTCAAAAGTCAAAAAGATTTCAATGGCTGTGTCCACTCGTACGTCAAGAATAAGGTCTATAAAATACATCCAGACCCCAAAACTTACTTTTTAGTCAAAAAACAGCTTATGAAACCAATCTGCTAACAACAAAGGATGAGAAATGTGTCGCTTTATTATGTATTGGTGTGTCTATACGCCGCCTCTGCAGAAGTTTGCTGTCTGTAAAGCTCCGCCCACCAATTAGCTTTTTACTATTGCCTTGTCTGTTATATATTTTTAGTATCTATGTGTTCGTAAGCTGTCAAATATTAATGCAGATGTCTACACCAGTGGACACACAGCTTTCTTTTCCCATTTTGAGACTAAATCATGGAAGCAAAGTGTTGAAAAGTTTTAAATATGCAAACTGTCATCCAATCATAGCAGTGAGCATTTACTTCCAAATCTACAATCCACCATGCCTATTCAAACAGTGTGTTCTGATGAGAAGGCCAAAACAGAACAGAAAATAGATTATTACTTCCAAATTATGTTGTTTTTTTGTTGTAGAATTTACATTATGAGCGGTTAAAGTTCATGACTCCTTTAACATAACTGTTTAAACTAAGATAATATTGGGGAAAAAAAGGATACATCTCATTCTGTATCAATATCTTTCTTAATAACAGGGACACTTGCCGATTGATCATCCGTAAAATCCAGTTTGCACCAGCTGAACTGGCAGCTGGACCCAAGGCTGATATCAACAAACAGTTTATCACTGCAGACAAACCAATCCACATGGAAGTCTCCATGGAGAAGGAGGTATGGCGTTTTAAATGTCTGTTGTAGATCAGTTATAAAAGTGTCATGTTTTCATCATATTCGGTTCTTTGTCTATTTATTTACTACCTTTCAGCTCTACTATCACGGAGATCCCATTCCGATCAAAGTGAAAGTGAACAATGAGACAACTAAAGTAGTGAAGAAAATCAAAGTCAATAGTAAGTATTTTTATTAATGCTTAGCTAATGCTAACATACAAAACAGTCAGTCTTCTTCCATTGAAGGTTCCTGTATATTAAGAGCAGTTCTTCTTTTTTTGTTCTTTGTTAAAGGGTAAAAATACTTTCAAATGCATTGTCAGCACATCAACTTAAACCATAAAGCAGCTGCAGTGTGTTTATACTTTTACAGAGGGACATCTGACCTTGACGAATTAAATAGAAATATTGAATGGGAAAAATTTTTTGAATTCTACACCTTTTTTTTCTAAAAGACATCAAAGCAGATAAACAGTTCATTCTTCGGTTTTGCTTGAATTATATAGAGGCGCTAAAGGAATATTTCATTATTGTTTTGAGAGAGAAGCGTTTTTCACAAAATGATGATGCTGAATAAACTTTACTTCATTGTGTATTTCAGTTTTCCAAATTACAGATGTAGTGATTTACGCAGCGGACAAATACCACAAATGTGTACTGAATGAAGAATTTGGGTGAGTGCCAAGATCTACATGTTTTTACAGATATGTTTAAGTTAGATTAAATTATATACTGTCTGCTGAAATGATTAAAAGTATTCTATGTGAAATAATTATTTCAAATTGTAGTTTTGTAATCTTTTTCTTTGAAAATGCATGTTGTGTTTGTGTATTTATTTAAGTATTATTTATTCCTATAAGGCATTTTAAGGGATAGTTCACTCAAAAATAATGTCAACATTTACTCATCCTCCACTTCCAAATCTGAGTTTGAACACAAATGGGTTTTTTTTCTTTTACAACTATGTATGCCAGTAGCTGCTTTATTCAATCATTCTTCAAAATATATTGTTTTCAGTTTAACAGAAGAAAGAAATTCATAAAAGTTTAGAACCACTTGAGTCATTTTTGGGTGAACTGTCACTTAAATAATTTTTGCTTAATCATCAGTCAAATATTAACATTTTTCATTTGCTTTGTGTCAGATTACTTTTCTTTATCTCTTGTCTTTGCCATTTGATAATCAAATTAATCAATACTGCATATAGTTTATGAAGCTTTGCTTTTTACCTTTACTGCAGCCAGCAACTAGGGGGCGATAGAAATGTTTTGGCTTCACTTTTCAGGAGATTTTTAGAATTAAATTAAAAAATGGGCCACATAAATGTTCATTTTACAACATTGTTCAGTTGGTTTATGATTGTTTTTGAGATCTTAACAGCATCTTTTTTTAATAGGGACCAAATCAATGCAAACTCCACCTTTGAGAAGGAATATACAGTCACTCCTTTACTGGTCAATAACAAAGAGAAACGTGGCCTTGCATTGGATGGCAGACTGAAAGATGAAGACACCAACTTGGCTTCTTCAACGCTGTCAGTTAAGCTTCATTATCTTTAAATATGCTCTTGAAAATGGAAATAAGATGACTGTATTAGGCGGACTTTCATGCTCATGGTCTAATGGCTTTTAATACATAAAAACAACACTTTTACTCATGTACATTTCTTTCTGCAGTCTGCTTTCCGACGTTGATAAGCAAATGCAAGGCGTTGTTGTTTCCTACAAAATTAAGGTCATTCTCATGATGGGAGGTGGACTCTTGGGAAGCCTCACATCAAGGTTTGGGTCAACATGTTTTCTTTCATCCTAATTTTTATCAATAACATTTGATCAGTTTTATCCTACTTAATCAACAGTAGCCTGCTAAAGTTATCCAAGTACTTACGTCGTGTTAATTTTCTGTACACAGTGATATTACAGCTGAACTCCCCCTTGTTCTGATGTCACCCAAACCAGCAGGTGAGTTCTGTGCTTTTATTTCTGAAATAATGCTTATGATTATTTCTGATTAAACTGTGTGAATTCAAATCATTATATTCTTATGAAGTTATCCAGATGTATGTTTAGTAATTCTAACCCTTAGTGTGTCTGCTGTTCAAGTACAGTGGTGTATTTGTGATTAAAACTCATGTCATAATTCAAATATTGCACATTATACCTTGTTTATATTGTGGAGCTGCTACTCTATGTGACCCACTAAACAGCATCATTTTCTTGTCTTTTAACTGCATCCTTGTGCATTCTTGAAATGAGCAGAAGTGTAAGTATCTGTTCTTTTTATTGAAAATCTTAAAGTATATTTTATGACAGAAAATAAAGCTATGTTAATATCTTTTTTTTATGCAGGTCTGACATCAACCTTGAATAGATTCTACAGCCAGTGAGGAGCAAGTCAGACCGAGAGATGCAGGAACAGATTCAGATACCAAATAACCTCATTTCACAAATGATAGACACTTCCTTGTTGCAAAACCTGTGTAAAAGTAATTAGCTATATAAGGTGAAACACTGGCCAAAGGCCTTCACTGTATGATGGGTTCCACATAAACATTTTTTTGTTGAGACAACATGAAGAAACTTACAAATGTAAGTGGATTGAACATGAAACAATTAAGTTGTCCCAAAAAAACCTCAAGAAATGTGTTGTTTCAGCTCATTTTTAATAGGTAGTTTGGACAAACATCAAACTTTATTTTTTTGAGTGTTGTATATTAAAATGAACTCATTGACACTGAACTCAAGCATTGTTCTGATGCTTTTACAATGTCTTGTTTATCTCTTCTGCCTTTATCATGGGAACTCAGTGTAACAGTGTTTTAGTTTCTTTTTGTATGTGAATTAGTCTTGTCAAATATGAGGGAGCAATGAATGATTTACTTGAATTATTTTATTTATTCCTTTTTTTCTGGCTGTGCTGATGGTGGAAATGAATAAACATTGGACTGTTATTTAGACAACTCCCGAAGACTTTGCTCATCTTTCATCATGATCTTAATGTGCACAGGGACTGTTTACTTTATGCACATGTAGAAATTGTGCTTATTTGTGTTTCTATACAGTCTATGTTCTATACCAAATCATTCAATTATAAACCATCTGATGGCATTTTTGACAAAAACTATAACAGTGAAAAATACTTTTATTATTAATATTAATTTCAAGATTTATTAATAAAATAAAACCACTTGAAAGTTATCAGTTCACTGGATTTGCTAATAATAGTTAAGTGCTTTTAAGTCAAATGTTTATTTTTATTTATTTACAGAAAATAACAATAGGTTGATAAAATATCTCATGTTCTCAAACCTAAAACATAGGGAAAATGTGTATATACATGTTTCCCCCCCCCCAATATTTATGACCTAGAAACCTGAAAAATGTTAGAACAACCTATTACCGTTTTCTGCAAATAAATATTCTACAGTATAATATTCTTATTAGAAATTATCAGTATTTTCTACACCAATTGCGGCAGTGGCAAATACACCAGAAATAACTCTCAATTGGTCTCAAGTTTTCTCTCCAGAGCTGTTATTAAAACCAGCGATGTTATTAAAATCAAAAGCTCCTAATAGTCTGTTAATATTTGTTAAATGTCCAACATAAGCAATGAATGTAAACCAAAGGAATCATTTTGTAAAGTGTTATCATTATAGGCTATTAAAAAAACCTACAGAAGCAGTATAATTAAAAATAAATGTATCTAAAACTCGATTTGAAGATGAACTCTATAATGTTATCAAATATGTGCTGTGGATGACAATAATAATCTACTAAAAGACGACAGTGTGTGACACTGGTGAGTCGCCGGTCAAACTGAATGGATGAGATGAGTAAATGAGCTGTTTCCTGGTGTTAGCTGTGGATTAGCTTTAGCCCTTCAGATTGTTTGTGCGTCTACTCAATCCGCAGCGACTTTACACATTCAAGGGCACCAGAACCGAACTGCTGTACGACAGAGGTAAGCTTATACTTCAGTTATGATATGTACGTGTATACACCGTCATGTCATCCATATAAATAAATAAATATATAGTGAATAGCGGTGAAAGAATAGAAATGTCACTGCGTCACTTAGAGACTATTGGCTAACGAATTTACGGAATTATACTTGACGCATAATGTAGTTTATTTAAAAATACATTTAATAAAACACAAATCACTGCAAGTTATTTGTTAGAAATATCATTAAAGTTTTGTTGACAGACAGTTACTAAATCTGCAATGTTGCCGGATGACC
Source organism: Danio jaintianensis (assembly GCA_903798115.1). Classification (NCBI taxonomy): domain Eukaryota; kingdom Metazoa; phylum Chordata; class Actinopteri; order Cypriniformes; family Danionidae; genus Danio; species Danio jaintianensis. The sequence continues at coordinate 15,819,102 of CAIGQV010016735.1, read as the reverse complement.
GTACGAGAGCATATTAGATCATATTATTACGCTTAATTTACATAAGTCAGTCGACAACGACCTCTATATAACTAATAAATATTAATTACGTGATTTTTAACCGCCATTAACCCCACAAGAAGAAGTACGTGAGTTTTATACGCATCAGCTAGCTGTCGTATTCAGAATCAGCACTGCACTGAGCGCATTGGAGGCGTGCGGCTTTCCCAGCATGCACTGCGCACGCTACGTTGTTTCCGGTTAGCTTCTCGCTACCGTCGACCACCGGGATGCTCAGACCTTATTCACCGGACCCGTGTGTTTCTAGCAAACCCGCTGGTTTTCGCCGCTGGACGTGTAATGTCGATGATTTCCGTCAGCAGTTCGAGAGTGATAAGCATTGGTCTGCTAGACGTCAGTTCGTAGTGAAACACATTGAGCAGTACCAGTACGAAAATGGGCTTGATAAGCTGCTGGCCCTGTCGATGGTGTGGGTTAACCATGTTTTCCTGGGATGCAGGTGAGAATTGGAATTAAATGTGAAGTTTGTAAGCATGCTCGTATCACAAAAGTAGCGGAGAGCATGATTTTTATGCCATGTTTTTGGTTATATAATGTGGCGCCATACAGATCACCTTTAATTCAATGTTATGCTTATGGTACGCGTGTATCGTTGGTCAATGCTGTGGAGTTTCTTTCTTCGGGCAGGTATGGCTCTCAACTGATGCAAAAGGTGCTTGAGATGGCAGAAGGCATTGATCTTGGCGAAATGCCCTCATATGAACTAGTCCCAAACACTGAAGCCAAAAAGAGACCGCATTCATCTGATGGAAGTAAGTTCATCAAGTTTTTAGTATTTAACAAAGACTTTTTACACAGAACCGAACTAGGGAAAGTTCTAATGTGTGATTTAAAGACAAACTTATATCAGTGTGAATTGTCAGATATGGTATATATGTCAGTATTTCTACATTTTTATATTTGGATTAGCAAAAAGACCAAAAAAAATCTGTATTTTATTTAGGATTTTTCTTTTACATACTGCCTAATGTCAGATGAAACAACGTTCACGTAAAGGCTATGAAAACACATAGTGAACAGTGCTTCCCACAGGTTTGAAATATACTTGTGGTGGTAGCCAGATTGAAACACCTAAATGGTTAACTACATGCCACAAACAAAAAATAATGTGATTTTTAACCATTTTTTTATTTATCAATTTATTTAATCACATTCTTTTAAATGGGTTAAAGTAAAAAAAAGCTGTTGAAATAAAAAACAAATCCACTTTCTCTTACTTTTATGAGCCATGTGAAATTGTCTGTGGGAGTGTTGACTGTTCTCGTGCTCACAGAACAAGTAGTATGAAATATGTAGGGCGAGAGAACAATTTCCACTGATTAATCGATCACGGATGTTTGATTATCTTGGGCAGATACAAAAAAGTGTAAAATGATGATAATAATTGTAAGCAAAAACTCACCAAACCAAATATACTTGGGCGGCCATTAATATACCTGGGCGGCCCGCCCAGGAAAAGTCTACATGTGGGAAGCACTGGCGAATGTAACCACATAGTCTATGCTACTTATTATGTAAAAAAGGTTCAAATTAAATGGGATTCATTGTAACATTACCATTTCAAACTATACGGCAGAACTATATCTAACTAGGTATTTTAAAGCCCTTAATATAAAGCATGACTCATGTTTCTGTCAAATTATATTATGCACTTTCCTTGCAGCAGCTCAGTCTGCATCCTCCAGCTTTTTTTTAGATGCACTTGTATCCATAGGTGGATTAACTATATGGGCAACTGGACAACAGGGTTGAAGCTGAGGTGGTATCCCAATCATTAAATTTTTGCAACTTGAAACAAACACATTTTGAATAATTCTTGTAATCATGTCAACTAAAACACTTATTTTATTTGAAAAAAAGGCTAACATTAAATGTAATTAAATACATGACCAGTGCTTGAGCACTTAGGGTCTGTTGGTAGCTGTGACTGCTTGCCTGATTTTTGTCAAAAGCCAGATGTGGTATAACATTTGATAAAGGTGGCCACCTTGTAATTCTCTAGCAAAAATATCCCCTTGGCAAATACTCAGGGGCACCAACATAACCACAGACAAACAAAAATCTATTTCTAAAAGTGTAAATTTAAAGGAATGTTCAACAATGGAAATTATTTGACCAAAAAAAAGAAAGTGACTGCCTTTGTTATTTGTACCCCCTTCAACGACAAAAATAAGGCAGGCAGTTACAGAGAGACCTTAAGTAGGCTAAAGTATTGCACATGTTATCACTGCTTCAATGTGTCTAACAAATGCAAGTAAAAAATTTGCAGTCTTGGCCTGTGTGCTTGCAACTTACACAGGCCAATTTCTGAACACCTTTGCTAAACATTATTTGTAGTGCATTTTGCTCAGGGGCACCATGAGGTCTTAATTCACCAGTGCTAGTATCAAACAGTTGTGTATCAATATAAACAACCCTTTTGGTTTATCTGTCAGTTTGTTGTTTTTTGTATCATTTCGTGCTTCTATCATATCTGTATTTAAACAAGCAGCATTTTGAATCATGTTTGCATGTAAGTTGGTCATTTACTCATGATATATTATCTATATGATTTCAGGTGAGGAACCAATGAGCAAAATGCCTGTGTCAAAATTCACTTGCAGACCTCGATTTGAGCCTGTACACTTTGTGAGCGGTGAGAGCAGCGGCAGTGGAATTGAAAGAACTGATGAAAAAGAAAATGAGAAGACTAGAAGAAGGGAGGAGATTAAGGATGTGAGACCAAAGGAACCAGATCATCAACCATATAACGGCAACCGTGGCCACACGCCCCCCTCAAGCTCTCTTGAAAAGGGCAGGTATGGTTATGATTCTTGGCCTGAGCACAGAAGCAAGGATGCACCCTCGGCTGGCCTAAGTGGGCTTGGTTATGGCAGCAGAGGGTCCACCTCAAACTTCATGGGCAAAGTGCAGCAGGAGTACACTGCTAAATATGAGGCCCATAATTCCAGGCAGTCTGACTCAGTCTCACACACAGGCAGATCTGATGGAGGTGGTGGTGGACGGTCTGGAGCCTATGAAAGTGGACGGCGTGGGCTGGGATTTGGACATCAGGAAAGGCCAACCTCCAGCAAGGCTTTCAGCAGGGTATACAACGGTCCAAGCAGAGGAGGTACAGGCCTGCTCCCTACACCCTCACTGCCAGTTTCTGTCCCTACAGCCACAGTTGATGAAAAACAGAGGCTGATAGTCAGAGTATCGTCAGCCGTTGCCGTCACCCTCAGAGATCCGGCATTCGTGGGTGGACCTGAAGCGCCAAACTACAATTTCATACTTAGCCGCAGCATTCAGGCCTGCAAGACGAACCCAGAGTACATCTATGTCAATTTAAGAGATATCCCACCCGCTGACCTTCCTAAAAACAGAAAGGTACCGTGTGATGGATATGCATGTGAACTGAGGTGTCAGAGTGTGTACCTTGCTACAGGTTACTCTGGGAGCAAAAACGGTGCCAGAGACCGAGCTTCAGAACAGGCGGTCAAGCTGTTCATGAGGCCGGTGGAAATTCGTGTCTTGCGGCGGCTGTACAAGCGCAAATACGTTAACGACATGGTGGTGTGCCAAGTTAACACTGGAAACCCATCCCTCCCACCACCTTTACGCAACCCTGAGGACAAACCACCCCCAAATACCAAGGGCCAATATGAGCCTGACCGAAGCAAACACTGGACAGAATTCGTAATCATGGAGAACGCACACGATGCTATCTGTATTCTTAACAACTCTGCAGCTTTCAACCGCATGAAAGTTGATTACACTTTTGACCCGGTTCCCAACAGCAATTTATGGCTTTGTAGTGTGTACTTGCAGGGCGAACCGGTGGCACAAGCCAGAGGGACCAAGAAAAGCGCAAAACACTCAGCGGCAGAGGAGGCAGTGAAGAAGTTGCGAATGAATCAAGCTGCCCGTCAACAAGAGCAGCAGCAGCAACAACAACAACAACAACAATTTTCTGGAGGAAGCTATTTTTCAGAGGAATCCGCTGGTTGCTACCCCCAGCAAAGCAGCAGGAGTGCACAGCTCGGTGAATTGGTCATCCTTGAAAATTCAGATAATGCTATTTGTATAATAAACGACACTGCTCAGTTTAATAAGGTGTTAGCAGAATACAAATTCACAGTTCTAGCAGACCACAGCTGGCGATGTGAAGTTTACCTAGATGGTCAGTACGTGGCAACAGGGCTCGGACCCAAAAAAACGGTGAAGCACATCGCAGCCGAGGAGGCGCTCGCCACACTTCGGCGTACACAGGCTGTGGTGAAGTCCAATCTTAGGAAGGAGGGTCACGCCGATGCAATTTCCCGAGATCAAATCATGTGTCGTTCTGGTGAGGAAGCCGTGCGGCAGGAGATTAAAGAGGACAACATTGGGAACCAGCTACTCCGTAAGATGGGCTGGACAGGTGGAGGTTTGGGTAGAGAAGGAGACGGCATTGCTGAACCTATCAAAGTCAAAGAGCAGTTCACCCGAGAAGGACTCGGTATGGACATGGACAGACATGGTAGTCAGCTGACAAAGCGCGATATTGAGGACATCATTCGGAATTATGCAAGTTCAGAACGCCAAGACGATTTGCGCTTCTCCACCGAGCTCAACAATGAAGAGCGCCGGCAGATTCACCAGGTGTCCCAAAGGTACGGGCTGCGGAGCAAATCATACGGACAGGGTCGACAACGCTTTTTAGTGGTTAGCCGAAGAGTTCAGAAGGAACAGCTGATTGGTCAGCTTTTGCAGGTAGGGCAGGTTGGACGATATGAACTGGTGAAACCTCAGCCTTCATAATTTTAGGCTTTTGATAAGTCCACAGAGGCCCACTCATAAAAGCAAAACCCTTTTATTTGTTTTCAAAGAGCGTAAAATATTTTTTAAAAGATGTAAAGTGGACAGAAGCCTGGAACACCTGTCAATGTCTACAACGTGTACCCTTTTCTCCTTTACCATTGTGTATTTTCATAGGTTTTGTCCAAATTTGCTGTAGGTTATCTCAAGGCCATATGAAGACCACAAATCTAACTAGCCTGTCATATCATATATCCTGTGGATGATATTTATTGACCTGGATATTAGTAAAGGGGCTTTATGGCAGCATGTGCTCCTGTCTGAAATGACATTCCATTTTCTCCACTTATTGTTTTCACAATGGACAATTATTTCATCTTCTGTAAGAGCAACACTTGAAATATAAAAATAACACTGAATTACAAAACATATTTTTTGTCATTTTCTGGTTGTTGATTGTAAGCTAAATATTTTACTGTCTATCAAATGCCAGAGCAGAAATCCCTGAGGTTGTTTGCTCTTGCAAATACCGTTAACAAACTTGTTTCGGCACATTAAATATCATCTGGACATAGTCCATTTTCAAGTTCATTTAATGGAATGCAAATGCTCATTTTTGTTCCTAAGAGAGAGGGAGATGGAAAAAACACACCACAGAAGTTATTTTACTGTTTATTTACAAGAAATGAGAAAATGTACAGTTTCATACATGGGATACTAGTGCAAGTCCGACACTCTTGTTAAATTAGAAAAATGAAAATTTGAATTAGCTAAAATGGACTCTGCATGACAGATTCACATCCGTTATGGTTGGAGAAGCGATTCAAAGTCGAAAATCAAACGGCACTTTAATGGAACTTAAGAAAACGAGCGAGAAAACCATGCAACTTGGGTGCAACAGACACAAAATAGTGAATACAGGGGGGAAAAAAAAACACACTCAATGGTGCCAATTGTAACGTTCTGCACTGGCTTTTGTGAGACACACAGATCATTGTGTACTTTCAATTAATTACTGCTAACAAACCAGCACAGTGTCAATAGGCAACACCTTAAACAGCACTACAGACCGCTGCATTAAAAGAACATAAACCACTTGCACTTCATAAAAAAGGGCCATTTCCAACATTTGATACATTACAAATTTAAAAGATCAGGTCTTCCAAGTGTAGCTATAAAGGCATGTTTCTGAAACATGTCAGCTTTCCATACAAGACAATATATCAACCATCTTTAATGTTGTTTGATTTGAAACTCTAAACGGCACATTAAGTGGCATTCATTGTGACACCTGCAGAGACGCAACAAAATCAGTCTCTGGATTCAAACAAACAAACATACTCAAACTTAAATTCATTTTGAAAACAGCAGCCAATGTGTTAATATATCCAAAATGAAATCAGTGTAGGAGCAACTTATAAAACCAAAGTAATAAAATGAGGGCAGGCCAAATAAAAGCAAGTAACCCTGGCAACAATGTTTTGTTAAATTAGGGTTTATCCTCTTCCAGGATAAGGTTCTGCATGAAGAGGGAGACCACAACACAACAGCACTCTAATCTTGCAACAGCTACAGAACAGACAATTCTACCCAGTAAGTGGAGAATGATTCAAAACATGATGTGTTTTATTTTATTCTCTGCAAGGTGGTTTTCCTCTCGTTGGCTGAGGCGGACTATTGTTCATATGTGAACTGTAAGGTGGGTCAACAGTCACGCCAGCTCTGTTCCACAATGGCCGACACACGTTTCTCATACTCTCTCTTGTTTTCCTGATACAGCTGAGCTGCCTGGCTGTTGGCAGGGCTGTTTGGGTTCGGCTCATCCAGTAAAGACTGTGACAAGTGAAAAGCATGTTAACAAGCTGAATAACAGCCTTACTTTTTTTATAGTATCATCAACACACATACCTGTATTGAGGTTAAAATTGAGGAAACATCATATGTTGGACTCCATCGATTCTGAAGAATGTCCAAACATATACTACCATCTGCATAAACTAAAGGAATAAAAGGAAGACGATTCGATTTTAAGGTCATACATACACACACCTTTTGTGCATTTAAACTAAACAGTTATTATTAAAATAACACTGATCACCTGACACCTTTAGGAATTTGAAGATAATACATTTAAATTCAGATGCAGTTTTTTGTTTTAACTACAAAACTTTAACAAAATTTAATAATAATTATGGTTTTCTGTATTTTCCACTATTTAAATCATAGGTCTCAAACTCGATTCCTGGAGGGTCGCAGCTCTGCACAGTTTCGCTCCAACCCTAACCAAACAGCCGATCCAACTAATCAAGGCGTTCAAAACTACTAGAGACTATTAAGCAGGTGTGAGTTGGAGGTGGTTGAAGCTAAACTGTGAGTGTGAGACCATTGATTTAAACATAATTTAATATTTTCCCCTAAAATATTCATTGGGGTGTACAAATTTTTGCACTGTGATGTTAAATTATTTTATTACATTAGTTCCAGTTCTGGCTTTGGTACTGACTAATGTATATACAAAAAACATCTTGTTTAGCATCCTAAAGAATGTATCAATTTAAAAGAGAGATCTGTAAGGGGTGTACTCATTTATGCTTGCACTGTATGTGAAATGGTGCTCCTTAGTTGGCAAACGAATATAATGTTTTCTAGTAAATTTTATGCACTTTATTTTGATATTTTTTCATTTAATAGGTTGAATTTTAGCAGACTTCATGGTCCAAATTTTATTTAGTTAGTATTTATTAATTTATTACCTATTTTGAGTGTAGGCCTTTTGAAGACACAACATATTAATTAACATTTATAATTCAATTTCAGTTTAAGTTTCCTATAACAAATAAACAAGGATACTATTTTAAAATGTCATGAAATCTGTATTTTCTTAAATATTTTACACTCAAACTGCAATAAAGCCATGAACCTAAATAAGATTAGGTTATAATAAGTACCAAATAATTCCACTAGATGAAGTTAGCTTACTGTTTGTTTCCACAGTGCTGCAAAAAGTGTGTGATTATTTTTTCCAAGATAATTTAACCATTTTAAATCATGTCCTTCAAGAAATAAATACATCTTTTTGACCAAAATAGAAGAGCTCCAGAGGTTTATCTCAAGTACAAGTGTTTTATATATACAAAAATCACTGTTAGATTGTAAAACTTACCATTAGGGTGAAACATTTTGGAGACAAACCGAACTGTAGGAGGTTTGTTTGGATATTCTTCTGTAAATTCTATTGTGAGTTTGAAAGTTCCTATGACAAACAGGAAGAGGAAATATGAGATAAAAAAATCTGTCACTTATAGACAAAAGAATAAAACCATGGCAAGTATACACAATCACACACTGAAGAAGGCATTGTGCCGAAACTTTTGTTTTGTATCCCCTGAAGAATGTAAAATAAAAACTATACAAAGTAATTATTTAATGAGTGCGAATCATGACCTTCTAAATAATATTATTGACAAGATTAACGCACCAAAAAAAGTTGAAAGAAAAAACAACGAGCGCAGTGCAAACTTCATTACTTAAGTATACACAATTACAAACAGCAAATGTAAAGCGAATTTGCAACAGTCAAATCCAGTGTGATTTACATTGGGGTAAATTAATGTTCAAAGCAATGGGGTCAATAAGACTAGATTTGATTAAAAAGACTAAATTAACTGCACAAAAAAAACAACTTAGAAATAATATTTTCATGTTCTTGACCCTCATTATAATGATCATGTTTTTGACCTCTTTTTAAAATAGACTGTTTTCATAGTAATTGTGCAACTAATACTTGAAAATAAACACTCACTGACACAGTGTAATAATGGTTTTGCATATTAAAATAATGGGTGAATGTTCCCGTGATGTGCTCTAAAAACAATATCGTGCATTCTGGTTAATGTATGACTACTCACTGCATATCAAATAATATGTAAAACACAAAGCAATAATGAAACATGGAAAAAAATTGTATGCTTTTTAAATATACAAAGCACAGCCTTTCAGTAAACACTTAATTTGATTTGTGAACATACACTGGTTTTTGACGTTTGCATTCTGATCTGTTGTTTTTGATGTCCCAAATACAGATTGCAGTGCATCTTTTTTAGTTTCTCTGAAAAAACTGTCATGATTAAAAAAAATTCATCTGCATTCAAATGAAGCAAACAACTGAATGATCCTTCCCAAACCACGTTTACACTGGATGCAATACATTTCACATAACATTAGTGAATGGATATTTTATGCTGTAATTACATTTAAATATCACTAATGTTACTGTTTTTGTTTTTTGCTCAAATAAATGCTGCACTGATGAGCAGCAGAATTGACTACTCTCAAGAAATATTCAAAAAATCTTACCCACCGCAAAGTTTCACAAACACTGATAAAAAAAAAAAAGAAAATTCCAAAATAAACAAACGACAGGATTTGTTTTCTTGACTTACCATCTTCAAAAGGTGTTCCTTCAGGCCTGTAGGTAGAAAAATGGGTCAACATGTCAGGTTACACTCAACACTTGGCATGACAGCAAGAAACAAAGCCAAAATCACCGGCCGACGTGCAAGAGAGCTGCGCATTAAAGTAATCCAAAAATAACAAGGCACAACAGTCTACGGAAATGACATTATAACCGTTTCCTTCAGCACAACACAAAACAACACAGCTCTATTCAGGACAGCGTCACTTCAAGATCAAATAACCAGCACCTCTTATGGAGGACCACTGGCCATCTGGCCTATTTAAAACTGCTTATATTACCGCTAACAAGGTGGACGTCAACTAACAGACCTACAATAGACTGAGATGAACAAATATATCAATGTGGTCGGTTTAATTCTTATGGTTGTCAAAAAAAAGCAAATAACACGAACCCAAAAATGACAGCGTTCCAGACCATGATGTTGTTTTCCGATGGGGCTCCGCTAACTCCGGCTGGAGGATCCTCTTGGAGACTGAAAAGAAGAAGAAAAAACAATTATATTGCGAATTTGCATGATATACATTACACATATATCACGACCAGGTTAAATACAGCACATATGACATCCAAGTATAAACAGGAATGGTATACTTATAGTTAATAAATATCTTCTGTGAGGGGGGAAAAAGTCGCCATGTTAAAGGCAAAGAGCAGCCGGTGTTCATAAAGCAACCGAAGGCCTTTAGCATGTCCTCTTACCGTTTAAAATCCCTCATCAAACGCCGTCTTGCTGGGGTTGACATGGCTTAATTGAAGAACCGAGACGTAAACATAAGGTTTCGACTTTGTTTCTTTGAACCAGGTTCAGTTCTTTTGGTGTAGGAAACGCGGATTCTGTTAAATATCGCTGTTAGCCGTTCGCTCTCTTGGATCCTCCTGCCTGTTTTCTCTAAGCCCGTCTCTCTGGGACCGGATCGTACCAACATAACGTAGGGGTGTAGAAACCGTTTCCTGAAACAAAAGTGAGCTCTTTCACACACCTGCGAACCAATTCTTGCTTTAAATGTTATTGAAATTATTACAGAGAAGAAGCATCGTTTTTTTTTTGAACATTTTGTTTAAGCATGAAGAATAAATATGGTTAAAGCAGTTTACACAAAAGCCTCCAGTTGTAGCGGACTAGCATAGTAACGTCATAGGTTTGACAGAAATGGTAAGCACCGGAGCAAACAATATTGAAACTATCAACAAAAAAAAAAACACGATTGCTAGATCTGCTTATATTACATTGGAAGGCAAAAATAAAACGTTTTGCAGTTAGTAGTAAAATATATTTATTGGTAATGTTATTATTATTCTAATACATTCCTCGACCCTGTATTGATACTGCAGTGTTGTAAAGTCATGGTAAGTAAAATAATGCCTTTATCTTTTTTGTCCTGAGTTAACCTGTGCAATTAAAAAAAAAACATTATATATAGAATAAACAGTTCTTCACAATGTACAATTTTAAGGTACAAAACAAAAAGTGAACTTAAATATACAGTGATCATTTAAAAAAAAAAAGATGTTTAAGATATACACCCAAGATAGTGACATTGCTGAACATAATCACAGTACATTTGTTTAAATGCAAAATACAAAACATAATGTTCATGCTGCTCAGTAAAGTGAAAGGCTGACCTCTCTGAGGTATGTCAGAATACATTTTATATAGAATATTCATATAAAATATTAAATAATGCACATTTTAAAAACAATTGACATTATTAAAATATATACATAAAAAAACACCTATTATGAAACAAAATCCCTAGATTTAGATTCAGTTAGATTAACTATTGCACTGAATGCAGGCTCTCCTGGCAGGAACTCCCTTAAAATGTACGAAAGCAGCATCTGTGGACACACAAAGAATATGAATGTAAATATTGGCATCCTTTGAATAATTTGAATGGATATTTTTTTGGGGGAAAAAAAGAAGAGTAATAATAATCATCATAGTTAAGAGTACTTGCATAGACCAGCTTCTTGTTTTCCTCCGTGTCCTGGAAGATCTTAAACACAGTTTCCACATCCGTCTTCTTGAGGATCAGAGAGTTTGAATCTAAAACCATGACAGCAATTATAAGAATGAAGCAGAATATGAAAAGCATGTATTAAGGCATGGGAAAAATGTGTACATACATCTTGAATTTATAAGCTGCAAAGCCTTTTCCTTTGTCTCATTTTTCTCCTCGCTTTCCCTTGGAGGCTGGAAAGAAGGCACATTTCCATCTGGCCACATCTTCTCCCGGAAATTGTCAATGTAGGATGCAATCTGAGCTTCAGTGGGATGCATCCTTTTTAAAAAGCTGTTTATTTTCCTGCATTGGAAGAAAGCTCATCTTTAGTGGATCCAAACAACCTATTGAGTAGACGTGAAACTGTTTTGGGAAGATATGAAATAGCTTACTTCTTCACCAAAGGCTGGACTGGTTTTAGAATGGCATCAACAATGTTAATGAGGAATGAGTTACCTGAAAAGGGTAAAGAAAGTCTTTCAGTTTCAATTCTAGTCAACCCTAAAAGCCAAGAACAAAGGAAAGAAATCATACCAGTTATTTCCTTAAATAAATCAAATACAGCTTTAGTGGCTTCAACCTGCTCCCAATTGCTGTGGTATTCCCTTTTCTGAGCGTGAGGCTGATTTGTCGTCTCTTCCTTGAGCTGTCCAGTTTTCTCTTTCACTTTGAGCTTTTGGTATCCATTTGACTTTTTGCTAGTTAACTTCTCTTTTTTGTGTGTTTTACCCCCAGACTGAGCACTTCTAAAGCAATCGCCTGAGTCAATCTGCAAGGCTTCAGTACAACCTGTGACTGAGCTTGAGATGTCATTGGAATATGCGGTAGGAATGACTAATTTTGACCTATTAACAAAGGTATCCAAGCTTTCTGCAAGACTGTCCTGTCCGTCAGAAACCACGTCGTGTTCATCGTCGTTGTCGTCCATATCTGGTTCTCTACTTCTGAAGGGGTCAATCTCTTCATAAGGGATAGAAAACTTTGTGGCCAGTGGCCCTTTTGTAATGCTGCCCGTTGGCTCCTCAACTGTGTCGATGCAGGCCGGCTGTGCTGTCGGTCTAGTGTGATATACTGAGGCTCCGGATTCATCAGCCTTATCCTCTCCTTTGGAGTTATGGGACTGGGGAAAAAAAGATAGTACAAATGAAATGCATCACCACATGAGGGCAGCAGTCTCAAGCCTTTACATGATTCTGGCAATCAAAGGCACTTCTAGCTAAAGGAATATGTATATTTGGACAAGGTATGAAGTCTTAAATGGTAGGTTGTTGCAAAAACCCAACTGTTGGGTTAAAAAAGTAACCCAATAACCCAATGTTGATTTTGTTCATATTTTTCATTTTTTAGAGTGCATGTATATTGATCTAAATATATAACATATTAGAATAATGGCACTGCCTTCAAAAGGAGTAGCTAAATAATATTTTCAGGATCCATAATAACGTTGTTTTGGAGGACAACACATTTTTACCGTCCATTATGTTACTTTTGTTTCTCTATATAAACAGACACAAAACTCAATTTGATCATTGTGAATGCATACTGCAAAAGAAACGATGTTCAAACACTTCTCAAGATGAAAGTAGTTCAGCTTAAAAATTTTTTAAAAAATCTCTTGATGCAAAAATGCTTTGTGTGAATCGCTCCTTATGCTCATCAGGGCTGCACTTATTTGTTTATAATTTGCGATTATTTTTCTTTTTTTTCTACTTGTAATATATTAATTTAATTGATTTCAATATAAGGGGCGGCGCAGTGGGTAGCGCTGTCGCCTCACAGCAAGAAGTTCGCTCTGGCTGGGTCAGTTGGCATTTCTGTGTGGAGTTTGCATGTTCTCCCCGTGTTCACGTGGGTTTCCTCTGGGTGCTCCTGTTTCCCCCACAAGTCCAAAGACATGTGGTATAGGTGAATCGGGTAAGCTAAATTGTCTGTAGTGTATGTGTGTGAATGAGAGTGTATGGGTGCTTCCCAGTGATGGGCTGCGTAAAACATATGCTGGATAAGTTGGCGGTTCACTCTGCTGTGGCGACCCCTGAATTAATAAAGGGACTAAGCCGAAAAGAAAATGAATGAATGAATGAATGATTTCAATATATGTTCTAGAAGAAGTCACTTATGCTTACCAGGACTGCATGCATTTGTTCAAGGAATACCATTAAGCTGTAATATTGTGAGAAAATCCAACAATTTAAATGTATTAAAATCTTTAATTATTCCTGTAATGGCAAAGCTGAATTTTCAGCAGATTTACCTTCCAGTCTGTAGTGTCACATGATTCTTCTGAAATTACTCTAATTACGGATTTAGTGCACAACAAACATTTATTAATATTATTCTTATTATTAATGCTGATGATGACAACAGCTATGCTGACATACAGTGAGTGGAAACCTTAATATGGTCATTTTGATTAATGTACAAAGTTTTGAAAGAGCAGCATTTTAAAACAGACATTTTTGTAACAATTTAAACTCATTTTTAATGACTTCTTAAAATAAATAAAATGGCAATTTACACCAATCCCAAACATTTTCAACAGTGCATCATCAGTTTCAGTTCAAGCTATTGACAAAGTCTGCCTTTACCTCCTCTTCATCGTGGCCAGGAGTTAGGAAGCTTGCAAGTCCATTCAGAAGAGTCCAGACACCTCCTTCATGTTCCTTATCATTCAGCAGCCGTGCAAACGGACACAAGAAGTGAAATACAGGCTGAGTGTGACCGAGCTGTTCATCAGAGACCAACACCTGCAGAGAAACCAGAGAGAAAACACTTCCAGCTGTTTATATCTACAGGAAGCTCTTAAAGTTTTGGAAAGTGTGTCTGCCGTCTCACCTGTAAATAGCCCTCCAATGCTGATCTAACTTCCTCTGCATATGCGCCATCGAGTTCCTTCTTTGTTTTCTCTACTATTGCAGATACAGAAGGTAAAGTGGATGTATCCTAAAAATAATACCATTTTTTTAAATGCAGGGAACTACAATATTTGTAAATATTAAAATAGTATACCTACAGTACAGCACCAAAATAGTTTGGGATGCATTACAAATTCCTCACCATTTCCTCTCTCACCTGCCAGAGGCTATGAAAATGGAGTATATCTGACTGGGTCTTTTTCACATCCCAGTGGAGATTTTCAGGGTTACTGCTCTCTTCGAGGTGAACAGTGAAACAAAGCTCTTCATCCTCCTTCTCAACCTATGACAATTCACTTATTTGAAATGATTCATGTCTTAAACTGCATATTGTTTAGCTTTCCATGTACACCTTACATTGCTTAGCTTTCCAAAATACACCTTACATTTGTAACATGGACTGCCCACTTCCCCACGCGCCACATCTCGTATAAAAGCTTAAACTCCATCATATCCTCTTGGACAGTTGTTAGGTAAACATCTGCTTCGCTGTCCTTTAAAAAGAAAAGCACAGGGAGACTCGGCTGCACCAAAAACCTCATAAATCAATTCATTGCTTATATTTTCTGGGGTTTTCCTTACATAATCCGAGTCCAGGACGTTTCCCATAGACCCCTCTCTGCTGCTTGCACCATCACCTTCAATGACAGCAGATCTGCGTGCTGATTTAGCCCTATAACATAAAAGCTCTTGCTCCATCTTCTTAAGTTTTCTCTTTTTGGCCTTCTTTGCCTTGACCTTATCAACAAATTTAGAGAAGCGTTCTTTGATCTTGTTACCTGCTTATAAAAAAGCGAATCAAGTCATGAGAAAAACAATTAAATTGCACCTTATTATATTAGTCCTAAATCAAATTAGTAAGATAAAAGATACATCACCCTTCTTCTTTCCCTTTGTGTCTTCAGATCTAAAATCATCTCCGTCGTCTGTCAATCTGTGGAATTTCAATCCTCAAGGTTAAAACCAGAAAAATGCACCCAAATGAAATTGATAAATACACTAGTCTAAAGGGCTTTTCACTCTTAAAAATCTTGGCTTATCTTCACATTGCTCACAATTAATCCTGGGTATTGATATGGTAACATTTCACATTGTACAATCATAAACCCTGAGGTGACGTTCCTTATTCTGTGTCATTGATGAGTAATGTTGACACTGTACACCATATGCTTTTACACTACACATTGGGGTTATAAGCAGTGAATAATAACCCAGGAATAAACGCAGTGTGAAAATCGCTAAAAAGTATTAAGATGACTTACACTTCTGCTTCTTCACTTCCCGCGGAAGATGGCGTGTCTTCTCTATCAGAGTTCAGCAGGTCTCCTACTGAACTTTTAGGTGTTACTCTCTCCAATTGCAAAACGACCATGTGATTCAGGGTGTCTGGATTACAGAGGCAGTTCACAAGCACATCTAGTGCTGGAGAACAACACCAGGAGGAACCAAAAAAATAAATAAATAAATCCTGTATTAGTAGAAAATATGCATTTGAATAACAAACTTATCCATTACCGCTCTTGTTCATTTTTTACATAAATATACATGTTCAACTGATTGATGATGGAACATTATTTGACCTGTATTTTTCCACAAAAGTTTTATTTTTAGTCACAAAAGAGTAACTTGCATTGAATATATTTTGTACATATATAAATTCACTTTTATAATATTAATGTGTTGCAGACATCACAATAAAAGTATAACACAAAACAACACAGAAAAATAAACCAATAAATGTAATTTAGGAATTATTTTAAATTACATTAAAAAGCAGTGTTTGTTTCTATGAATGCATCCGTGTACTGAGCCACAAAAAAAATGTAGATGCACTAGTCTTAAACAGTAAAAGTGTACTGAAACAATGCTTGAAGCAATAAGTGATAAAGAATATTTGTGTTAGAGATACAGTCCCACTCTGAAGAATGAATGATGCCAGATTACTGATTGGAATGTTCTGATCATTAAAAAGATCTTTAGAAAATATTTAGTGTGCAAAGGTCAGTAGGCAAACCTTTTGTCGCTACAATCTCGGTCAGGAGACACTGGTAGAGTTTTGGTTCCCAGAGGTACTCAGGGAAAAGGTTTCGCACCAGAGCTTCAGAGAAAGTCCTCAGGACTGCCATTTCCTCAGACCTTGAACTGAACACTGGAGAACTAATGTAAACAACAAGAAAAAAAAAAAAGTCCAATTAACATACTGACTCATTTTAGTAGCAATATTCCTGGAACTGTCTCAGGTGATCCATCATGAGTTACGATGGAAAGTCCATAAGTTTTACCACAGGTTTTAAAACATGAGCTCAAGAATCACAAGACCAGAGTTCTGTATGTGGTCTCCAGAATGCACAAAACAAAAAAAGAAGAAATAACATAACATGATGTCACTCATGTCAGACTAAGTCATAATTTCCTCACAATATATAGGGCATACGTGATGAAAAAGACAAACATGCTCACCTGTCTGACTGCTTTGCACTGTGCAGGTGTTGAGTGAGGATCCGAATACAACCCACACTGGTAGATGACAGATCAAAGTTTTGGGCCGTACAAATGACCTTCTCCACTACCAGATTGAACTCCTTCTGTAGTGCCCTATGAAGGGGCTGACTGTCGCCACGTTCTGGGACATTGTACCATGGCTGGACCAGGTGAATATAGGCACATTTAAACACTGCAAAAGACAATAAGCATAAATATAATTACACAGTTGTAGTAATGCCTTGTACAGGGTTCCCATGGGTCCTTGAAGGTTTGTGAATCTGAAAAAAAAAAATAAAAATCAAGGCCCTGAAATGTTTGTGAAAATAAACATACATAGATAGATGCAGGTCCTTGAAAATGCTTGAATGTATTTTTTAAGACATTTTCTGGCTCACCAACACTGTGTAGTCTTTGCATACTTTGATTTGTACTTGGCTATGACTTATTTTAACAAGAAAGCAATTCCATGTTTCATTAAATTAAATATTTAGGCAACAGTTTCATGTGAAAGTGATCGATTTTTTAAATAGGATCTTAAAATAATTGTGTAAGTGTATTTACGTTTTGCTGTTGTGTGTGAGCCTCTGTCTAAAGACAATTTTCTACAAAAGGTAAGAAAACTTAAAAGCATATTCATATATCTTAAACATCTGGTTACATGAACCGATAAGCAAAGGTTACACAAAGGTTAAAATAGGATTGTTTTAAAATACAGTACAGGATGTGCTGAACATTCTTCAGTTTTATGCAAAACAGGAATACGACAAATAGAATATCAGATCTCTGTCATATGGCCAAAATTAAATGAAAAAAAAACAAAAAACAATTTTGCATACTTGTGTTTGACACATGAAAACTGAAACAATATATCTTACAAGAAAAGACAGTATAAACTTGCTCTCACTTGAAATGTGTCACACATTACATATGTGAATTGAAAGCTATTGAAACTGGAAGAGTTCTTGAATTTAAAGTTAACCAAGGTGTGGGAACCCTGCTTGTAATACCATGTACATCTACCAACCTTGGTAAAGAAATGAAAAGGGCATTTCCTGAGTTAAGCCACACAAACCAATATAACGTTTTCATTTGATCTGATAATCAGCGTACTGTCATGTTTACTACAAAAATACAAAAAAAAAAAGGTGTCATGAGAATTCCTTCAGTTCTTATCTCTAGACATGCTCAATAGGTGTGAAGCTTGTAAGCAACAAAATGATTATTTACCTTGGAGGAGTGACCTGTGCACGTTTGGACATTGCGCTGTCTGAGGCTCCGATTGTCCGGCTCCGTCATCAGTCTCATCGCTGGTCAATCTGTGACCTATCTTTACCTAAAACAGGAGGATTAAGGTGTAAAGGATCATAACCTCCAGTAACTTTACTGATAATAAGTGACATTAGAGTCATAAATACTGAAATTAGGTCAGTAAGAGATTTTGCTGTTGTTTCCTAAAGACACCACACATGCAGGAACTATATTAGGAACTAAAAGCAGCCTGGTGGCTTGTTTTGCATGCGAGAATAAGTCTGAACTAGAGAATTTAACTCCGCTGTTAGCCTACTGTGGTGATTATACTCATCTATCAATGTGTTCTGTAATTGAACCATTTACAAGAAACATTGCAGATATGTCTCCTATTACCATGTTGAAAATATTTGTTTTGTTTTTAGCTGGAAATGATTGTTGTTTAGACGGGAGATTATCAAGAATCAGCTGGTAATCCCATTCTAATGAAGCAATTAAAAACCAGTCAGGTTAGATTTTACAACGTCGACAACTCCATGCACATGTTCAAAATAATAACAGCATAAGTGTTCCTATTCCTAATGTTCTCAACTTACCTACGTTAATGTAGGCCTATATACTAATATTAAATAGTAATCACTGATTGTTACCTGATGAATTGTTTCCTCAAGCGTGTCATCCGTCTGAGTGCTTCGTTCACGGTCTTGCTTTTTGAAAGGGAAATTGAAAAAGCATAAAAAACAAAAGAAAGCTTGTGTCCATACTTGCCCAAACTCTGAGAAGTACCAGACGAGTACAAATATGATGGCGAGGAAGCACCGCCAAGTGTACATTTTAAAAAAGGTTCAAGTTCAGCAAGAGATTCCGTCGCATTGGAGCTCTTCATTCGTTCATATTACCAACGCAACTGTTTAACTCTCTCTCTACTCTTGCTCTCATCTAGACAGACGAGACTCTCATAACTGTCCAGTGCCTACAGACCCGGAAGGTTAAGTGTTTATGGTTTGAGGAACTTGGGATTGTAATGTGATTGGTGCACTTGAAGATGTCGTAGTATTTTGTGTCGTGTGTGGACGAAACCGTTTTTAAACAAAGTATTTAAAAGAACTATTCTTGCATTGCGGCAGGTTTACTGTGTATGTAATTCAAATTATTATAAAAATGAGCACAATGAAAATACTCAAATATAAGCAGGCAACATGAGGCATAACACAAATCAAACAGTAAATTTATGATTTGTCTTTTTTCACTGGATCTTCGCCGCAGGAGATGTAGCGATATATTCCTGAAGTGACACAAAATGTAACATCATTACCTGTTACGTTTCATGAATTTGACAGAAAAAAATAAGTCATATAGGCCTAAATAAATAATAGCACGTTAACTTTGCCAACATTTCTTAAATATATTTCTAGAGCAGTTTTTAGGGAAAATGTTTAGAGAAACTTTTTTTTTTAACTAGAGTAAAAGTAAATAAAAATAAATCATTTAATTAAAGTTACAATAAAGTTATAAGAAATAACAAAACTTTTCGTAGTAACAGAAACACAATTAAAATCTGAGTCAAAACTATGTAATAATTGTAAAATAATTAATACAGAAGTATGATGAAATAAGTCAAAAATATTATCCATAAATTGATTGAAAATAAATAATACATTTAAATACAAATGTAAATACAAATTATATTAAAATGAGTAAAAAAAACACTTAAAATCTACAGTTTGTACACTCATTTATAATAAAACATTCACAGTATAAATAGATTCTTTATACAAGAAACTATATAGATCCCTTTTGCAATGTGGGAGGGAGGGGGCTGGGTCCATTACACCTGAATGAAAGAAAACCCCTATTCAATTCAATTTGTTTATTTCTATAGTGCTTTTTACTATGTAGATTGTGTCAAATCAGCTTAACATAGATGAAGTTCTAGTAAAATGAAGCTGCTTCAGTTCAGTCGTCACAGTTGAAGTTCTGTGTAATGTAAATGTCCTGCTGAAACATCTGAGAGAATCTGAGAAACTCCACCGACGCGCAGCTCCACAAGTCCCAAACCAAGCAAGCCTGTGGCGAGGAACAAACTTTACCAGTTGAAGAAAAGTGAAGTGTAGAAGAAAAAAAACTTCGAGAAAAAACGAGGCTCAGCTTGACATGACCAGTTCTCCTCTGGACAAACGTCTATTCTATGGTATGTAAAGTACAAATGTCGCAAATACATAACCATACGCTGTAAAAAAAAAATTATTCATAACACACAACTCTGCCTCCTGCTGGCGTAACATTTTAACATGATGGGAAGTGGGACCAGAATGATTTTGTTGTTTTGTTTGGACGAATTCCATGTCAAATTCGAGTCACTAATGGTTGAGTACATATCATACTGTACATCCACTACAGCAGGATCAGCCGCCGAGAAGAGAAACCCTGCAGGTTCATTCAGGCAGCTGGCATATGATTAAACCGCTATCGTCACATGATGGGGTAGAGCCTGCTGCCGCTACTGCCAGCTAGAGATTAAACCCGTAAAAATAGAGCCCTATGACTGAACCTATACAGGTCATGTGATGAGCGAGTAGAAGCTGCTGCCAGCCAGCGCGGGTCTGAAGAGATGCTGCTCGCTGCAGAGCCATTTGGGCTCCAACGAGGGGGAGCTTGAGCTCTAGCTCCTCCTCCTATAAGCTGTTTTAATGCGTTCCCTCACCCCACCCCTAACCCCAACCCCCAGTGACATCACTAGTAGAAGAAGTGCAGCAAGGAGGAGCTAGAGCTCAAGCTCCCCCTTGCTGGAGCTCAGCTCTGCCCATGTGGCTCTGCAGTGAGTACCACTTGGGTCTGAACCGCCTTGGCAGGAATTACGTCACGCCCGACATGAGTGTCAGAAGCAGTCCATGTTCACAGTGGCGCGTCTGACTATTGTGTAATCAGTTCATCCTGTTAACGCCTGTAATGCATGTGGAATTTTTTTTATTTGGTCCACTAAACCCAATACATTTCTCTCCTGAAAGAGTCGTAAACGGCATATTCGATGTGCATAAATAAGTGATTTGTGATATGACTAAAAACACAGTTAATGGGATAGTTGTCATTTGCTCAGCCTCCAGTTATTCCAAATCTTTTGAGTTCCTTTAAACAAACAGCCTATTGCGTTCATTGTATATTACTACTATGGACACTCATATCATTTTCAATCATTATTCAAAATACATCCTTTAAAAAAAACAAAAAAAAAAAGACAAGATAAAACCTACAAATGAACTACATAAAGTTAACTTTGAATGTTGGATGAACTGTCCCCTTAACTCTAATTGATTAATGCCCATATGTATATTAGTGATAGTGTAGAATATGGAAAAACTAAAAGCACTTAACATATGTAGAACACAAACCCAATAGAAATCAAACCTTAGTTTTAAAATCAACAGCAAGTACAGTAGTCAACACTTAAAGTGGATCAAATTTTCCAAAATTTCCTAAGACACGAATGGATGTGGTTTAATAATTTTAGGACTATGGTGAAAGGTTTTGATCCACTTCATATGTTGACTACTGTAGTTCATTGCACCCATTCAGAAAGCACTGTCCCCTATTTATCCCTGCTGAACATCTTGTAATACTGTACTCATGAACCCGCCATGCTTGAAGTGAAGGTGATGCAAGGACGGATTAGTGTGCTAATTTACGATGAGCTTGATGTCTACTAAGCAGTCACCAAGGTTTTTAGCATAAGAGGGCATACACGAGCAGCCTTCTCCAATTGGGGATTGCACGGGAGAAGAGCCATTAAGCTTGTAGCAGTTATAACCTTCGGTTTCATTCATGTTTCTCTAACATTTATAAAACACCTTGGCAGTGTTAAAGTAGTACATTTTAGGACTATCAGCATGAAGTCTAAATCTAAAAATTCAGATGTAAATAAACAGCATAACACATGCAGCTCAAATGAGGCCTTCAAAGTAAATCATGACACCTGGAGAAGTGAATTTCAGAGGGGTACTAGTGTCCCCTCAGCTGTCCTTGGCTCTGACTCAAGCACAACTTCGGAGGGCCAACAAGGTATGAGGTTCCATCTCAGGAAATAAATCGCTATTTGACTCCTGAGAACATGTCTGAAGGCATGTGTGAATTCCAGTCGTTGAATAAACACTTGGACACTTCTATGTGACAGCTCTGCAAGTGACTTTAAAATGTATAAATGTCCTACTCCCCTAAAGGTCTTGTAAACTCAGACCAATTTAACAACCCAAGGGTTTGTAAACTGCAATAAAGCACATTGGAAAGCTCCCTTGGAGTGGAGACAAAATTTGTTTGATTAAAATTAAGAACAGGGCGATATTCACTCACAGCTTAACAACAACATCTAATAAAAAAATAAATAAAAAACAGGCAAGAAAATAGTGTAGGTTCATTCAGTGGGTCTTTATTGATGCAGACTAAAAACAGACCGGCTGGAAAACAGGTAGATTTTAGTACCTGGCATTCTTTCGTTCTTTCTTTCTGGGAATGACAGTACGGTGAGGGGAACAAAACGGAGAGATGAACGGGGCAAAAGAAAAACCGCAAAACAATTTCCCCCAGTACAACTAGTACTGACATACTAGTTGGTCCCTATAAATAAGGCGGAATTTGAGAGTCCTTCCAAATGTACAAGATATGTTACAGTTAAACATCTCACATTGAATGGTGGACAGGAAAACATTTACATGACCTTCTTCAGCTCATCATACAAGACCAGCACAAAGGCGCCACCCATGCCTCTGAGAACATTGGACCAGGCTCCCTTGAAGAAAGCCTTGCCACCCTCATCACGTGCGATCTTCCTCCAGCAGTCAATTGTGCCACTGTACATGATGTCAGCTGTAACAAAAGAAGAAACAAGATTAACCCACTGCTCAAATTAGTCTATTTGAACAGAAAACATGGTATAAGAGAGCAACTGACCTCCTTTACGTCCAGACTGCATCATCATACGACGACGGACTGTGTCGAAGGGGTAAGAAGCAAGACCAGCAACAGCAGTCACACTCTGAGCAATCATCCAGCTGACAACAATATGGGTGTTCTTGGGATCGGGCAGCATACCTAAAGACAAAAATGCAGATGTAATGAATGCAACAACAGCAAGCACCATTGATGACAGCTCAAATGCATCGTGGACTCACCCTTGGCTGTGTCATAGATGCCGAAGTAGGCAGCTCTGTAAATGATGATACCCTGCACAGACACGTTGAAGCCCTGGTACAGACCTTTGATGCCATCAGATTTGGAGATCTTTACCAAGCAGTTACCCAGGCCACTGAACTCTCTCTCTGCTCCAGCCTTGCCGACATCAGCAGCAAGGCGGGTTCTTGCGAAGTCGAGGGGGTACACGAAGCAGAGGGATGTGGCACCGGCAGCACCACCTGAGGCCAGGTTACCAGCAAAGTACCTCCAGAACTGGGTGCGCTTGTCCACACCGTCAAGGAAGACCTTCTTGTACTTGTCCTTGAAAGCAAAGTTGAGGGCCTGTGTGGGGAAGTATCTGATGACATTGGCCAAGTTTCCTCTCCAGAACGACACGAAGCCCTGCTCCTTGGGAATACGCACCACGCAGTCCATAATGCCCTTGTACTGCTTATCCACTGTAATCTGTTTGCTAGCATGTTGCACCTGTAAACAGGAGAAAACAGAATGTAAAATAAATAAATCGAGGATACTCAATGGAGAACGTCTCAAATGCCAGCGATTAGATTGAGGAGCTGAGATTACAAAATGAAGCAACTAAGACCAGCTGGAAATGTTTCAAATGAGACAATGGCTTCGGAGAACAAGACCGAGAAAACCAGAACACGTGATTACGAGAAACGAAAAAAGCCGGTATCGCAAAAAAAAAATGCTCGACATGTTCCGGTGGGTGATTTCCGCATAATTGACTGACAAGAACTCAAAACTGCTTAAATTAATATATAGGTTGTAAAAGTAACAAATACATAACATTGAAGTAATATGGCAACCCTTAAACGTTCATAAAGCAGCTTGTCCTCTTAAACAAAAGCAGGGACTTCGTTGTCCTAGGGCGCGAGCATTAGCTAGCAAGCTAGCAATAAAGGCCTAGCCATATCCAGGCCTCCCCTTCTCGCGACCTTGGCGGAATCACGGAGGATGCTTTTTACCGCGTTTCGCGTAACAGCTTAAAAAAAAACTCGAAATGCGGTACTTAAAACGTCAAATTAACAACAATATCGTTTAGCAATACTACGTGTCGGTCGTTTTGGGGGGGGATTTTTTCGGTTTGTTCTCTCGAGCGACTCAAAGTGTATTGCTAACGTAAAGGTTACAAGTTCTGAAGGCCCCGTCAATCCTCCACCGAAATATTTGACACCCTGTTCGGTTTTAGGCGACTTAAAGTGTATTTAAAACCACCAAACAAAGACCTACTCAGTAGCACGTTTACCAAAGATGTCCACTATGACAACTGGCAGTTCTCCATACAAATGTCCAATAAAGCAAGCAATTAGATCAAAAATCTGAAAATGTCATTGCGTTAAATTAGAAGCAAAAATTCATCTGCGTTCTCATAGTATTCACAATTAAATCATTACGTAATCTCAATTAATAAAAATCTGAGATTACATAATCTTGTTAATATCACTGCGTATATTCACCTGAAGCAGCAGCTTGACTCTCTCAATGGGGGCCACGGCGGTTTTAGAGATAGCGGCGGCGATACCCCCGGCCAAGAAGTCCTTGGCGAAGGAGATGGCGGTCTCACTCATTGTTGGATGGTCTTGGAGAGGTGTCGCTTGAAGAGGTCAATCCCGCTCTGCCGCAGGACTAGCGTGGAATGCCGGCTGATTCGAAATGGCCGATTGAAAAGTTGAGACGACGTTTTTAAAAGGTTCGTCTCGCGAGACGAACCGTACCCAAGATTCTGAGATATGATTGGACAATCGGTGAAACGTCATGGATTCCAGGGGGCGGGTCCGTCGTGTGATGACGGAGATGAATGGCTCAAAGTTAGTAAGGTAACCTTAAGTCTTCTCAAGGTGGAAAGCGTAAATGACAACAGGAAGTTTTTATAACATTAGATGCTATTAAATGTGTTTCAGAGTACCCAGCAATTCCTGACCTACAATATTTTAAACAACCCACACTGAAAAACACACCACGTTTGATACACATCCGCACACCATTACAGCTGGAGAATCAGGATTGTTCAGATTTTCCTTCAGCTGTCAAGTCAAGAAGTAAGTTCTCCAAGGTGACACAGCATGCGTGTTTGTTACTAGCTAGGTTGCTGCCTTTCGTTGGTTAATGATCTCCAAGGGCATGTGTGTGAGAAGAAAACGGCCAACATGTCAGTGCAAAGTCCTTCACATGACTTTTGACTGTGTGGCCTAGCCAGTGATCCAATTGGGAACATGTGACTACAGATGGCAATACAAAATCAATACCATCTGAATCACTGCTAATGCATTTCAGGCATGTTTGCATTATATAATAATAAACAGGTCATATGACAAGTATAACACAAAAAAGTTATGTTTATTGCTTTTCATATATATATTTTTTACAATGTAGGCTACTTGTATTTTTAAACATGATAGGTCTTTATGTCATACCCTTTTAATGATCAAATCCTGTGCTTACATCTGATTCAGAGTCAGTGGTTAGGTACTGGGTTATCGTGTGTCCAGCTCACCAGAGTATACACAATTCTTTACAACGCCGATTCAATATACTCTCAAACATTATCAAATAAGCCAATACTAAAAAAGTGTGTGAATAAGTGTGTGGTTTATAAATAAAAGACCTTTAAAAGGCACGTGAGGTAAAATACAGTAAAAACTTTGTATATACTAAATATACTAAAACTTTGTTTGACAAAGGCATTGCTCTATACTGTTGAAATGATGTTCAACATTATTCCTGAGAAGTGCTTAAAACATTTCTACACTTCTTAAAACACCATTTCAGTAGCACATACAGTTAAAAGCAATAAATGTCAACATTGTAATGAATGAGCACCTTTAATACTGCCTCATAGGTGCACCCCTTTCCTTTAAGGGCCTGTCTCATTGGTTTCGTGAAATGTACATAATGGATGTGCTTCAAGTATATATATGCAGAATCCCAAAACTAGCCCGTCGGCTGTTAAATACATGTTCTTCATAATAATCAAATATACTACACAAAATACAACTTTAAATAATAATAATAATAATACATTGTGCACTGCAGCAGTAGACATTATGAATCCACTTCTTGGAGGTCTGTTCATTCCTAATAATGTTCTTGGATTATTATTTGTTTTACCAACGATTTCCTATTGATGAACTCTGTGCTTTGTGTGATTTTCTGTTTCTAAGGTAGCGCTTAAATTCCTGCAGTTCATATGGGCCTAGGCTTTGGTCCACACCAGGTTTAAGCTTGTAGCTTAGTGGAGAAATTATATAGCCATTCCGGTAAAGGCAGACCTGCTTACACATCTCAAAGCAACTGAAGAGCAGGCCAAAATATGGGACAATCTGTAATGGAGAGAATAAAACACAATATTGGTAACAAGGCATTATTTATATATTCCACAAACAAACTACATTCGAGGATGCTATTTCACGCAGAGGCCGATCAAGAAAGTCAATTGTTGTTACCATTGTTCTATTAATTTCGTAGATTGCAAGAAACAGATTGTTCTTCAAGGACAAACTCCTGCAGGTTTTATGTAGTAAATCTAAGACGTTTTAAGACCAAGTACAGATAATGTAAAAAATAAATATTTTTAAATATGTCTAAAGGTTGTCTAAATTTACATAGGGAGCACACAATGAGCTGTATTAACAAAATATTTATTAGCAACAAAGTTTGAAACTGTAACCATGTACCAATCTCCATTACTTTTATCACACAAAAAAAAACAATTGTTTTCCTTGTTAACATCTAAATATGCGTAAATCAAGATTTAGTTGGGAAACAAAATTACAAGTGAAAAGAATTAAGAAAGTTTCTGATGAACTTAAAACAAATGTAAGAAAAATCAATTGAATTCAAACGGAAAAGTAATTTTCATACCCCACTGACAAATACACGTGTCATATAAATACATATTTATACTGGAAAACAAAAATACAGATTTTTGCAGTTCATGAAATATTTAATGTCGTTTCATTTAAGACTCCTTGCTTTAAATTTAGACATTTATTTCAGACACCATGAGGAGGAATGTTTGCGTTATTATACAATTAATGAGTTCAAACTTTGTATGAACATTTACATAGAACACATAGAGTGCTTTGGTTATTTTTATCTCTCTCACCACGCAAGAACATAAAACAGACGTCACCTTCACCATGTTGGCTGTAAGGCCACTCCACAGAGCCATGACACCCTTGTTCTTGATGACCTGTCTGAAGCAGTCTACCATTCCGTTAAAATGCACATCAACTCCTCCACAATGGGGCAAAATAAGACTCTGAGCCTAGAGTAATGATTGGAGAAATATTCCTGATTATTAAACAATAATTGCATAAAAGAATACTGACATGAGTGTTCATAAAGAAAAATTTATAGAATTAATGCATAGTGTGGAAGATCAAATAAGAGTAAATCATTTAATTAAATTCACATAGTTTTCACGAAACAACTCATTGCCGTTTTGTATTACATTTTCCTACACATATCTCTACACTTAAACCCTCTTGATATGTTTTCTGCAGGCTATGTTGTCTGTGTCTATAAAGACTTTTGTTTAGCACCAAACTGAAATTCTCAGAGCATTTAGCAGCTTTGTTCCGTTTACGTCTGACAATGTCATTTAACTTCCAAAAGAGGTAAAAGCAGAAGTTTTGGTATCCAGTTTGTGTTGTGTTCAGCAAAACAAAACATATAGGAACCAGAGGAGATGCACACCACTATGTTAGTTGTGTGTGAGGGGTCAGCTATCTTTAGACAAATTATCTTTGGGATAGGCAGACGCTGGACACTATGTACATTCTCAGCTGTTGCAGTGCTCTGTGTCCTTCATAATAGTGCGCTGTATTGTTCTGTGTGACCTGTTGCAAACACTATTTAAAATACAAATTTGTGTTTTAATTTGATATTTTAGTGTATAATTCTTGACATCATCATGGCCACCAGGGGCACAAGTAACTTACAAATGAGTTTGAATCTTTAGAATATTTAGGGAGATCTAAGTTTGTGACACTGGTACAATTGTGCCCCCTTGTGGTGATATTTTGCACTACAGCAGAACGACTCAAAAATTCTCACCTGCATTTTCTTTTTTACAGTTTCAAAGGGGAAGGAGAGAGTCTGAGCGACTCCTGCCGCAAGACAGCCATTGATGAAGTTCTGCAAAGACGTAAAGCGAACATGACGCTCCTGCCACAATTTATCCAAGTTGATATAAACTGCATAGCAGCCAACCGAGAAGGGAACAGCACCTATTCCATGGTAATTGAAACATTTCCGTCAACTTTTCAAGCAGAATTGAAGTAAAATTATAAGCTTTAATACTTTCAAGTCAGAATTAGCTTAATTTACTAATTCTATGGGTCCTTACCCAAAACTGTGAGGGAGAAACCCCTGTAGAGAGCCTGAAGTCCTTCATTTCTGTATATGATGGAGACAGAATGCAGCAAGCCTCTGTATGTTGGTTCTTGGCAATTCTGAGCAATAAGTCTGGTTTCAACCACCTCCAGCGGATATGTTGCTAGAGCTGCAGATATGCCTGCCAGACCACCGGCCACTATGGCTCTCCATTGTGAGATATCGCCCAGTTCATCTATGTGAAGGTTCACAATACTGCCAAAAATAGAATAAGATAAATAGTAAGATAGTAAGCATTTCTGAGTACATGAGTAACTGTCATATCTATCAGTTACATAAGTAGGTGAAATATTCATAAGGTTAACAGTTATATGGTTGAATTTAAAAAGTAGTATACGTTCATAGAGCTGTACTCACAGTAAAGTGTCAAATGTAGACCAGTTTACCCTTGTAATGTTAAGTTACAGTTGAAGGAAATGTTTGTGAACTTTAAAATGTACTGGTATTTTCCTGTAGATTTATTTTTCTTGTAGTAAATGTGTCATGGGAATTTGCATTTTAAGTAATGGTCAAAAAGCATAAAAAAATGGTAAAACTGATTTCATTATTTTTTGTCTGTGCATTACAATGCATCTTTTTTTTTGGACATCAACTAAAATGCCATTCACTGTAGTAATAGTTTATTTATATACCAAAACACCTTGTAAGGTAAATTTAAAACATATAAAAAAACTATACTGTAGGATCACATTTGCCTTTTTTATATTTAGTTTGCTAACATCCTGCAAAACACTGTTTTCCAATTTACTAGTAAGATGTTTTTAAATCATTTAAAATATAATAATTCTTAGCACGATCATCACTTATTAATTTATATATTGTGGTATATTTATGCCAGAATAAGAATGAAAAATTTCTCACCCATATCTTTAGATTTTATTTTCACAAATGTTATTTAAAACATTAAATGTGCAGTATGTAAGATTGAGTCTTACAACCACCCAGTGGTTGAACTAGGTATTGCACCCCTAATTCAAAACACTTTTTCACCAGGCCCCCTCGGATGACTTCAAGCAAATGCAGGTTGCCAGATTGATGACACAAATATGACTTACACCAGTAGGACTATTGAGAGTACATCGTGTCCTAGCTACACAAAACAAAAGGATTTTGTCCTAACCATTACCTGAAATTTCAGTTTCTATTTCTCACGGGTGAACAACAACATACACTTCTATGACAATGATCACTTCAGGTACTGATTATCTGCTTTATTCTGTGTTAAATGCTACCAATGTGTGTTTGAATACCATTTTACGTGACATTTATTGCCATACTGAAAGCAGAAGCAGATACTGTAGTTTACCTCAGATCTTGAAAATCAAATAAACATATAGCATTTACCTTTATATAAGCGTTTACTTTTAATAATGTTAAAGAGGTTTAATATATATTAATTAGATTATAAGCCCTACAATTCCATTGGAGTGCAGTGCACTATTCTATTAAATCTAATTAATCTTTCTATTAAATGTTTCTATCATGTTGCATCTTGTGCTGGTAGCCAAATTGCTTGTAGTTGGGACATAGTGCTACAATGTAACCTGCTCAGCTAATATTTACTTTTGTAATAATTATACTTTTTCCTAATGGGGTATATGCACAGCTAGTGTATTTCAGCCACAGATAAACTTCCGGTGAAAGACCGGATTTCAATTTCATAAGGTTAGACTTAATCATTCATTTAGTTGTTCAGACATAAAATGTGACGAAAGAGCGTTGAAACTTCATTGAAAATCATTTTCTGTATTTTAAAGACATGGCGCAGAAGAACAATGGAATTTAATGCATTAAATTGAGACAGCTTTCAAGACTGAAATGAAATACAGTGCATTTTCCACTAAGGCAACCCGGGGTGCTGAAATCTATTTGGGTAAACTTAGCATGATTATTAAATATCTGCAAATATATTATGGTATTTCTATGATTTAGAATAGTTAAAAACGTACATACGGGCGACGCGGTGGCGCAGTGAGTAGCACAATCACCTCACAGCAAGAAGGTCGCTGGTTCGAGCCTCGGCTGGGTCAGTTGGCATTTCTGTGTGGAGTTTGCATGTTCTCCCCGTGTTCGCGTGGGTTTCCTCCGGGTGCTCCGGTTTCCCCCACAAGTCCAAAGACATGCTGTATAGGTGAATTGGGTAAGCTAAATTGTCCGTAGTGTATGTGTGTGAATGAGTGTGTATGGATGTTTCCCAGTGATGGGTTGCGGCTGGAAGGGCATACGCTGCGTAAAACATATGCTGGATAAGTTGGCGGTTCATTCCGCTGTGGCGACCCCAGATTAATAAAGGGACTAAGCCGAAAAGAAAATGAATGAATGAATGAAAAACGTACATACAGCACCTTTAAAGTAGATGTATACATTAAATATGCTAGTTCTAAATTCGATTATGTAAATTTAATTTGATGCAGACACTAAAATGGGATGTCCCAGCTTTGATCCTTTTTTTTTTGTTGTTTGAAAAGAAAATTATCAAAAAATAAATTACATCAGTTAAGTAAAACATATACAGTCCTGTTATATTGCGTTATTATATGAAGAGATATAATGTACATAATATATAGGTAGAGAACTCATTACTGCATAGACTTTTAGACATATAAACAGATATATTAGATTAATAACCAACAACAACATAAGCTTGCACTGGAGATATTTACAAGTATTCTTTTCAGAGGAACAGGGTGTTCAAAACAGGTCAGAATACACCCTCCACTCTTTTCCTGGAATACTGGAACACCATGTACGGGTCTTTCTAAAGCCCTTTCCGGTGTCTCTGTTAACCCCTGCAGCATGTGAAAATACACGTGACCGGTACAACAACGGAGTACTTTCGTTTATGGACAGGTTGAGGCTGAGGTGAACGCCTCTCCAGAAGTGCATAGTTCATATCCATGGAAACACTACAGCTGATACTGCTATGGCAAGCTGTTTGAGCGTTTAACCTAAAAAACATACTAGTATCTATTTTCATACTACCAGTACTTAATTTTAGATACTAGCGTCATTGTCATTAATAAAGTACTAATCTCTTCTTATCTACGAGTGTTTATTCTTTAGGTACTATCGTTTGTCAATAAATACTTGTTCTAATTTATTAGATACTAGTACTTATTTCAATGGTGACTTGTAAATATCATGTTACTTAACAAATGTTTTTAAAAATTCCTTTGAATACTATGGGAATCTATTATTGACAGATCAACTATTTAATTATGAATAGTATGTATTTCAATGACAGGTTTATTATTTGTGACAGGTACATACTTGTATTTACTAGTAGTTATTCTGTTTTGAATTACATTAATAGTAATTATTCCAATAGTTACTATTATCTTTTTTAATATTTCTAATAATAATATAATAAATACTATTACTTATTATTAGATACTGGGATTTATTTATTAGGTATTAGTACTTATTAAGATAAGAAGTTTTTTGTTAGGCACTAGTACTTATTTATACCTTATACACTAATATATTTTGTAAAATATTTTTGGATTGAGTATCCATTTCATAGTTTATAGGCTTATACACCAGCATATAATAAGTACCAGTGTCTAATGAATAATTACTTTAGTATCTAATAAAATAATATGTGTATCTAATGAATATGTTCTAATATCTTTTTAAAAGGTATTAACGAATAAGCACAATTGGCTAATTTAGAAGTATTAGTCGTACAGTGAAAAGATACTACTAGTATCTAAATATAGATAACAGTAGCATGAAAATAGATAATATTAGTTTATAGATTAATGTTAACACAGCTTGCCATAATACTGGTAACGTTGGCGTACTCATTTTATGAATGCGCTAATTTTATGACTTCACAGAATTCAGACCACGGCCAATGGATTCAGGGTGACGCCACATCAACGTGCTCGTTTTCTGAGAAACGTGATTGGTTAGGAATAAAGGCGTGATGTGATACGTCAGGATGAACTTACGTAAACCCCCCACTTAACATAAGCTATGCTAAGTAAGGAAATGAAATAAAATTTTATTTAAACGCCGTCTTAAATCTGACATCTTAAGCACATTTAAACGTGTTAATAATATCTAACAATCTATAATTTAATATTTTGCATTAATCTGCTTTCAAACGCTATCGAGTTAACGCGTCAACTTCCTGTTGTGTTTGTTTACCATCACAGCTGATCGAAAAGTTTATCTTATCTTTAACAAAAATACTCAAAGCAGCTTAACCTACACTTAACGCATACGCTAATCATAAAGTATGCATTTTAGAGTATTGAAGTATAATAAAAATGTCTAATACTTACTTTTTGTACGTTGCTAAATGTATGGCACTGTAGGGGAACAACCGTAGACAGGAAACCATGTTACCCTTCCAAAATGCTCGAAGTCCATCATTCTGACAAATTAAAACAAAGCTGTGCAGGAAGCCGCGTTTACAGTGAAATGTTCCTATTTGACTCAAAATCTTGACGACTTCCAGAGGCGACGTTACAGTTTTGCTAAAAATCCCGGCAAAACCGACGCACAACAAACTTTGAGAACTTGTCAGTCGGGCATCCTTTTTAACCGTTGCCATACTTCATTCGAAAGATTCGATTTTCCCTCTCTAACCGTTCAAACAACAATAATAACAGATATGAAAATGACCACACTAACGGTTTTGTTTATCATACAGCCGTCCAGCTGCAGAGCAACATGTCATCCAGCAGGCTGTCGCATTGGTGGATTTTTTGGTGAAGGCGGGGTGTCGTCTGTGCATGTTTGGTTGCATGAAAAATCAATCCATAATACCTGTCAAAAAGCTATAGATGGAAAGAAATGCTATAACTCATATCGTGTCCCAGACAGCCACAAACAAAGTAAATATGTTTATATTTTTCGCGTTAGGCCAATGAAAATGGATGAATGTATGGACAACGGACGCATAAGTATAATGTAGGCCTAAGTATAATCCTCTTTTTGTTTTCGATTAAACATTTGAATAACGAAGCCTAAAATACCACCTATAGTATGTGACCGTGGACCACAATACCACGGGTATATTTGTAAGAATAACCAACAATACAGTGTATGAGGCAAAATTATCGATATTTTTATGCCAAAACCATTGTAATATTAAGTAAAGATAATGTTTTATGATGACATTTGGTAAATTTTCTACCGTAAATATATACAAACTTAATTTTTGATTATTATGCATCGCAAAGAGCTCAATTTAGACAACTTTCAAGGCGATTTTCTCTACTTTTTTAGCTGTCAGATTCCATGTTTCCCATACATCAGTGGAAAGATGATTTATTCAGCTTTCAGAAATAAACAATACTCTTATGGCTAGTTTAGTTGCCCTTGGTCACATATATTATAAGTAAATATTGCTGAATGTATGTTCACTATGACCAGCATGTTCCAGATAAATCTAGGTAAACAGAAATGTAATTTTAAATGCATACTGAGATCTCCAAATAACAGGTTCGTTTGTTTATTTATTTTTAATCTTATTTGTGTGCGGCAATACAAAGTAACCATACCTGACCAGCAGATGGCAGTCTTGTCTCAGAAAAAGATACAGAATCTTGTAAACAATAAAACCTTTTAAAATGTAAAACATTCTTCCCAAATTATGATCACACAATTCTTATGAAGCATATTTTCAATAGTGCAATCTATGGCTTCTTCCTACTAATATATAAATGTGGGATATTCTACTAAATATAGAACATAAATATACAAACTTTCATTGACAAATAAAACATTCTTATTTTTCCAATGAAGCCAGCACCATACTTCGTGTAGTTTGATGATTTATTTATTTATTCATTCATTTATTTATTTTAGCAGTTATTAACATGCATGTAGTTCTATATAAATGTTTAGGGTCAGAAACAACTAAAATAAATTTTTGCAAGGTGCAATATATTGATTAAAAGTGACAGTGGCCATTTTACTTAATGTCACAAAAGCTATTTATTTTATTTTAATTATTTTATTAATATTAAAAACATTTTAATTACAACATAATTATGGCAGCAAAACGATGGCTCAGAGGTTAGCACGGTCACCTCACAGCAAGAAGGTCGCTGGTTCGAGTCCCGGCTGGGTCAGTTGGCATTTCTGTGTGGAGTTTGCATGTTCTCCCCGTGTTCGCATGGGTTTCCTACACAGTCCAAAGACATGTGCTGTAGGTGAATTGAATAAACTAAATTGGCCGTAGTGTATGAGTGTGTGTGTGAATAAGTGTGTATGGATGTTTCCCAGTACTGGGTTGCAGCTGCAAGGGCATCCGCTGTGTAAAACATATGCTGGATAAATTGGCAGTTCATTCCGCTGTGGCGACCCCTGATGAATAAAGGGACTAAGCTGAAGGAAAATGAAAGAATGACTAACAATGGCTTCCACAAGATATATTAATATTTTATTTGAAAAGTTTTACATTTTAAAAGTTTCCACAAAACTGTCTGTTACACAGAGACATTTTAAAATATAGTACAATAGGATCAATTATTTTGATTTGTAAAAATATGTGCTATTTTTTTCTGTATTTATATTCTCCTAAATAGCCTCGGTGAGCATAATAGACTTACGTTTTTTCTAAAATATTTGAAAAAAATAAAAGTTACCACCCCAATTTGTACATAATTCAATATACAAAATAAACATGTAGTTACCGAGATACACCTTCAACATTTTGAACAGACTAAAAAAAATGAAATACAAGAATCCAGCAGATGGCAGTCTTTACCCAAAACCACACAACTTACAAATGAGCAATGGTGTTAACCTCTGATATAATGAAGAGATACACGTAAAGCATTAGGTGAAGAAAGCAAATGAGGAAGATCATTTTAATGTGATAACTTAATAATATGTTGTAAATATCTAAATGCATTTATAACCTCATGATTACCAACAATCAAAGCACAGCACTGTTTTACTATGTGCACTAAATGTGATTATATTTACCAATCTCAACAGCAATAATTAGTTCATCAAGGAATAAATTAATCTTGTTCATGAAGCCTATGGTTTGAATATTTAACTATAAGATTTTATCTCCAAAGCAGACACTGATTTTCCTCATGCTCCGTTTGTGTTTATAATCTTAAATCTCCCATAAGACAAGTTGTGTAAACAATCTCCTCTGTGCCAGTCATACCCTGACATGACAACAAACGCAATAAAGGATGCCACATTGCGGCATGTTGCCCAATGTATGAAAATGAGCACATGAGTCCCCCTAATTTCCCAGCAGGGTCTTGTAGTTCCTTTCCTGTTAGAGTAAGTGTTTGTTTTCAGCCTGTATCCCCCTGCGATGTGCGCCTCCCTCCCCTGCTGAGTCGACAACCTCAGCTGCCTGTGAAGAGCCCACCTCCTGTCTGTAGCTCGGCCACTTGGCTTTTTCACAAAGGCTACTGGAATAACAGTGTCCCGAGAAGGAAATGACAGTCTGTTCAAAAGAGTCCCTATGCCACTGCATTGCAACTTGGGGGCAGCAGGTATTGGTTTGGACATTATAATATTGCATACATATCACAATCCAAAGTCGATATTCTGATCATAGAGTTTTCCCAGGCACATTTGACCAATTCCAAACTATCGTTCTTATTATTTATTATAATATTGCATACATATCCCAATTAAAAGTCCATATTCTGATCATAGAGTTGTCCCAGGCACATTTGAACAAAACTTCCAAACTACATCGTTCTTAAGTATTATTATTTTTTTATATATTAATTAATAAGCAATGTATTCATTTTAAGGAGGACTGGATGTGAAAGATGCCTTATATTCAGATGTGCTTAATTATTATCAGGATATTATGTCATTAGGTCATTTTTGGGCCATTTTACCAGAAAGAAGCCTGCTTAATATTTTTTACCTCCAGTTCTCGATAAAATTGAATTAACCTGATTTTATACTTAACTCTTGTGTGGTTTGAAGTTTGTACTTGGAATGTGCTTTGGCAAAAACTATGACTTGCATAACACTGTACATCACAGAAGGTGAAACAGTAAACTGCCTCTTCAGGGAGTTACTATATTTACACATTCAATATTTACAGTCACTGTCATTGTGATCTGAGCATGGTGAAAATGAGTGAATTGTCAGCCCTCAGAAAGCAGTAAAAGTCTTGACACTTCCTTTGTGCGTGACAAGAAGGACCCCTTTGATCTTTCGGTCTTATGTATGCGGCTCCAATTACAAGATAATGGGGTGATCCTTATGAAAGATCAGGCGTGAAGTGTGCGCATGTGCTGGATCTTTTCAATTAGTGGACGAGCCACTTGACAAGACGGACACATTGTGTGCTACCGGGACAAAATATCTTCTCGTGATGCTTTAATGTATCCTTCAGTCCTGTTCTCACCTTTGTTTATTCATCCTTGCCTGCCCGCCTCCTCTGTGATCTGCATCTACTATAGTGGATAGGGCACTGACTTCCTCTTGAATTCACACAGTGGCCCTCCTGACTGTGTGTCCTGGACTTATTAACCCGGGAACTTCCAGAGCTCCTTTGTCTTGCTCTTCTCTACGGCTATTGTCATTCACTGTATGCCATGCGCAAGTCTGCCCTTGATCCCTTGCTTTGAAATAGAGTGCTGGAGGAAGAGGAACTGACTGGCTGACTTTCTGAACTTGCCTCTTATCCCCACCCAGATTAAATGCAACAGGGTGTGTATGTGTGTTTATTTAAATAATCTAAAGGCAATGTAAACAATCCTCCACAATCCAATTTAACACCTCGGCCTGCATGATGTAGTCTGTTGTGAATGTAAATGGTCAAAAGGGGGCGCTCTCTGTCAGTCAGTGCCAGGCTGGAGACGGGCCTCCTCTAGCAGGCTGGTGCCAGGCCAGAGACAAGGGCAATAAAGTTCTCACCTCATTATCAAGAACACAGCCACATCACAGCCCGCAGCCAGGTGGGAAGGGGGAAGATAGAGAGCTTGTGGAGATAATCGGGAAGAAAAGGACTGACACCCCTTACATAGGAAGAGTGCTGATAACTGACTATCCCACTCTACAGAAAGTTTTTTTTTTTTACTGAAAATTTCTTTATAGTATGGTTTACGGTCTTGACTAGTAATAAACATTATCTAATATAATAATAACAAAATAAATATTGAAATCAGTAACAATCTAGATTATTTATTTTTTATATATTCTGACTACTTTTGAATTACTTATGACCTTAATTTAGAAGGATGGATCACACATTTCAGTGTAAATTTATTTGACATTTACATGGCCATTCTAGGTTGTGAATATTCAAAGCTAAATGATAAAATGCAAATATTTAGGAAAGAAAAACATATTAGGGAGAATCAATAATCTATGAATAATTCACTACCATTGCATGAATAATTTGTAGTCATGTGATGCATCTTAAAGTAACTGCATGAAATCACTTATGTAAATTTAATTTGATGCGGACATTATAATAGAATGTCTAATCTGGAATTTTTGCAGATAATTAAATTATTTAAAAATAATCAAAATATATTATTTAAAATAAAATAACTATCAAAAATATTTTATTTATTAATCTTTTGCAGGAAATAAAAAAATAATAATATTATATTTCTGTTTTAGGTCAAATATAAATATTGGGGTGAGATGCTTTCACCTTGGAAAAAAGTTTGGAAATCCTTGATAAAGGCTGTTTAGGTCATTGTTAACACTTCTAGGTATTATTTCTATGAACACTAAGATGCTTTCATCAGAGCCATTTAGTTGCAGTGCACTAGATAGACCCAGGCTCCTGGCAGCTGGTCTTCTCCTATCTTCACGTGTACAACCAATAAATCAATATCAAATCTAGCAGGAAGCCAGATGGCTCTCGACATAGTGGGTCACAGGCCTCTCAAAGCCAGCATGGCTACTGTAAGCCAGACTAACAGAGAAGAGCCTTTGAAGGCATAGACATTCAACAAGCAGCCCATGAATGACTAAAGGGGACAAATAAGCTGTTACGACTCGGGTCAGATCAGTGTTTGTGTTTCCCTGAACATCAAAGGCCTGAGACTGTTTGATATGCAGCCCCCACACCTTGATCCAGAGCTGGGACAGGTAATGGGGTGGAGTAGTCCATTGAGTAACAAGGAGGGGGGCTTGTAGAATCCTCCTCTTAGGTCTTGCTGTAGGGCACTCGACTCAGACAAAGAGTATTTTAGGGCCTCCGACTCCCTACGGAGCAGTCGGCCCCACGAAACCATGAGCATCTTCTGCTCACGGCTGCGGGACCTGCTGATGTGGACCAAACTGTGGTCCTAATGGGACTCGTGCATGAGGTGCTTGGTACTGAGAAATCATAAATCAAAAATTTTTTACATATTATGTTTTTTCTTTGCAACACACCTTAATACTTTAACATTCATGTACTATGGCATTTTTTGTACATGTCTAATTCTGGCCATGCAATCATACATAAAAATCATACATTTATTCATCAAGAATGTATGAAATTGATCAAATGTATATGTAAACATTTATATAATGTTACTGATTTATATTAAGTTTTATTCATCAAAATATCTTGATATTGTATCATAATAAATGTATTTTGAGCACCAAATCAGCATATTAAAATGATTTCTTAAAGATCACGTGACACTAAAGACTTAAGCAATGATTCTAAAATATAATCTTTGCCTTAAAATAAATAAATGACACTTTAAAAAACAAAACAAACTGTTATTTAAAATTATTACACTTTTCATAACATTGCAGACAGTCCTGTGCACATTCATCAAAGTCTGGAGTGTGATTTTTTTGTCGCATAATCACATATGTGCAGATGCAAAAGCATTATGCAAACGCATTAGCTGGCGCTGTTTGTTTACAACTTGCAGCAGCCAGCACATGCTTCCTTCCTCTCTGTTGTAAACATACAGTGTGAGTTTGCACCACAAATACGCTATCATGCGGCAGGAAGCTTGTGCTCTACACTCAGTACTGTATGCTGAGACAAAATGTTGTAAATGATGTTTACGTTCTTGCACAGAATGATTGTTTCATTTTGATTAGACCTCAAAGTATCATCAGAAGCCAAATGTATTAATTTCATTTTGTCAGTATTTATTTTCAACCACAAAATGCCTGTACCTATTGATTTCTATTTATTATTTATTTTTCTATTTATTGA
The DNA here is from genome assembly GCA_903798115.1 of Danio jaintianensis. Taxonomy (NCBI): domain Eukaryota; kingdom Metazoa; phylum Chordata; class Actinopteri; order Cypriniformes; family Danionidae; genus Danio; species Danio jaintianensis. Next base: position 15,779,427 of record CAIGQV010016735.1, on the reverse strand, counting down.
ACTAAAGTTTCACCTAAAAATCTAAGGGGAAAAAAGTCCCCTGTGGGTGAGTAAATTAACAGCAATTAAAATATTTTGGGCATAAGCATCGCTTTAAATTTTAATCAAATGCTCAGCAGTACATTCTATGAGCTTGTAAAATCATTATACCCAAAACCCTACAGATTAACCAAGACAACACATAGCAGTACGCGATGATGTTGCAATGATGTTGCAATTTAAAAAAAACAAGTCCGAAAAACAAGTTAAACAGTAGTTTGATTGAATGGCTGTTCACAGGGGAGTGTGAAATGCCAGCTCTATGGTGAGGTGTGAATAGGGTGAAGGGGGCAGCTATGGCCTTTGTGTAACTCCCAGGCTGAATGTGCAACTGCTATTGTTCAGGCACGATCGCCAGGCCTCTCAGACTCTCTCCTCCACAGCTTTGTCCAGAGCTGCATGACCACTTCCTTAACCCAGGTCAGGGCAAGGTCGTGACTTTGGTAACTTACCCCTAGACCGTCTGCGCTGTCTGCTCATCCATAAACGCATAAACGCTCAATCAGACTGACTTTGAAATACACTTGAGAACCTGCTGGGGAACAAAAGAAAGAGAAAAATCATACATTTATGAAAGCCAAAAGCTGACATTTTCATTGTTAAAAAAATCCTACTAAAGATTTAAGTGAAATAATCACATCTGCTAGGGGAAAGATCATGTTATTAATTTTATAGCATAATAAGTAAAGAATTACACAAATTACTGCACAGGGTTTACACCTGTACACAGTAGTATGGGAATTATGTCCAGAACCAAGAATGATTTGGTGTGGCTTCTCTTGAGATTTTGCTGTGTGTTTTTCAATTTATATGACAAATAATGTCTGTGATAACCTGAAAGTATATGCATTTTTTATATTAAGATTTTATATAACATATGTTTCTACTATATAAGAGGCTTTTAAAGGGATAATTCATCTACTCATCCTTGACTTCATTTTTTTCTTGAGTTTTTTTTTTTTGCTCTGTTCAACAAGAAGATGCTGGAAACCTGCAGGTTACCAACATTCTTCAACAAAACTTCTTGTTGAACAGAAGAAAACACAAACAAACAAAAAAACTCAAACTGGTTTGGAAGAGAGTGAGTGAGAACAATGGCAGAATTTTATTTTTTTGGGTTGAACTATTCCTTTAAGTTGTATAACAAAACATTAAAAATCAACATTACCTAGTTAATGTCACAAAATAAGCTTGAGTGTCATTTTAAGTGTCGAAAACAAGTGTAATTTTCCCTGCCATGAAACAAATGAGGGAAAAATGCATAAATTAATGAATGAAAAATAGCTGAAATTTTGATTGTAGAAAACTAGATTGAATGGAAATAATTAAATAATTTACTTAGAAATAGATCAATTGACAACTTTCCTGAGAGAGGGGGGTATTATGGACTTTTTCTATGTATGGACTTTTAGTTTAATAGTGCAAAATAAGCTCATGCTTTTTACATACGAACATGAAAGGAGACAACAAAAAAAGTTTAAATATATAAAGCCGCAGCTTTCCCTTTTGCTCTGATAACCACAAAACTATACAGCAAACATCCATTATCCTTTTTAACATTTGTCACTGTCAAACTGTTTTGGATTTTAGATGGCAAATTATAAGTTTAAGAATTAGGTCAGATGGAATAAAAGAGACAGACCAAATGAGCATCTACAAATACACTACAACCAAGTGTGTTTTCCACTAAATCTGGATGTGGTCTCAAAACATTTTAGACTCTCTTTACACCTTTATTTAGAGTCATCCACTTGAGATCGGATTAGCAAGAATGCATCTTATAACCAGGTGTAAACTGGGATTGAGAGCATACATAATGCACTCAAATTTACAATGTTGAATAAACCCCTATGTCAAGCAACCAAATGGCCTCTTCTACGTAACTGTGCAGACACTAGTTAGTCTGGTCTCTCTCTCTTGTTCCAAGGCCTGCGAAGAATGAAACCCCTTCACTGTTGATAAGAAGAGGAAAGACTAAAGCGCTCAAAGGCATGGTCTACACAGTTTTGGGGCCGAGTGAAAAAGGAGGGGAGGTAAATCGGCTGATAAAGATCACCGTGGGTCTTTGATCTTTAAGGAACTGATAAGATGTTACCAAGTGGCATGCTGGGTGGACAAGCAGGCCCACATGACAGGTACAAACAAGCAAACACAGCCCCAGAGGTGATGTCTTCAAGGAGAGCCAGATAGAGGAATGGCAGATGGGCAATTAGCCGTTTCGCTTTGGAGTGAAGTGGACTGAAAAGTTAACACAGCACACTTGCCTCACTGAGCAAAGTACTTTAGACTTCGTGTGAGATGCGTTATGCATGAGTAAGAACATTATTTATGACTTTAAAACATATGTATTTAGTAATCTAATTTCCTTTTAGGTCAAATCAGCTTGAAAGAACAATGAAAGAACATGCTCCATCAGCACGGCACATTATGCATTTGAAATACATTTACCCACCTGTATACCCTCCACGGGAAAGTGGAGAAAAAGATATGCATTGAAACACTATGGTGTAAATAGGTAAATGAGTCCCTAGGATCAAACAAAACACATCCTAATACAGCAGTGCAGCAAGAACCTGGAGGAATCATTTACAGCTGGATCCATCAAGATTTTCTTATCCAGGTTTTCAGTTATTGAGGTGTAATTAATTATTTTCAAATCACTACTTAAATACATTTTATTTTTATCATATTTTTTTGCTAACTTTTACTTGACTACTTTCCAAAACAAATTACTTTTACTGCACTGCATTTCATAAATATAGCAAGATAAAAAGTTATTTTGAATCATTTTCAGAAATCATCACACCCTCCGGGATGGCATAGATTCAAAGCAGCTGATTTTTGTAATTTAACTTGTTAAATCATTTCATAAATCACACTAAACAATTTATTCATGAAATATACTGATCTGATTACATCTGTTCTTGAGTTAACAACTCACTGATTCAAATAATCCAGTTGGAGCAGGTTCTCACTAAATGATTAATTTTATGATTTATCCATATTACCAACAACAACATAGGTTTTATATAAAAACTAAACAATGTTAAAAGACACAAATTAATGAACATATCTTCATGCTGCTATAGAACATAATAGAAATAAAACTAGCTTGCTACTTTACTACAAGGCATATTTTGCCCTATGCGATGTACATTTATAAATTGTATAGCTATTTGTCACCAGACACTTACTCACGATTTGTTTTTATTCATAATTCATTATATATAAAGTTGAAGGCGATGTTTTTACCTCCCCTGTGAATTTTTGTATTCTTTTTCAAATATTTCCAAGTGATGTTTAACAGAGCCAGGACATTTTCATAGTATTTCCTATAATATTTTTTCTTCTGGAGAAAGTTTATTTATTTGAGTTTGGCTGGAATAAAAGCAGTTTTAAATTAAAAAAATTAAGGTCAATATCATTATATTAGATTTTTTTTTTCTCGATTGGCTAAAGAACAAACCACCATGGTCCAATGACTTGCCTAATTAACCTATCTTGCCTAGTTAACCTAATAACCTAGTTAAGTCTTTAAATTGCACTTTAAGCTGAATACTAGCCTCTTGTAATATAACCGTTTTTGTACTGTCATCATTCATTCATTCATTTTCTTTTCGGCTCAGTCCCTTTATTAATCTAGGGTCGCCACAGCGGAATGAACCGCCAACTTATCCAGCATATATTTTACGCAGCGGATGCCCTTCCAGCTGCAACCCATCACTGGGAAACATCCATTCACAC
>CAIGQV010016735.1:15732716-15774407 GCA_903798115.1 Danio jaintianensis | reverse complement strand
AATATAATATAATATAATATAATATAATATAATATAATATAATATAATAATGGACTGGAAATCTGTTCAAGACAAGTTTGATGTGAATGAATGGATGAAATTAAATGAGGAAAAAATAAACAAACAATCTGTCATTGACTACCATCTGTCCAGGAAAAGTGGTTTGGTAAATGAACGGATAAATGAACAATGGTAATAAGTAAAATAAAACTGTGATAAATGATGGGCTACCATCTGTCCAGGAAAAGTGGTTTGTCAAATGGAAAAATAAAAATGAAATATAATAAACTGAAAAATAAAATAACAATGTATTAAGTCTGATTCCTGTTCATGGCAAAGACAATTAAAAGAATTAAGGCGTAAGAGCCTTCATTATCAGTTCCCTCCTACAGACATCAAAAGTCTCATACAGTGAGAGTGCAGCTGCCCTGGTGGTGTGACTTTCTTTCTCTCACACTGCTGTTTGTGTTGAGGATGTTTACTGATCCCAGGAAAGACAAACAGGTTCATTCTTATTTGCGGCACTCATGCTCAAACACTGGAGCCAATAGGATTGATCCAGCAAAAGGGTCAGTCTGTTACTCATTGTTGCTATTGTTGTTTTTTCATCTCCTTTATCGTTAGCTGTGTCTCCATACACACAGACTTTCCCATCAGCTGCCAGGAGGAAAAATTACCTTTTATACTATTTCATAGCGCACAATGTATTTCTGTTGTACTTACATTTGAATTTTTGTATTGGGTCAGTTTATAGAAACACTTAAAATTATACATGGAGTTCAATTCAAATTGTGTGATTCGATTACTGTGTGAAGTCTAAAAGTACACTTACCACATGCAGATGACAAGTTTGCACTCACAGTCTCCAATTTATTGTGAATGTAAACATCTGGTGACAGCTGCACAAATGTGGCACTCACACAGCTGACTCTGCAATGGCACAGAAAAATAATCTTTTTAAACATAATAATATTTGCACATCACTCTGTGGATTGTTAACCATACTAGCTCACATTTCAACATTTAGTCAATGTAAAATAAAACAAACCATCATACAATACATTTAAATCATACCATTTTTGGCCAAGCATGTAGGATTGACCCTAAAGATTGCCTGACGCTATTTTGGCTGATGTACAAGATTATGAAAGAAATGTGTAGCTGAACAGTGATTGGTTTGATCAGCAATAGTCATTGTCTGTGCTGGACTGTAAATCACAGAGGGAACAAGCCTCGGCGGAGAGGTTTTATGAGGGCAGACTTCCCTTGCATCCTGCAGGGGGTTTAGCCCAACACTGTTCAAGTGTCAAAGACCTTTTAACTGGCAGGATCACAAACAAAGAATTATGACTTTATTGGACATCATTTAGGGAGACTTTTTTCTACTCTCTCTGATTTCTAGTGGGATAAAATAATTAACACTTAACTTAAATGTAAGGTTTATATCAAATGTGTTCTTTGTGGGATTCATGTCCCCTGCTGTGTTGATATACAAGGTAGCGACTGCTCAGAAAATATATAGTAAATGTCAATGCAATTAATTATGCATCCATAAAACCATAACACACATGAACTGTTTGAACACGGACACTTAACTGTGGAACAAATGCATTATGCTAAAATGAATGATGACCATGTTTTTAAACTTTAGTTATTTTAATAGCCGCTAATTAATTGGTGACATAAAGCATTAGCACTGTTGTCAAAACATTTGGAGACGGCAGAATATTCATAGCCGTCATAACGCAGAAGACAAATTAGATGGTCATAAATATCAATCAACTCTCAGAGAAAGCCTACATATTGTTTAGTATGAGAGCTTGGTTTAGTTATCATACTCTTCTAAATTAGAATAATATACAGAGTTTATATTTAAACTAAATAAAATAAAATATTAAGTGTTACTTTTTGCTATACTGGTGTTAAGTAAACAAGTGAGCATAATAGAAGTTACTGGGAACTTATTGAAATGCTGAATTTATGAATTTATCCTGAGTTCTCAGGATGAGGATATTTTTTTATAATAGTCATATATCATGACTGTTTATAAGTTGTCATGTGATATGTTTTAATGTTATTATATAAACAATATATTGTGTACACTGTACCTACATTTTTTTTCTTTTTTCCTCCTACTTCATGATTCTTGCCCAAAACCTAGGTTTGCTATTTGTTTGGTTTGTTATTTTTTTCTAATGTTTCATGATTATCTTGGTGTTTAATAATTACACAGTGAGTTAAACAGTGTTATATCATTTAAAGTTAAATGTTAATATAATAAACAAATGTTGTATAACACCCTAACTGTTGGTTCCAATTGTGCCAACTAAGCCTGTACAGTGTGTCAACATGCCCTGTTGGGTTAAACTGAAAAGTGCTTTTCTGTGCGTTAATGTTTCATGATTATCTTAATGTTTCATAATTAAATTACAGTTAAACGTTGCTGTAATATACTAATTATGCTTAATAATAGAATTTTTACAGCTTTCCATTGTGACAATATAATGTGACAACATAACCTGGCATTGAAGACAACAAATGTAATCTTATGTATATTGTACATTTTTTGGTATATTTGCAGACACTGTCCCAACACTGTACAATGGTTTGATATTGTGTTACCTTTTTCACTGTTTCATGATTATCATTGTATTTTATAATTATTTTATTAATGGTGATAATTGTTCATGAATATAATTGTTTTATTTCTGTTGCAATAAAATATAAGTGCTGCATAATATAGTTTTCTATTGTCACAACATGTCCCACCAGTGGAGCAAACTGAGAAAGCACTTTCTTTTGTATATTGCACATTGTTTGACACATTTACACAAACTATACTTGTGTTGTTTTTGTTTGTTACCGATTCATGACTATCTTGGAGTTTCTTTAAAAAGTTAAATATTAATGTATTTTAATTGCTGCTACAATATACAAATGTTGTGAAAACTTACAGCATACAGTATGACAACACGATGGAATAAGTGAAAAGTGCCATTTTGTGCATTGTATGAACTGCGTATTGTGTACTTTTTATATTTTACATTGTGTGGTACATGTCCCAACTCTGTACCTAGGCTATTTCCTCCTCAAGAACATAATTTTAAATGTTCCTTTTTTTATTCATTAGTTTGATATTTTACTTTGTTACGTTTTCTCACAAGATTATCTTGGCGTTTCATAAGTTAAACATTATTTATTTTAAATGCTTCTACAGTATTCAAACGTTGCATTGTACACTACAGCAGGTACTCATTGTAATAGCTTACCCCATAAGCTACAGTGTGACAACACGCCCCTCACTAGGTCAAAAGTGAAAAGTACCTTTCTGTGCACTGTATACACTTTATAAACAACGTTTAATAATTATCCCGACTTCACATATTTGATAAATTCAGTATTTGCCCGGTGTTACACATTTCTGCACCTGCACGCGATGCGTTGAGTCCAAAGGTGACTTTATTATTCCTACCTGCGCAAACTTCCTGTGAAAGCGTCAGATCCGACTTGTTTGTCTGAAACTCACGCCGCTCACGTCGCCTACGGTTTAACAACACCTGGCGTGTTATACTGTTAACGGAAAAGCGTCAGGAAAGCGACGAGATACTCATATTATGCAGTTTAGTTGAAGTCACGACGGTTAATGTTTTATATTTGGACTCGTCTTTGTTTTAGGACTTCCGGAAAACCAGCACAGGTAAGGCGAGTTTCGGTCTTGAGCGCGAAATGTCCAACGCGCTTCTTTTCTTACATGACACACCAATACTCGGAATATTTGCTTTATCTTCAAGTTGTAAGCTACTTTTACTGCTTCATTATCACGACAAGCGTGTTAAATGAAGGTAAAAGAACAGCCAAGTGAATATTACACCGCTTCTAACATATTAGGTCATCTGGGACACTGTTTTAGGAGGTTGTGTATGTCGTTAAGTTGAGTTACAAAGATAAACCGACGCCTTATTTGTATCGTTTCTTTACCCACTAGGTATTTCAAGGGCGCTCGGTTGTCCAGGTTACAGTCGGAATCTCCTGTCAGCTGATTGATGAATGATTTATGGCTGCTTTCTCGTGTGTCTCATCTACCTGCAACGTGTTGGTCAGACCGCCATTTCAGAAGGTTAGAAATGTCAATTATCAAATTATTTTGTATCAAATGATATGTGGTATTAAAGTAAGCAGTATCATTTTCAAAGCTTGTTGTTAGTATCATTTGACTCCATACAAAGGGTGAAGTTATGCCCCTCAGGTAGGTGGGGTCACTTTTCTGAATAAACAACAGAATATAAGCAAATATGATGCATGTTGTACATTCTTCTGGTTTGGTTTTGGTGACTGTTTAGGTTGCTGAGGATGTGTTGTTGATCACACTTGGTCTTACATTAAAGGGATAGTTCACCTAAAATGCGAAGTTAACTCGCCAGTGAAACTGACCATTGCTCAAAATCAATCTTTGAATTTATTTTTTCTCCTTTAAACACAATAGAAGATTCATATGCCTAGAAATAATCTCAGACAGGTTTGGGACAAGTAAAGTGTCAGTAAATGATGACAGGATTTACATTTTTGGCTGAACTATGCAAGTAAATGTTAGAGTTCTCTATTAATTGAATCTTCACAATGTTAATTCTTAGTCTTGAACACTGATTTTCTTATTCGCACTACACAAAATAAGATGTTAACAGCTTTCAGTCTATCATTATGCCTCCTTATTCTTTTCGTTTGAAATAACATGAGGGGGAGTAAATTGTGAAACCATTTTAGTTTTTGGCTGAACTGCCTCTTTAAGACCTGAAATGCTGGTTAGAGGCAGTGTTTTAATGGTAAGAATAGACAATGTTTAATCAGCATTTATTATTATTGATTTGAGAGAAAGAAAAGAAATCTTTAACGCTAGACAGTATATGTAAGTATATATTCATTCTTTCCAAGCTAAGTCAGTTGCCATGTATTCATCCTGTAAGGGTGTGTCTGAAATAATGATTCACGTCCCCTGGTAGACTTGTGTAGGTGATAGCGTTTCAGACTGGGTGTTCACGTTTACTTTGATTTACCATTTGTTCTGTAGGTGGTGGACCAGAGTAGTGCTTAAAGTCTGGAAACACTGTATTGACTTTGTAACCAGTCCATGTTTAGTGACTGTTTGGTACACCAACAGTTAAATAACATATAGAATATGTATTTTTAAAGGATATTACAGAACATTTTCATTCAGGAAGTATTTTAAGGGAAATGTTTAAAAATGTGTCTTCTGGAGGAATATTTGAATATCATTAATCAAACTAAAAGATTTTTTTTCAGTGTTGTTGTTTGTATGTTTTTTGTACAATGAATGTTTATTAAGAAACCGATATGATTGTATGTTATATATTTTTATATTTAGTATAGGTTTTGCCATGAATATAGCCAATGCTGCTGATATGGCATTAAAACATAAATAAATAAAATAAATAATGGGACTCAACCTTGAAATATTCACATACACTACATCATTACAAGGCAAGAGAGATTGACAAGCTGCATGTCTTCAGTGTGTAAGACACTCCCATGAGGCTATGGGGTGAGTCCATTCATCTTCACCAGGGTCACAGCTTCAGTAGACATAATTCTAGCAAAAGGCATCACTGTTCAAGAGGGTTCAGGGTTTTCTGATGTTCATCAGAGTGGTCTTAATTATTGTCATTTTTACTGCGTTGTAACCCTTACACTCCCAATATATTCAAAGTGAAGTCTTTTGCATTGTTCATGAAGGGGAGAAGTAAATAAAACAACTATATACTGTTAGTGAACACCTAAACCTTTTTGTTTGAAATTTCGCTTTAAGTATATCGGGCATAATCCTTAGCATATTAAATTTGGCATGATAAAATGGGCAGTAATGTAATCAGATAGACTTGCAATGATGGGACCTGAATCTTATCTTTTGATGAAAACACATTACGTATTTTCAGACACTTCTGAAAAAGCTTCCAAGCATTGTGGTGATACAATTTAAACTGAGAATCGCCAATCCATGTTTTTGTGCAGTGCATATTATTAAATAGGGCTACACCAATATTTAAATTCTGGCAGATACAGGTAGGCTGAAAATATCTTTCATGTTGTGACTGACATTAAACTTTTATAATATTTTGTCTAAATAAAGAAAAACAGTCACTTAAAGCTACAATCTAGCATTTTTAAGTAGTTAAATTTATGCATAACATAAGTACAGGTATAAAACTGGATATTCACTTTAATATTTGCTTAAGGTTATTGTTATAATTGTTAAATTATTTTATTAAATTATAGTTTTTAAAAAGTTAAAAAGGTACTTACAAAAAAATAGTTATTTATTACATTATTTGCTAATATCTGGTTCATTAATGGTAATTATTGCATTAATAATGCGCAATTATTGTTAAAGTTTTAATTTTGTCTTCAACATTAATAAATAAAAGCACAATTGTTAATTGCTAGCTGACAATAGCCCAGGTCAATTGAATAATATTAACAAATTTGAATTTTAATTAATGTGGAAATTAATGCTAATTGAGATTAATAAATGGATTATAAGTAACCTTTTTATAAAGTGTAACCATTTTACAATTTTTTAAGGTTGTGAATCACTGGTTTTGTGTGAATTATTAGCCTCACAGGGTTATGTTCATTAGGTTATCAGTAGAATGTAGAGGAGGGCAGTAAGAGAGAGAAATATGTCCTGCTTGACCTCGAACAGCACACACACACGCACGCATACACACACACACACATGCATGCGCACGCTGTAATTGGCCAGAGGTTGAGCTTGGTTCTTAGAATGCTCTGCATGCACTAGTACCACATCAGCAGTCTACACTCCCCCTCGTCCTCCGTCACACACACACACACAAAAACGCACACTCTCAACCCCTCCTCCTGAGTCGACACAGCCGGACTCTGAACGTTTCTCTCCAGTCTGTTGAGTCCCCTTTAACGGCATGTCCTTGCATACACACACTCACATGCACAAACACACTCTGTCCCTAGTTGAGATGACGGGCTCTGGTTTCAGTCAGGCTGCAGGCGGCCGGCGCAGCTGTTGGGCTTGAGTTTCTTGTTTTCATGCAGCGGCTGCTGGGAGTCTGACTGTGCTGCCATCTGAGGTGGGTTGGGGTAATGATTGAGATTTACTACCTCACATTCATGGCGGACAGTGTGTTTGTTTTGCTCATCCATTGAAGTGACTGTTGTTAATTGTATTATTTTATTGTGTTACTGAATGAGAATTTTTGATGTAGTGTTATTATTATTATTATTATTATTATTATTATTATGATGATGTTATCTGTTTATGATATTCTGTATGAGATGTGTATTAGGATGAGTTTTTAATGACATGGAACTATCCACTGTAAATAGAAGGAAAATTATTCAAAACACATAAACTAACTTTGTTTTATGTATGTTGGTTTTAAAAACCTGGAACATTTTATTGTGATTTAAAAATAAGTTATGTTTAAATTAATCAGTGGACAAATAGACATAGCCTTTTTTTATTTGAGCAAGTAACAAATTATTAATGAATCAATATTATTCAAATTTTAGGTAGTTACACCTCATGGCATCTTCTTAAACATGTTTATTTAAGGTTCAGTAAACATGCTTTCATTGTTGATGGATTTAGCAGAGATTATGCCAGAGAAGTGACCCACTGCTGATTGTGAGTCATTAACAACCAGCTTGTCATTTCTACTCTATTAACTTTGGAATTTAACTTGTTTAGAGCAGCTTCTAGGTTTACCCTGGTGGTAGAGTTTTACCCTCCTGTCATTTCCCAGAGCTTTAACGACTTAAACAGTGATAGTTGACCAAACTTAGAGGAAACTCGTGGAAAGGATACAGCTGCAGCCCTCTCCCCATATTGTTGCTGTTAAGTGGATCCATGTCATTTCCTGTCCAGCCGGCATGAGCCAAAAAAAGAAATGCCCTGACGTGAGTTTCAGATTTTCATTGTTCTCTTTTCCAACAGAAACTTGGGTGTAGATGAAGCAGCTAGCGGATTGTTCTCTCTCTGGATTGGAAATATTTGGTTACTTCTCATCTGATGCAGCTGATGTAGAGTTTGCGAGCTGAGAAAGAGGCGTAGGCTCTCCAGCCCAGCTCAACTTCTCCAGGCCATGACAGATTCTAAGACGTCTTCACTGCCGACTGGTGTAACGTGGGCGCGGGTGTGTAAGGAATGTGGACAGTGCCATGAAGGCCAGGACAGTCACCTGTTTGAATATCAGGATGAGGTGGATGATGAGCTGGTGTGTCACATCTGCCTACAACCTCTGTTGCAGCCCATGGACACACCATGTGGCCACACGTACTGCTTCCAGTGCCTCAGCAACTTCCTGCATGACCAGGACTTCTGTCCTGTCGACCGCCAGAGGATTCAGCTACAACAATGCAGAGCCTCCAGCCTGCTGGTACGCAACCTGCTGGACAAACTGGCCGTGCTGTGCCCATTTGGCAGCGAGTGCCAGCTGAGCATGCAACGTTGTGAGTTGCAACCTCATCTGCACAACAGGTTAGTGCATGCTGCAATGTTTTGTTTTTGAATAAAAAGATGTTTACATTTCACTTGGTCACCAAGGCTCAAACACAAAGTAATTTCTGAAGAGACATACAGATATCATTCCATAGAAGTGAAATTAGGCTAGTTATGAAAAATCGGTGGATAAATATGCTCGTTATGTTACTGTAGGTATTTGAAGAGCTGCTTAAAAATGTGTGGAATTCCACTTATTCAGGTTTCATGTGAACGGAAGATTGGGGAGAGCTGAGCGGGATTAAATAATAGTCGTGAGCAGGACCATTTGACCGACTGAAAAGCTGAACTCCTGAAAGAACTGGGTGACACTCTTACATAATAGAGTTAATTAGGAGTCACATGAGTAATTACTATAGAATGTGTGCAGATAGTTCAGCTTGGTCACCATCTGCCAGGAACACATTAAAGTTGACATTTAGTTTCTGCTTGTTAAGTTTTGGGATTTAAGCTTTATTATAAGCTCATTCCACTCCTTCCCATTCTGTAACTTAAATCAATTTTTTTTAATATAAAACAATAAGGTTGATTCTGGTAACTAGAAAAAGTGTTGCCTTGCAATTCGATTATGGCTCATATGGTAACAATCTGATTATGACGGGACCCTCAAAGCAATCTCCAAATTAATTGATTTAGTAATTTTAATGTTTTTTTTGTTATTCTTAATGAAATGGAATATACAAAAAAGATTTTACATCTGTTTAGCAGAGAATTCAAGTAATAAATAAATAAAATAAAGAAAGAAAATCACTGCATTGTCTGGTACATTATAAAAAAAGTTGATAATTTTTTTAATTATTCATTCAAGTTCAGTAATTGATTCCCTCTTTTGATTTATTGTTCAGTGTATATTAATGACTTATGCAGCAGATTTATTATATTAAGACTTAATGCAGTGATCTAATACACAATGTAGTGCATTGACATTTATTTGTGGCTTATTGTTGCACCTTATTTCCTCATTCATGTTTCTTTTAAACTAAAACAGACACACATGCTTTCTAATAGAACACTATCTAGTATGACCCTGTCTGACTGTTCATGTCCCTCACATAGGTTTTCTTCTGGCGTTTCATTGTATACTTATCTTCTGTGATGTAACATCACGGTCTAAAGGTTGTTTCACGTTAGTTCACGTGGCCCAATGTAAACACAGAGAGCATCTGTGGGATGGGGAGGGAGGTGTTGACATGGTAAAGCCCAGCCCAGACCTGATTGTGATTGTAGCATCTCCATCCCTGCAATGCAGCAGAAAAGCCTCATCATCTCTTCATCTGCATAGCTCCTCTTGCTTCCTTCTGTACTGAGAATTCCCTCTCCCTGAGCATGTTCGTCTAAGCTAACAGATAAACGCTACGTAGCTTTGCACCCAATGATTAAGCATTGATTTGTTTTGCTCTGCTGTTTTCTGCTGACTCCTGAATATGGCAGATTCAGAGCAGCAGTCAGCATGGTGCATGTTTGGGATATTTTTAGTTACCGCTGCTGCCATCTGGTAATGAATGTCTTGTAGGTTAATTAACAGTAGGCTACTGAGTAATGAAGCATAAGCTCTCACTGTCTCACTGTGCTCCACTTTGCTCCTTTTCAGATGTCCTGCGTTCAAGCGACTCAAGGAGGAGGCGGAGAGAAAAAAGAGACCCTCCTGGAATGAGTTAAAAGGAAGCAAATCAGATGGAGATTTAGCTGATGCCAAATCTGCCCAAACAATCGCACGCACGGCTCAACTCAGCGCACCCTCAGAACCTGGACTGGTCAACCCCGCCTTTGAGGAGGGCGAAGATGGTATTGCATCATTTACCATTAAATATGATTACAGAAACTTATAGGCTAATGAGCGTTTGCTGATCCATGTCATTAAATATTCATGATATTTAAGGTTTGAATAACATTTGAGGTATTCAGGTCAAAGATAAAGATTTGATGTATGCAGGTCTCATTTTCCAAGAAGTCCCATTTTTGTGTCGGCATCAAATAAAATCAACAAAAGTCATTTTATGTATGTAGAAAAGCATGTTCAATTTAATAAGTGTTTACTTTATGACAGATATTATATTAATAATATAAAAATGAAACTAATTACTGATTGTGACCTGTTTTTTTAAAACGTATATAGAAGTGATCACAAAAATCCAACTATGTTTAAAATAAAGATTTAGATTTAAAATGACAGGTAATTAGTGTTCAAAAGCTGCAGTATTTTAATGAATGAATGAATGAAAGAAAAATGACACACAATTGGATTGATGCTTGGTATCCAACTGCTAGTTGTCCTATTTATTTTCTTATTTATTGGTTTCAGTCAAAATTAGAAATTTAATTGTTGCTCATTGCTAATTTCTTGAGCCCTAAGTAGGTGTTGCTGTCAACATTTACTTGGTTAATCTTTACAACAAATTAGATATGTAATAATATTGTTGAATCATTCATCTTTACCAAATCTCAGAATAAATATATTTTCGGTTTATATAATGACACATAGATTTTATAGTATTTTAAATGACCAGTTCATTTTTCTGTTTCATTTTAATGAAATGATCCAAAATAGAATAGAATTTGTTTAATATTACATTATAGTTGCTGTATCTCAACGTAATGTGTTAGTTTTTTTCTGTACTGTACGCCACCTGGTAATGATTAGATTTACAAAAGAATGAAGCACATTCTTGGTGTTTTCTTGTGTTGAATTACGATTGTAACATGTTGATTTGTGGCAGCTCAGGAGAAAAGGTGAGAAGAGTGTAACACGTACAGTGAAAAGCAGAGGAAATTGATTTGCAGCTGTGTTTACTTTTGGGCAAACCAAAACAGAGGGAATCTTTCATCTGGTCCTTTATTTTGTGAGCAGATGCCTGGGGAGTATCAAGATGTTATGAATATTGCAATGAAAAACATTGTGGCATAAAAACAACTCTCTGAAAACATGTATACTCATGAAGATTCACTCCAAGTTTTATCTGTTTAAACGTATAAAAAGCCTAGGGGGAGTCTGGACCTGTCATCCAGATTAATGGAAATGCTGTTAGTCATAAAGTTACCTTGGAGCTGTTTTATTACCTCATGGGAATATTACATCATACCTTTGATAATTTGAGTTGCTGCTGTATGTTGCAATGCTTAGCAGTTGTGAGCATTTGTTTACTAAATCAGGTTCCTAATGGTCTGTTGGTTTTCCCAGACACCCCTCTGAGGTGCAGTCTTGTGGCTGAGGCGACTGTGGTGGAGCTGTTTCGAGAGGATCCAGGCGAGGATTTGGGATTGCGTATAGTGGGAGGGAAAGACACGCCCTTGGGCAATATCGTCATTCAGGAGATTGTGCGTGATTCACTGGTGGCTCGGGATGGCAAACTGGCACCTGGAGATCATATCCTGGAGGTGAGGCATATCTCAACTTGCCATGCCATCATGTTTGTTTTAATGGATAGTTTAACCCAAAAATGATACTGTGCTCATCATTTACTTACCCTCAAGTGTTTTTTTTTCTTTTGTTCAACACAAAAGAAAATATTTTGAAGAATGTTGGAAACTGGTAGCTATAATAGGAAATAATACCATGGTTACCGGTTGCCAAAATTCTTCAAAATATCAAAGGTTTGTGTTCAGTAGAGGAAAGAACTCAAACTGGTTTGGAACATGTGAAGGGTCAGCAAATTATGACACATTTTTTATTTGTGTATGAACTGTCCTGTTGAGTTTATCAATCACTATGAACTCCATTCCATTCAGCCAGTCTCCAGGTCTGACAGGAGCTCTTTTAGCTTAGCTTACCATCAATTTAAACGAATTAAACCATCAGCAACTTACTAAAAATGACCAAAGAGTTTTGGTTATTTTAATATTTAAAGTTGACTTTTCTGGATGTTGCAGAAAATTAACTGACCGAAAATGAAAAGTTTCTATTTTCTAGGTTGATATGGCTAGGAACTATACTCTCATTCCGGCAAAATCTTATGAATAGTCCCCAGCTAATGAAAGTATAGTTCCTAGCCATATCAGCCTTAAATATAGTAACTTTTTCTGTCGGACTTGGTATACAATGTACTTAAGGAAGAGTCAAGCTTTAAAGAGGAAAATTATCGAAACTCTTTGTTCAATTTTGAGCAAGATGCTAATGATCTAATCTGATTCAATTATCTATGCTAAGCTAAGCTAAAAGGGCTCCTGCCAGACCTGGAGATCAGCTGAATGAATTAACAAATGCTAAAACTGTTTAAGCTAACTCTAGGAGAGTTTTAAAATGAGATTATTATTATTTTTTTTTATAAAGTGGAGTGTTCCTTTTAAATCCATTAGGTTTTCCACTGATTTGATCTCACACAGTCTTTCCATCTCGTTCTCATTGTCAGTGTACAAACTCCAGTGTACATGTGTTTACATTGCAGTCATATCCCAGGATAAAGGTCACAAGACCCTGCTTTCCCAAATGTCAGGAAATTTCCACTGGCTGGCATATGATTGCATGTGTAAAAGTGTAGCAGTTTTAAGTTAAGAAGACAAATTTTACTATAGGTAGTGCATCAAATATGTAGTTTAACTCAATAGATTCATGTAGATCTGTTTTTGAGAGTTAGATATTTAATGTGCGTTCAGTTCTTCAGATAGTAGTCTCTGCCTCAGATGTCACGCCAAGCACCGCCCACGGACCTAGGTTAATCATCTGATGCATATGGCTTACTTTTCTGGAAACACTTTAGCAGATCCTCAGATTGGTTTAATTATACAGGATTTCCGTATGCAGCAATCTTAATCAGCTGCCTAGAAACAAGTCTGAGTGGATAAAAAGCTACAATGTTTATATTGATGACAGTGCTCATTAATAAATGTATAACTTTCCGAGACGTTCATGAATCAGTGATTTATTGGCTGCACACCCATCTGTAATTGTGAGGATAACTTTGTGACTGAGCATTTCATTAATTTACCTTAAATGCTGGATTATTAATAGAATGAAATACTCACTGCATAAAACCTTCAATCCATAATGTCAACAATGTGGTCCTTGACCATTCAAAGTGGCCAAAGTTTCCAAATCTTCAGCCATCGTCTGAGGTCTGGTTATGCGAGACTATTCAGAAAGCATTTACGAAGTTGTTTGTGTACTTTTAAAATATACCATGATGGTGTTAGTTGCTACACTGCCGTCTATGGACATGAATCAGCATGAGTTTTATGTAAATTGTGTTAACACTAGTTTTAGTTTAGTTTAGCTTTATTAATCCCCTTGTGGGAATTCATTCTAATATGGGATGGTTCTTCACATATCACACAAATAACACACTTAAAACAATAAATACCAACACCTCAGTTTTAGAAAGCAGTCTACACAAAAATGAATTCCCTTGCTTGTCTTATAAATCAGTTTAATTTTCAGCTGGTTCTTTTTATTTATTTATTTCACCCAAATTTTATTTGACCTTTTCTGAAATATGCTGTTTAGAAATGCTTTGAAATATGTTTTTCTTGCATTCAAATTTTAAAACTACAGCATCATATTAAGATAGTGTTGTTGTTTTGAAATATTCTCACACAAACACTAGTCCACATTGTAATTTGGATAGTAGTACAGCACTACCATTGATATTAGTTATCCAGGTTTTATCATTTAAATGGCATCTCAAAAATTCACACGGCCCACACATCACTACAATATTAGTATAGCTATATATATATGGGGTGACTTAAACCAAATATAAAAACATTTTGTATAGTAAACTGTTATAAGTACAGTAATGGTAACAGATTTCATCTCATTGTTTAGATGACATCGCAAGAAGACAATGTACTTGTTTTATAGACTTTTTAGTTTAGTATAAAACGATTTAATCTTTCTAAAGTTGTACAGCAATGCTTCTCAATTACAAGTCAGATCAGTTAAGGAAAAACTGCATTCTAGTTCCCACAATCCTGCGCTCTCCTAGGATTTCTGCCTCTGGCTGACCTGGAATGCAATGCTTTATTAAAGAGAACCAGCACAACTGGCTTCACATTCAAATTCAAACTTAAAGAGAGAGTTCACCCAAAAACTGAGACATCTGTGGTCATTTACTCACCCATGTGTAATTTCAAACCTGTATGACTTTCTTTCTTCTGCTGAACATGAGATATTTTAAAGAAGGTTGAGAACCAAATAGGCTGTTGGCTGTCCCATTGGCTGTTTTTTGTCAATACAATGGAATTTTGACCTTTTTTTTTTAAAAAACAACTTCTTTCAAAATATTTTCTTTTGTGTTCCCCAGAATAAAGTCATAGGCATGGGAATGATATAAGTCTGAATAAATAACTGAATTAAAGTTTGAACGAATTTCTCCAGCTCATCTTGTCTTCTCTAAAATCACATGCAAGTAAATTCATTTTAGGCCAAATAACAGTCCTAGGATGATCTGTATGCTAAATGGATCTCTTTTGACTTTTTTAGGGCTGTATGGCCTGTAAAGAGATCTGTGGATGGCTTGGATATCTTATTTCTTGAAATGGGATCTCTCTTTTCCCCTTTCTGGTTCGACACAGCATTTAGTATCACAAGGGCTGTTCCAAGCCTTATGCAGGATGGTGTTTTTTTGGGGGGGTGCAAAAAAAATGACAGCATTATTTTAGGATTTTTACAAAATATGGTGTTCTTCTGCCATTTAACTGATTTCCCACATAGTAAACACTGAACCAGATTCCAGATTCCACTTCCTGAATCTTTATCAAAAATAACTCCTTCAAAAACATTTGAGAAAAAGCCATATTAGTGTTTTTGATGGTCATGAATATTAAACTAAAATGGCATTGAATTTGTAGTGGAATTTTGAATCCGAGCTTGTCATCTTTAATGAAAATGTCATAACTTGAGCCACCAGGGAATTGAAAGATTTCTATTTGTTGATGTCAACTAGACCATTTTCAATCATTTGACCACTGAAGTCACTGACCTCTACTTTCACTCACTTGACCTCAAGCGCAGATTCCTCAAGGGCAGTGTGATATGGCCAAAATATGCATTATTAAAATATGCAATACTTATTTCTTCTTTAATACAAACTACTCTTTTATTGTAAACATGGGCATGATGCAGATGTAAATTTATGTTTAGTAAAGCAAAAACATCTGTAAATAAAATTATTTAAATATTTGTAATTAACATTGTTAATATGTTAACATTTAAACATTGTCATCCAATATCCAATATATTTAAATTATCCCAATCATAGGTAAAACATGCATATAGAACCTGAGTGCAATTAGCTTTAGCACATAAACAGTCATAAACATTGTGTGGTGTAAACGAGCAGCTCCGTTTAGTTCCACTTTTAGGTATATTCATTATTATGGAAATTTACAGATTTATTATTGTTTTATCAATTATCATGCTAATTATCCCTTAATCTGCCCTACACTAAATAAAATTGCTACTTGTTCAAAACATTTTAAATGAGTTAAAACAATACAATTCTTAAGTTTATTATTGAGACAACTTAATTGTTTTGTTCAATCCACTTAAATTTGTAAAAATGTTTAAGTTAACTTAATCGATTTGTGTTGGTACAACATGTAGGAATTGTGTGGAACCCAGCATTTTTTACAGTGTGATCTGGCACTACTTCAGTAACATTGCCACCTCAAACCCAACACTGTGATCTTTTGCAGGTGAATGATGTTAGTCTGGCATCCATCTCTCACAGTCGTGCCATCGCTGTGATTCGGCAGTCGTGTTCCCGCCTCAGGCTCACTGTCATGCAGGAGAAGGGCTTCAAACCCCGGCCCGAACATCACGCTCAGCCCTCAGCTTCTCCTCCAACACAGTCACCCAATCCCAACCAGAACCACGGTACCGTCATCCAGGTCACCCTGGTAAAGCATGAGCGCTCGGAGGCGCTAGGCATCAAACTCATCCGCAAGTCTGAGGAGCCAGGAGTTTTCATCCTGGACCTGCTGCCTGGAGGACTGGCGGCCAAAGATGGCAAACTAAGGAACAATGATAAAGTGCTGGGCATTAATGGACAGGACCTGAGGCACGGTACCCCAGAGAGTGCAGCTCAGATCATACAGGTACAGAAAGAGGACTGATAGGTTCACTCCAGAGGGAAAAAGCAGATGTCTTGGCATTGACTAATACTACTAAATACTGCATTGATTTATTTGATTTCTGGTTTGATAGTTAAATGTGTTTTGTAATGCGTGTTGCAGGCAAGTGAAATGCGTGTGAACTTTGTAGTGATGAGGCTTCAAGATGTCTCTGAGGAGGGTGGTGAGGGACAGAGCAGAGGGGTCCGGAGAGTCCCCGAACCACAGTACTTCAGACGCCACTCTGAGTACATGAAGGTAACTGTTATATTATTTCATTCATTTTATTTTTCATTACTTCAGTCTGATTCTTTGACTGGATGTATGCATCTTATGTTTTTAAAAGCATAAATAAAATTATTCTTTTGATTAAATTTTTTTTTTCTTTCTCGTCTTATACAATTCAATTCTTTTTTTATTTTTTTTCTATTTTTTTATAACTCCAGTTTTTTCATTCGACACTGTCCAAAGTGACATGCTGAGCATGCTGAATCTGTTTCTCACATTTAAAGTTTCAGTCATAAACAGTGATGTCTTGCATTGCCATGCATTAAATCATATAGCAATTTCTTACATATTATTAGGCAATTCGTAGTTTACACC
This sequence comes from Danio jaintianensis, assembly GCA_903798115.1. Lineage (NCBI taxonomy): Eukaryota > Metazoa > Chordata > Actinopteri > Cypriniformes > Danionidae > Danio > Danio jaintianensis. The sequence goes on along the minus strand of CAIGQV010016735.1, from coordinate 15,757,207 downwards.
CTTATAAAGTGTATCAAAAAGTGATCTATAGATACAGTTACTCATTTGCATCACCTTGACTGCATGTTTCGTAGCTTCTGCTGCCATAGTCAAAGGCTGCGTATGTGCAAGCGTGAGGTGACTTTTCACCCAGGGACCAGTCACACCCTGCTTTTGTGACACTTCCTCACCAGCTGAAGGCAGAGGCAGCAAACACAGGCTGGCTAGTGGGAGATGAAAGCAGGAGCCCCCCTCTCTTTCTGAGACCCGTTCCTGATCAAAAGGCCTGGGGTGCTGCTCTCTGTGCTGCTGCAACCTCTGTGTTTGTTTGTAGCTGGGGATCAAAGCTGGTGACAGTTAGCTTTCACCTGTGGAGATTAAGCTTGGGCTCCTGCTGGGAGGAAGGGCTGTCCTGCTGGGTAGGAAGAGGCCACCCTGCCCCCTCTGAGGGTCTGGAGACTCTGGTGGGATGGGGAGAAGCATTTTGAAGGATGAAGGAGAGCGTTTTGCCACAATCCATGAGTTATGATGGCAGCGCCGCCAGAGCTGCTCACATTAACACATCTCTCCACTTCGCAGCAGGATCTGGGATGTTTGTTTTTACAAATGTTTTCACAGCAGGGAGCAGGCACATGTCTTAAACTTTCACTTTACACCCTTCCCCCAAGTACAGAAGTAACTAATGATTAGTTATGCTTACATGCATGGATCTGATCTTACAGTAACGCGTTTTTATGTAGCTGATGTACAGTCGTGGCCAAAAGTTTTGAGAATGACGCAAATATTAGTTTTCACATAGTTTGCTGCTAAACTGCTTTTAGATCTTTGTTTCAGTTGTTTTTGTGATGTACTGAAATATAATTACAAGCACTTCATACGTTTCAAAGGCTTTTATCGACAATTACATGACATTTATGCAAAGAGTCAGTATTTGCAGTGTTGGACCTTCTTTTTCAGGACCTCTGCAATTCGACTGGGCATGCTCTCAATCAACTTCTTGGCCAAATCCTGACTGATAGCAACCCATTCTTTCATAATCACTTCTTGGAGTTTATCAGAATTAGTGGGTTTTTGTTTATCGCCTCTGGAGGATTGACCACAAGTTCTCAATGGGATTAAGGTCTGGCGAGTTTCCAGGCCATGGACCCACAATTTCATGGATCCACAATTTCAATTGTTCTTCACCAAACTGTTGTTGGATTGTTGGAAGAAGTTGCTGTTGGAGGGTGTTTTGGTACCATTCATGGCTGTGTTTTTGGGCAGTTTTTGAGCCCACTCCCTTGGATGAGAAGCAACCCCACACATGAATGGTTTCAGGATGCCTTACTGTTGGTATGACACAGGACTGATGGTAGCGCTCACCTTTTCTTCTCCGGACAAGCCTTTTTCCAGATGCCCCAAACAATCGGAAAGGGGCTTTATCGGAGAATATGACTTTGCCCCAGTCCTCAGCAGTCCATTCGCCATACTTTTTGCAGAAGATCAATCTGTCCCTGAGGTTGTTTTCTTTTGGAGAGAAGTGGCTTCTTTGCTGCCCCTCTTGACACCAGGCCATCTTCCAAAAGTCTTCGCCTCACTGTGCGTGCAGATGCGCTCACACCTGCCTGCTGCCATTCCTGAGCAAGCTCTGCACTGGTGGCACTCCGATCCCGCAGCTGAATCCTCTTTAGGAGACGATCCTGTCGCTTGCTGGACTTTCTTCGACGCTCTGAAGCCTTCTTAACAAGAATTGAACCTCTTTCCTTGAAGTTCTTGATGATCCTATAAATTGTTGATTTAGGTGCAATCTTAGTAGCCACAATATCCTTGCCTGTGAAGCCATTTTTATGCAACACAATGATGGTTGGACGCGTTTCTTTGCAGGTCACCATGGTTAACAATGGAAGAACAATGATTTCAAGCATCACCCAATCAGCCTGACGTAATGATCTCCAGCCTTCTGCTCGTCAACATTCTCACCTGAGTTAACAAGACGATTACTGAAATGATCTCAGCAGGTCCTTTAATGACAGCAATGAAATGCAGTGGAAAGTTTTTTTCAGGATTAAGTTAATTTTCATTGCAAAGAAGGACTATGCAATTCATCTGATCACTCTTTATAACATTCTGGAGTATATGCAAATTGCTATTATAAAAACTTAAGCAGCAACTTTCCCAATTTCCAATATTTATGTAATTCTCAACTTTTGGCCACGACTGTACAGTCTTAATCTATTTTTCTTCAATCTTTAAAAAATATATTGAAAGCATCAAATCTGTCTTCGAGAGCATGTTGAAAAAGCAGGGCTAGTTGTTGTGTGTGTGTGTGTGTGTGTGTGTGTGTGTGTGTGTGTGTGTGTGTGTGTGTGTGTGTGTGTGTGTGCTCATATAGTTACAAAAAAATCCAATAAAACATGAAATAAATATAGATAATTTAATGGAGTATTGCACAGTGTTTCTACAAAAATATTTAACTAGAAAAATTATTATAATAATGATTGTTTCTTGAGTGCCAAATCAGGATGTAAGCATACTTTCTGAAGGGTCATGTGACACTGAAAGCTGGAGTATTTAACCTGAAAATCCAGAAAGCAATAATATAATTTTTATTTCCTTTTAACCTTTTAGATGTTAAACATATGTTTTAATTACTTCACCTACCGATAGAGGTTTTAAATGGCCTCACTAATAGTTTTTATTATGATTATTTTCTAAATTACTTATTTTTCATTATCTGGCTTCAGGACCCTCCAGGCGGGTTCTCCAGTCAAGAGAAGACTGTGACCCTAAAGAAGGAGCCTCGACAGTCTCTAGGCATCACCATTGCAGGTGGCCGAGACTGTCGCAGCCGTTTGCCTGTCTACATCACCAGTGTCCAACCGGTGGGCTGCCTGCACAGAGACGGCACCGTCAAAACAGGTCTGAAGTCTTCCTCGTGTCTCTTTATGAAAAATGCATTTTTTCTCTGCACAAAACCCTGTGTTAAAAGTGCTGTTTTGGCTGTCATTGTACAGGTGATGTTCTTTTGAGTATAAACAGTATTGACCTGACCCATCTGACCTACAATGAGGCAGTGACCGTTCTGAAGACTCAGACTGCTCAGAGCACAGTAACACTGCGGGTCATCCAGACCTTCAGTGATGATGAAGAACAGGATGGAGAACCTGGCACTAGAGAGGACATGGACACAATGGAGGGCCCCAAAGATGATGACATCAACTGGGTTCCTCTCTGGACCCGCTGGCTCGGGCTGCCCAGGTTGGTGGGACCTAACTTTTTTTTCACTAGTTTTGTTGTGTTGCTAATTATTAAATGAAATTTTAAAGGAATTTATTGCAATTTAATTGCAATAATCTTAATAATAGAAATTTATAATAATTGCAGTTTATCTTATCTTGTCTGTATTAATTTATCTGATCTGGCCATTACAATGTCAATATTATATGTAAAATAACAATGTGTAATCTTTCCCTATATATGCACACACACCCCAATGCATTATTGTTGACCTTTGGGCAAAAGAAATTGCCACATCTTTTTTTTTTTTTTTTTTTTTTTTGATCATAAAGCACCAAATAAAAGCAATAAATTTTTCCTACATAGGCACTCAAGTTTTATTAAAATCTGATATTGGTATATGTGAATTTCTGCTTTAGGCTGCTAAGAAATACATAGTATTTGGCACCAGGGCATAAACATTGGCAAAATTTCTAATTTTCAACTGTTGAATCTCAAGCTGCATCCACTGGTGTCGTGATATTATGCTGATGAAGACCAACAGTGAGAGCTGGGGCTTCAGTATTGTGGGAGGATATGAGGAGAGTCGAGGCCAACAGCCCTTCTTCATCAAGACCATTGTGCCTGGAACACCAGCTTACTTTGACGGACGCCTCAAGTAAGTAAATATATTGAAGAACCTTAAAAAATTATTAAAGCGCAACTGTTTCAACACTGATATGTCTAAAATATGTTTGATCACCAAGTCCATGTATTAGTGATTCTGGAGGATTATGTGACAGTATTGATGCTGGGTTAACAATAACTGACAAAAAAAAGTTTTTAATTAAATTTGACTGATTTCTTTTTTCTCCTACATTAATTAGAATACAAATTCTTGAACCTTTATATTAATTTGTCATTTTTAATGTGGTTCTTTGCTGCAAATCAAAGTTTATAATGGTTTGATTCTACTTGTAGCTTGTAGTTTTAAAAAAAGTCCTTATGGGAAAAATGCATAGACTGTAGAAGATATGGACGTAGTGTCAGTCATGTCACCCATAGGTTTCTGGAGAACGCAAAAGAAGCTACAAGTAGGCGTGGCCAACCGTCGGGGATACCAAACAAGGGCAAAGAGGCGGAGCGTGAGCGGAGCTACAGACGCCTGCTAGCATTTTGCTTAGAGGGGCTTTTTTTTTGGGAGAAACGCTTAAACCTTCATCACCTGCGACTCGTTTGTGTTCTGACCACATGTTCTTGGTTGTAGACTATATCAGTAAAGTGTTTAGTCTTTTAAAAACATTGTTGTAATACATTGAGCCACTAAGCATTGTTCTTATAACGTTTTTTACAGGAGGAAAATGCTAATTACTTCTAAATACTTCAAATATAGTCTATGTTAGTAAATGCCATTTATAGATTTGGTATATAAGTATATAATTTCACTCACCTGGGAAATGGAGGTTACTTGAACGGTTTGTGAGCACAATTAAGTGCACACAGCATGCAGTATTATCTGATAATTGTAGGAAATAATTCCAAAAGGCAATTGACTGTGTAAAGCCACATAAAACAACACAAAAATATGATGTATTTGCCGAGTTCAGCGGCTAATCAGCCGGAATCAGCTGAGGTGACGAGACAGCGACCAGTGAGAACTAGCTGTCACTCAAGTGGCCACGCCCTTAATTATGCAGACTTAATAAAACTTAATAAAAACTAAACGGATAAGTAAAAAAAAAATTCACCCCGCTCACAGTTGTCATGGAGGGTAATATTAGCTATATACACCAAAACCATCTTTTGTACCAGGCTGTAAACATGTTTTTATCAGCTGTAAAATTGGCCAATTTACCATTTCAGTCAGAGAACATTTGGATTTCCTGGAGCCAGCCCCCAAAGGCGAGTCGATGAATTGCAGTTTTAGTTACTTCCGTATTGGCTTCCCGAGGGAGAGCGGGAGGTTGCCGCTTGGAAAAATGAATGCAAAAAAGACTTCTAAAGTTCATTCTTTATAGCACAAGTTCAACTAGTTCAGTGTTATTACTGAATATTAAGTGTGGTTTTGAATTTATAGAGCGAGTCTGTTAAATTAATGGCTTTATTGGGTTTCTCCTGCAGGTGTGGCGATGAGATTGTGGCAGTGAATGGAGTCACTACAGTGGGCATGAATAACTCCTCCTTGATACCCATGCTGAAACTGCAGAAGAACAAAGTCACTCTGACCGTGGTCTCCTGGCCTGGCAGTCTGGTTTAAAACTCAACCACAACATGCATTTGAAGCTGCAGCACAAGTCTATTACTGGAACATTGAGCGCTCTTGTGGAAAAAGGTGGCACATTGACACAGATTTTATATTATTTAATCCACTGTAGTTCACAGTTCTTCACAAGTGTGTAATGCTCTTTGTTAGTCACCAATAGTGAAAGAAATGCATAGAAGGACACTGAACAAGCTTTCAAAAGACATTTTAAACTGCGATATTTACCATGCAAGAGGCATATTTTAGTAAAGAACTTCTCGTTTTTCCATTAATAATCTTTTAGAAGGTTTGTGATCGACATCAATAGGTCAGTATAGTGAGGTCATCATTATTTTGACACTACCTAGAGTTGGACACGTTTGCATATTGGTGAGCATTTTTACTCTGCAGTATGTTCTGAGAAATAGTTACGCTAACGTGAAGCTCTGTAGTTGCTGTTGGGGGTGATATTTGGACTTTTTCTAAATCCACAGCTTTGCTCATTCGACACATTTTTAAGAATGTATCTCTTGGGTGCCTTGGATATAAATATGTACAAACACGGTGATCCACACCTGCCTTAATTGCCTGTACACCAAAAATGCCATTCATTCCCTTTGGCCTTTTATCATCTGTAGAACGGTTATTTGAATGCTTTTAGTTTTTTTTTCCTTTCGTATATGTATGTTTGACCCTTTCACTTTTAGTCAGATGTTCAGTCTCGAAAGGGTTACTATGATGACAAAATTAAAGATTTAGTTTTATTTTATTATGTCATTGTTCTAAGCAGTGGCTTTTTTGTGCTTCATTTCATTGGATCTGTTGTTGTTCTGTTTAACTTCTATAATACGCACAGCGAATACCGGTAGCTGATTATTCAGAGTGATTCATTCATTCATTTTCTTTTCGGCTTAGTCCCTTTAATCTGGGGTCGCCACAGCGGAATGAACCGCCAACTTATCCAGCATATGTTTTACACAGCGGATGCCCTTCCAGCTGCAACCCATCATTGGGAAACATCCATACACACTCATTCACACACATACACTACGGACAATTTTAGCTTACCCAATTCATCTATACCACATGTTTTTGGACTTGTGGGGGAAACCGGAGCACCCGGAGGACACCCACACGAACACGGGGAGAACATGTATTCAGAGTGATATCTGCCAATATTGATATTTCAGTTGTTTTGTTTCCATCTTCTTTAAAAATAATGATAAAATACAAAACAGTGGAAGAAATGCCAATCTCTCCATTTCAACAGTCTTATTCAGAGTAACTGGTTTCAGACACAAACTGAAATGCCTTACTCAAATTAACAATAAGACTTGAGGAAAAGTTCAATCAAAAATGAAAATTTACTCAGCATTTACTCATTCTCAAATGATTATGAACCTTTATGAGTTTCTTTTCCCCAATGAACACAAAAGCAGATATGTAAAGAAAGCTGAAATGGGTAACCATTGACTTCCATAGTTGGAAAAACAAATACGATAGAAGTCAATGGCTACCCATTTCCAACATTCTTCATAATATCTTCTTTTGTGTTCAACAGCGGAAAGAAACTCAAAGACATTTGGAACAGTTGAAGGGTGAACTATCCCTTTAATGTAAACACAAACAAATGTATCATGTAATAAAATTATTGGTGCCACAATTTTTAACTTCCACGTCTCAAAATGTAACCCTTTATTGGGCAAAGAATCAAATATGGCAACTTTAATGACACTGATTGCAAAATACATTTTCAAAGGTCTTGTAATAACCCCAGTAACCATTTTTTTCAAATGAGCGATTCAATGAGTGCCCTATAAAGGCTTTAACCATCGCCAACTTTACAGACTTTTGTCATCAACATTTTCTTCACATGCAATATGACTTTTAAGTATTTTCCAGCCCTCTTTTGCTTTGCAGTTTACTATCAGCTGTTTTTAAACAGTCAGCCAATACCGATTATTGGCTAAAATATTGGTGCATCTCTGTTTTATAGATATCCTGTTTTATTGTACGGTGCATGAGATCAAAATCTCATTTGCCAGGACTTCAGTATGTGGCATCAACATTTTAACCCTTTGAATGCTATTTTCGTATTTTTAAGAGCTAATACTAAAGGCCCATATTTCACTCGACTTCCAAATCATGGAGTACAGTCCCAGTGGGATTCCCAGGCAATAAGAGCGGCTTTGCCACAGCATGTGAGCAGTTTGAAGGGCAAGTGAGACACGTGCTGTCACACAGGGGACCCGTGGAGGATGTAAATCAGCCCTGCGCAGTTTGAATTTAAGCCTTGAACTATGAACCAAGGATTAAATGGTTTTAAATCCTGCTGACAGGGTGAGGGAATGCAATGGTTTGCCAGCTGTGAAAAAAACATTAGCATTAATGATGTGTGTGTTAGGTGTTCATTGTTGAATTTGAAGTGAGATGTCATTTAGTGTGACATCATGTTGATTAACTTGAATCTGGGAATGTGCAAAAGCCAGCACCTGTTGACAATGTAAAAAAAGATGTAAGAATGACATTTTTCATAGCAAATGTAAATCAAAAATAATATAAAGTGATAGTTCACCCAATAATGAAAATTTGCTTACTATTCATTTATCCTCGTGGCATTATGAGTTACTTTTTTTCAGCTGGATATAAGATATTTAGAAAAATGTTGGAAACTAGACAGACTTTCATAGTAGGAAAAATACTATGGAGGTCAATGGCTACCAATTTGATATTCTATAAAATATCTTTGTGTTCAACTTACTCAGCATTTCTTCTTAAATAGTCAAAGAATTAACATTTTTGGGTGAACTATTCTGTATTGTTACTATACATATTTCAAATGCACTTGACATCTCATTATTGGAGATTATGAAATTTCATACTCTTTCATTGGCCACTTTCTTCATTGTGTCTTAGCCTGCCCTCTACAGGATATATGAAGCTCAACATTGTAAAATCATTTTTGCGTTGTTAACGTTGTTAAAACCTTAAAATACCCAGAGCACATTTAAAGGTGGATATCTTTCCTTTCTCAAATGCAGTTGTTTGTATCTGAATGGCTCATGCTGAGGTAAGTTTCTTCACATCCCCACTGTGTAAACCAGTGGCTCGTTTCTTTCAACTCAGATTCAGAAAAAAGATAAATCACACCAATAAATTAAGCTGTTCTTTCCATCTTCAATTTAATATCGCTCTAATTTGTTGCTTTTTATGTATTTTTAATTTTTAGTCTTTATAGCTGTATTTGTTTTTTTTTTATTCTACAGTATAAAACATGCATTTTTAAATACGTTCTTACAAATAACTTTAAAACACAAAATGAGACTTTACAAATTGTCTATTTTATATCTGTATATACACTTATAACACTATGCACACTTATAACACAGATGTCTTAATTTGGTGTTCATCAAATTAATTGACCAAAACATTTGGGTATGCATAAAAATGAAATGTTTGAAATATATTTTTTTCACAATCATACAAAAACTTTGTAGAAAAACAAAAAAACACATTCTAAGTAAAACTTGGTTGTTTAAAGGACAGTGGCAAATTAAGATTTAAAACTGTAAATTGACAGGAAAATCCTAACAAAAAAACCCTCTAATGATTATTGTTCTAAATATGGCTGATATGAGTTTATATAGACACACAATTTTGTAAATATCGTCTGTAAATCGTTTAGAAAAAAAAACTTCATTGTAATACTTGAAAACCATTTTTCATATCTGACCAATATATACCGTGTGTATGGTCATTTTAAAATATGGGCATATGTACATGCATATAAAAATAAAAAAAAGACAGTTGTTCAAAAACATCAAAATCAGGAATTTATTGAAGCTTTCCATAGGATTAAGTAGGGACAAACATTTACAGGTACTTTACTAGAACCAGCATTGAGCAGATTCCTTTCTCTCTGTTAGATTGCAAAAACCATCTACAGAGGCACTCGACTAATGCAGTCTTCACTACAGCATATGTGAAGCACAGATGTAGAGCAAACAGGTTCAACAAAAAACACATTTAAACCTTTACAGTCACAACGCTGTGTCTGCAGTTCCACAGCGCCCAAAAAAAATAAATAAATGAAGCTGTACTGAGATAAAACATGAAGAAAACAAAATACAATACATGTTTACCTGTTGTGAAATGAATGACACATTACTTGTGGTAACAAATTTAGCTTGATTGGCAAATGTTAATGTTTCAACACACCACTTATGACATTGTCACGCAATATCCAAAACCTCCAAGGACAGTTTTGCTCATCCTCGTGTGCTCAAGTGCAATTTTCAGCCCTAACTCCAGTGGCATCTTGTACGTACATTTTATGGCTTACTGGGTAAACAGGTCCGTAGAAACTGTAAAGTTACAGAAACAAACTTTGCTACAGTAACATCTTGGCGAAAAGAACAAAAACTAATAATCAGCTAAATTACATAATGTAAACATGGCATACCGCACTGTACATCCTGTCCATGATATTTACAAGTCCGTTTGTTGACTTCCCCGTGTAGTAGACAATAGCAAAAATGCCCAAAGATCATACTTTTTTTTTTTCTCTCTACACCAGTTTAAAAAGCCCCAAAGCTAGTCATTACACTCTCAGAACAGTAAAACACAACACGCTTCTGACTTTACACACATCTGATTTTTTTTAAAAGGTTGTCCTTTAACGTAAGGCAAATTCACACCGTACGGTGCCTTGTTCGTAACAACAATATCCTTATATAGTATATGGGGAGGACTTGATGGCTCTTTGGGGTAAATGCACTTTTAAACTGTCAAAGTTCACTTTCTGTCCATCAACCTTTTTATATGTAACAAAACGTCTCGAGTGCAACACAGGAACTTTTCTACTACATCAGGAAATGTGCAAAATCTGCTCTAAAGCAAAGTGACAGTGTTGCGAATTCTACTGTACAAGGTACTGGGAAAAAAGGGGTCTTGTAGAAACCCAACCAAGACCCTCAATCTGACATTTTTATATATATATATATATAAATATTTTTTTAAATAACTCTGCTGGTGGTTTTTTATTTATATATATATATATATATATACACACACACACAAGGCACTAAGGAGAGGAATGAAGGATCTTCCACAAGGATCCTGCAGTCCTTTAATCAGGTCTGAATATAGGATATTTTGGTAAGAACTCTATAAGAATAACCTGCAGACATGGAGGGAAACAAATCATCGTTATAGAATGTTTAAATAAAAACCACCAGCAGAGTTATTTAAAAGGTTAAAGCAAAGGAAAATGACTGAGGAGAGAAAAGGGACTTTTTAGTTGCAAGTTACAGAGTAACTTACAGAGTAACTTGCTACTTTAGCTTTTAAAGGGATAAAAATTCTAATCGTTTGATCCAAATACATTTTAGTTTTTTGCTTCTGTTGAACACAAAGGAAGATATACTGAAGAATGTTGGGGAAAAAAACAGCCACTGACTTTCCAACATTCTTTAGAATATGTTTTTGTTTTGAGTCAAGAGAGAAAATTGAGGAAATTATATTATATACACAACTGTTCAAATGTTTGTGACCTCGCTTTTTAAAGAATACTTTTATCCACGCAAAAAATGATCAAAAGTGACATTTATGAACTTTTTGTTGCTAAAAAAAGAATGAATGTTTAAATAAATGTTTATTCAGAAAATCCTATGGTTTCCTACAAAAAGGTTATGGTTTCCAAAGTGATTTCTAAAAGTAAAGTAAACTACCCAGCACTAATTCATGGCACACAACCAACAGACAAGCCTGGGAGAGTCTGAAGCTGAATCTTTTTGACAGATTTTTTTCAACCAAAAATGAGAAGTTGGTGTTCATTTGTTCACCCTCAGACCTGAGTGTGTCCATGACAGTCTGGAGCATCAGCTTCATGTTGTATCACAAACTCAAACATGAGCTGACCATTTATCTTTAAAACTTTATATATACACCATACACACACACTGCAGCATCCAAGATAAGCACAGCTAAGTATATTAGTTCTATTTTCACAAACAAAACAGACATTCTTCCTCTCCATTGGAAAATTTAGATGCCATTACGTGACAGGAAGCTCATGCTCCAGTCTGTGGTGAATTAAATGTATTAATGTTTATAAAAAGTCCCACAACTCTATTGTGCATGATAACGCTGGTACACAGGCTAATGAGATTGTCTGAAAAGATCACAAGACTTCAAATGATTGTTGCCTGATTTTCTTTTAAATGGTTTTGTTGCATTACAACATTTTAGATCTCAGAAATGGCTTCGAAATTCAGTTACTTACATATTCCATCATGTTGTTGCTCTCACATTTTCTCTTGCTGAGTTTCCAGTGCAGGCCCAGCTGAAGGCGAGACACACGGGTTAGACAAAGATCACTTCAGATGCTCAGACACACATTACACACAAGGGTTAGTGGAGGTCAAGCGGTGGCCAGTGCTTCGAGGACTTTCCTTTACATGCCTGCGCCGCTACTGGTTGTCAATCAAAGCTTCGAGACACAACAAAACCAACGTGGCTTTTTTTTTAACTGCTGACCTTTCCAGAGTCTGGTCAGAATATCAATACATCAGTCCAAAGCAGCCGCGAGGGCAACAGGCATTTGACGGGGTCAAATGTTAGCAGCCATTTTAATGACCGTTATCCACCACACACCGAGGCTTAAGCACCTCTTAACATGGCAGCTAAATTGGAGATGGTCTGTTTTCCTTATCTTTACGTTTGCTTCATCTTACCTTGTGATATAATCTGTTGTTTTCCCATTCTAACAATTTCTGAATGGATCTTCGAGTCTGAAAGACAAGCATATGTAATGAAATGACACATTACACACAAATATAGTCAAATACACACTCAAGATTTTATGCTGACAATCCTGTCAAACTCTTCAAACAAATGCCAATAAAACTCCCAGGGCATGAAGACTTCAGAGGCATTTATGGACCGAAGCTTCTAGTTAAGCACCTTGTTAGCTGCACGTCATGACCAATGACTGTAAAATCACCACCTCTCTGAAGCACATCATTCAACAAGCCATGACTTCTGACAACTATCAATTTTACACGCAGTTAATGAGCGGATGCAGTTTTGCTACTGGTGTTTATTTCTAAGTGTTTAAATAGGGCAGTAAGTGATGTGCGTTAACAGGGGACGGACTCACCCTTTTGTTGAGACATATGACCGGCCACAGACTGCAGCCCACCGTACAGCAACAGCACAGGCAGCCACAGAGCAGCCATTTCACATTGACCGGCAGGTTCTTCTTCAAGCATGCGTTTACTCGATTGATGCTCGTCTTGAACTCTTCTGGAGCAACCTAGAGCGGAAGTCATTAAAGAACTCTTTGTGCATTCAGAATATATTAAAAAAATAACATTAATGCATACTTTTACACAAAAATGGAATACTAAATTTAAAAGTAATAAAATAATAAACGTCCATATTTGCAGATGCTCTCTGAAGATTGCAAGCTCACAACTGGTCAACCCAGAGCTCTGACTCTCTCAGGGCAAAGGGAGGACAAAAAGATGAGATAAGCCTGTGGCCTGTGGCTGCGGCGTCTAAACAACATGAATGGCTGCTCATTCCTCTCTGGGTATGTACGCCATAAAACCAGGGTCGTAATCTTTTATGACAGGATGCAAAGGTCTCTTTGCAAACAGCAAAAGAACTCAGAATAAAGCCCAGCAGGCCTGATCTGCACCCTTCAGTCATCATAATCCTGACCTCATCCATCACATGTCACCCTGGGTCACAATACTGGAGCACCGCTTTATTGCCCTGCACTTCCCTCGGCCTGCTCTTCCCCCTGCTGCCTTTTTGTATTTCTGCGTCCGACCCAGGAAGCTTCCCATTCTTGTGGACGGCACGGCCTTTCTTTCATTATTTTGTCACCGAGATCTGTGTCCTCCCAGTGCCTACCGGAGCTCCGAACAGTTTACTTATTGACAGATTCTGTGGTATGGTTGGATTAAAAATATTTAAGAGAGCTCATCGGGGGATTCCACATTCATCAAAAGCACATACTGTGGTGAATTATGGTGTAAGGGCAAAGGTCAATGGGGACAGATATTTTATTCACACCAGTCAGTATGATTTATTTCATAGTTGTGAGTTAGAAATCATTACCTTTCCTGTGAGAACCGAAGGAAACTCTGTGTCAAATTTGTTGCTTAGTCCGAACCTGCGAACACAGATTATTGAAAAAAGTTTATGATTGTGGTGCATAGGTATAGGTATTTCTGACACATATGACAAAATATCTCATTTTATCTCATATAAATAATAATTATGAGATAAAAATGACATAAGCAACAAGAAAACATTCAATTCACTCGTTAATTTAAAAATATAGCATTTAACACCATATATATAGTAATTATTTGTCTTTGTGCCAATTATGTTTTAATCACATAATTTAAAAATTATAATTCTAACTTCTCAATTCTCAACTTCTAAATTCTCAATTTTTACACAGTATGGCAAAATTCTTACTTTTTATTTCATACTTGCATATATATAGGAACATAAGAATGTTAACAATGATTTCAATGAAAAACTAAAACAAAAATTATGCAATTTGCACGCTCATTTACATGCTAATGTTTTAGGGGCAAACTTTTAAAAAACATGATTCAAAATATGAGTTTTGGCAACTGATACCTCATTATCTTTGTGAAAACAAAAGTATGCACATTTGCAAAACAATTATAATAATAAATGCAGTATGACATCAACTGTTGGCCTAGCATGAATAATTTGCCATTTTTAATTTTTGAGGATAAACCTGAATGAAATTATTTTTACAATGTTTCAGTGGTAAATGTAAAACATTTCAAATGCACGATAGAAAAACGTGGAACATGTACCCTAAGTCGACACAAAGTTAAAACTGATTAAAAAAATTAGTAAATGACAATCTTTTATCTCATAATCATAAGTCACAACTTTTGACTTTTTCTCTCAGTTATGACCTTAGGTCATAATTACGTTTGACAAAAGCATGATTTTACTTCTTAGAAATGGGTGTTCAAATAAATCAATGACAGGACAAAATGGGTTTTTTATGTAAATGTTAATGCCATAAAAGACACAAGCTGCTAAATAACACAACTGACTGAAAAAGTTACCTTTCTCTTCCTAAAATGAATTGTCAGGAAACATAAAATACACAACTGTGATGACTGAAATATATATAATTCTATGGAGTAGTGTTTGTTCAGTATAAATATTTGTGTTGTTTAACGTTACCTCATTAAATAATAAAATAACAAACTGATTTTAATGCTTCAACTTCTAAAATACTTCCATTACTGACAGTTGCAGAGGACTGTTCAGTGGAAGCTACTGTATTAAAACGTTTATCTGTCATGTTAGCTCAGCATATGTACAGTACCCCACAAGTTAACATTAAAGCGAAGCTCCTAATGAGTTTGAGTGTGGTTACGGGGCAGCCTTTATCCACGGACAGCAATAAAACCATAAATCTCTCAGCTAACAACACGGCTTCGGGTAAGGAGGGCTGATTCTTCCGCTTAAAATCACTGTCAGGATACAGCTGGAGAAACTCGGCCTACGTGTATTTTGATACCACAACTTGGCGACAAAAACATGCAGTGAGCTTAGCATGGAGGCTACAAACACAGACACGAGCTAACAGTGCAGTACAGACGCATTATTACGCTTACACGGTGATGTGGCCAGCCCCACGCATGACCACGGGCTCGGGACAGTATCTGACGAGATGTTCCTCACTCACAATCCTCTCATCATCTTCTTCTAACTCATAAATGGTATCAAAGTCCGCCATGTTGGGCAGTAGGACGCTCATGACGTCTCTGGCACAGCGCCGATGACATCATCACACCCGTGCTGGTCCCGAGCGTCATCGCAGCGCAAACATCCTGAATGATGTGATGAGGTGCAGTCGGAAAATGTTGAGAAAAGTTGAAATAGGGTTATTTGAGATGTTTAATTCGGCTACCTTCAATTTTTTAACCTTAATGCGATTTTTTTTACCATTAAATGACTTAGCTTATTAAAGTCAATATCATTGTAATAAATAGGCTATATAAAATAAAATACATGGCCTACCATCACTCTAAAAATACTTGGTTATTTTTTTTAACTCAAATTTGGATAATATATGGACAACCCGGCTTTTGAGTTTGTCAATTTAATTTTAATTGGCTTGGTCCATATTTTACCCAAATTTGGGTTAAAACAACCCAAAGTTATTATTAAGGGTTGTCTGTTGCTTGGGTATTTCACCAAAATTTGGGTAAAATATGGACAAACCCAACTTTTGGGTTCAAATTGGACTATCCAACAGTTGTGTTTGTTTATAATATTTTACCCAATTTTGGGTTGGAAAAAATGTCTTATTTTATTAGGCTGTTATAGGTTATATTTGTTTGTTTGAAATGTATTTCTTGCGTAACCTGTATGAGTTACGTTTGAACACAGTAAACACTTAAATTTAAATAAGAATTTGAGGAAATTGTAGACTTAAGATTATTTTTCTGCCATGCATTTTTTACATAGTTGAACAATTTCAATAAACTATCCAGATTATTCCATTCCAAAGTCAAAAAACTCTGTATGAAGAACATTCTAGAACATCTATATCTAAATAACCTTTTAACAGGGAACCTTTTGTAAAATGGAAATATTCCATGCATTAGGTTATTTATGGAATTTATGCCAAAAAATAATTCATATACAATTGTGGCGTTTATTAGACTGTTGGGTTGACTCGTGTACCTTGCAAATTAAGAAAGAAAAAAATTTCCATTGTTTAGTTTTTCTCTCAAATGCAACACTTTTTGAAATAAAAATATATTAGTAACATGCAGGTTATTTGCAAGCATGTTGGTAGTCCAGACAGACATTAATTATTTTTTTTTATAAACTTTCATAAAGTTTAATGACAGAGTTTGTACAATTTATTTCTGAGTATTTTCTTTTACTTCGTTCTTCCAGAAACAATAGGTTTCTTATAGTTTGCCTACAGAACAAAATTGGTATGTCCGACAGATGTTTTACAGATTTTCTTTTTTTGTTGTTTGTTTATTTGTAAACCGTTTTTAAAGTTTAGTGATAAAGAACTGTTTGCACAATTTGTTTTTATTTCTCAATTGTTTTCTTTCTTTCCTTCTGTATTTATTCTTTAAATTCATTTAATTTAAAATGAAACCCTATTTGGATTGTAATACAAACACAATATAGCCCTAAATAATTGTTACAACCCAATATCAAAACAGGTCTAATGCAAATTAGAAACAAAAACAGTTAAAAGCTTCAATTAAATGTCTCAGCTCTAAACCAGCTCGAATGTGTTTTATAGGCTACGTTTAAAACTATCAATTATAGGTGCCCTAAATATAGTGCTGTCAAATTAAACCTCTAACTAGATAATCATATAATATTGCCATTTGTTTAATGACACATGAAGACACAATAAAAGTTATTGCAAAACATTTTATTTACACATTGCTGGAATCAAACGTTATACCCGTATCAGGTATGTGACACCTGCACATCACCCCTGTGAAAAGAAAGTGAACGACGTGCGCTTTGGACACAAACTGGCGCATAAAACAGCCTGACATCGCAGGTCATTGGTTTTCACAGACAATAAAAGTTTAACAGTTCCAGGGTAAGGATCATTACACATCCCATGAAACTCCGTACCTGTAGTTCTCATTTTATATACAAACAAACATTTAGATACACTCACCACATACAGAAAAAAATGATATTTATATCTTAATTGAGCAAACACAAACCATTAAAATATTTAGTCTCTGGATCAGACGAACAAGGTTTTTGTAGTTTTTTTTTCTTAATTTTAAAAACTATTCTATTAAAACAATATTTGAAGAGCCTCCAGCATTTCGTCGCATTTCAGACGTGATTCTTCGGTTGTAATCCACAACACACGCCTGTCGTTTATTTATTCATTCATTATTAATAGTTTGTAATCCTTTTTGACCACGTTTGGTTCTGTCCTTTCAGCGCGTTGGAGTGCTCAGTTAAAGTTGGATGTTCCAAGTTCGAGTTCACTGAGTGACAGTAACTTGCTGTATGTTCCTCATAGACGGCAAGGCGTTCATTTGTGCTGGATACAGAGAACCGTGTATATCTGAAGGACTCAGTGACCCTGGTACCGGTAGGGGACTGACGGAGCCTGGGTCGCTGTGCACTGACCCTCCGCTTCCGTCAGACTGACCCAATTTCTTTTTGATTAATTTTCTTTCTTTAGCTCTGCGGTTCTGAAACCAGATCTTTACCTGTGAGGGCAAAAAGATAAACCATTAGAGAATCGACATAAATGTTTTCAACTAGTGAGATTAATCATATTTGAGAAGTGAAAATATGAATGAAAGAGATGTATTTACCTGTCTCTCTGAAAGCCCGAGGTTTACAGCCAGTTCGGATTTTCTTCTGATTGTGATATAGCGATTAAAATGAAACTCTTTTTCCAGCTCCAGCCTCTGGTGATCTGTGTACACCACTCGGTATTTCTCCTTCGTTCTCGTTTTGCCTGATAATAAAACCAATAATCATGACAAAATGTGCGTAAAACGAATAAATTCGTTGATAAATAGCCCACATTGGAGTAGTGCATAATTGATCATGAGACAGAAAGAAAAGGCCTATGCGTAAAATAATCACCAAGCATCATAGCCTACTAAAAAAACAACAACTTTGCAATGTTATAATTTCTATTTAATATAATTGAATTATTAACTTTACTTACATTTATTGTTTCATTCACAATAACTATACCAATAATCTCTCGTTTTAGCTATAAATCATAACGAGACTCAAATATTCGGTCAATAGTACTATAAACTAAGATTACATCTCTCCAGATATGCAAATTGAGCTTCTGATCTTCTTTGCGGAGATTTTTTTAACAAACTGCAGAACAAAGAGATCCAAAGACTTTACCCAAATGCCATTGATGTGTTAAGAGACAACATACGTCCTACAAAGAATTACAAGGAGATAACATCAAAAATCCTTTCCTCAAACTAAGAGCAGGCTGCACTTGTTTGATATGCATCCATCTTTGAAAATAAAACTATAATTTTATTAACGAATGAACATTATATATATATATATATATGCTATGTTTTAATTTTAAGTTTAGCGGCAAACTCGATAAAGTAAATTATTAAAGCGGCAAAGCTCGATAAAGTAAATTATTAAAATTTTCATTTTGAAAACATTAGCTACTTTAAAAGGCACAACTGAACACATAAAATTGTCTTTTACAGTTAAGACGTGTGACTCTGTAAGCAATTGTTTTCTTTAAGATATTTTCGTCTGTGCGCCGGAGACAGAAGTTTATTTGCTGTGAAATTTGTCACTCTTTGAGGTAATATAACCCTCAAGAACAGAGACAGAGGAAGACGAGCTGCTGCATATCAAAGTGAAAAAGGTGTTGAAAGAAGTCGCCGCCTGAATATGACAGATAACCCTCAAAACCTGAGACAATGTAACAGGAAAGTAGACCTCACATCTTGTTTACGGGAGTCGCAAATTAGCATTACAAGTGACCCTGGCGCCAATTACCAACACCTTCATTTTGCCAACTATTTTCCCATGCGACTTTTTTTCCCAATCATTCTGATATTGAAAAAAATCGCAAAGAAATAGTGATGTGATATAAGAAATATTGTGTGAAGCTTGACACATGTAAAACTATTTAAAATAGCATACAATGTTGCAATATATTGTCAGATGTGCAGTTAGGCCTGCTTGATACAATGTTAATATTTTTTTTATCAATGTTACATTTTTTGTGCATCCAAAATAACCAAGCAAAATTCTAAAAACTATTAGATTAATTAGACTATTTTTTCGTTATACAATTATAGAATTTTGTGCATTTTTTATACAATTGTTTATATATATATATAGTGTTTACAAATTTGGCATCCACACTTAAATTAAAATAGCGAGGAAACAGGTCTGTCATTTTGAACTTTCATTATCACTTATTTCAACACCTTCGCAGTTTCGCAGTTTACATGTTCTAACTTTATAATTATACACTGCACTGTGCCCTTTTCTGCGTTCTGTCAGACATTTAGCCTATTTATTCTACAGAAAAGACATTTATTGGCCTTACCGGTTGATGACGACTGGACGGTTTTGCTCATCCACTGATAGGAATTACGCCTTTCTCTCTCTGGGGAAAGTTGGGCCACAGAAATATTTTCAGGTGGTGGAGGGAGAACCGCTGATCCAGGGCCGTGCATTGTGTTATAATCGGGCGAGCAATATGAAACTGGTCCTGGAGATGAATTGCTCATAGGTGCAGAAATAGTGTTTGGAGGTCCGAGGCTGTAGGCGCCCCAATCCTCTCTCGGAGCGCCGTAAGGAGCGCCCCATGCCCCTGCCGACTGTGCGTGTGTCTCCATGTTGGGCACATGATGGTATCCTGTAAAATCTGAATACTGAGGTGTGGAAACAAAGTTCTGTGGTGGAAGACTGATGCCAGATCGTCGAACCGCTCCTTGGTGATACATGCTTCCCTCTTTCTCCAAAAGGTATCCAACGTACATGATTCGGAAGAAACCCCTAAAATAACTTTTTTAAGGCAACATGCCAGCCATGCATCAAGCCAATTATCACTTGAAACCAAGGGCTGAATCAAAAACTTTATCTTCAATACTATTTATCTGAAAGTGTGGTAGTCCAAAACGAGCTCCAGGTCACGCGACGTAGTCCTTGACGTGCTTCAATCAAACATGATGTGAGTCTGTTGTCAAGGTGGTGGTGGCAAAGGTATAACCAAGCCCTCCTGACGTCAGCCGCGACTTCAAAACCTCTCGATTTGCATTTAAATGAGCAGCCAATAACACCACCAAGCCCCTCACAGACTCCCCTAGCGCCAGATTCTTGCATCACCCCAGACTTAGATGCACCCAAAAAACCTGCAATAGAGAAACCGAGTAATACTGACTCTATATTTCAGGAATCAACACACAGCTCTGTGAAGTACAGTCAACTCAAAATTAGTTTTAAGCATTCGATTTCAAATGTGTAGTTTTAACTTAACATAATAACTTTGATTATATATCTTATTTAATTTTAATTAATATATTACATTATTATAATATATTATAACATTATTATATTATTATAGAATTATATTTATTTTTATTTGCATTTATTTTGCAGAATATAACAGCAATATTATTATTCATTTAACCTTTACTAAAGTGATAATCATAAACTTACTATAAAATATAAATTTTTTTAGAAAAAAATATTATACCTAATTTTATGTTATCTGACAATTAATCTATCTTTATAAATTATTTTTATAGCATTTATTATGTATAATAATAATAACTGTACGTTTATTGTTGTGTTAATCAAAGTCATAAAGTCAAAGTAAAATTAATATTAACATTATTAATAATACTCTTATTAGACTTTAAGTATGTTTACTTTCATATAAATTATATCTATTGTTTACAATTTTATTGCATTTAATGGCACGTGGCAACAATTTTACAAGAATGTTTACTTTCGATTTTATTGTTAAAGACGTATTAATCCCAAAAATGAAATATTTGAAAGTAAATTATTTTAAAATAATAGGCTATTTATTATCAATAACCAAATTTTTTGACTATAAATGTACTTGCTTTCGTTAATAACTTGCATTTTAGGCTACGTTTATTGGCACAAGTTTAACGACAGCACGTTTTATTGTTAAAGACAGAAATAAGTGTTATTTAATTGCTTATTTCTTTTCACGAAAAAATATGTATCGTACCAAGATACTTAAATCTAATTTATTTCATTTATTAGCACAAGTAGGCCTATAACGACGACAACAACAGTGGTAATATACCCGAGCTGAACTTTACAGTAGAAGAGGGGTCAATCATAAAGTGGTATTAGTGACGTGCTCACGTGCAGGCAGCGTCATCCAGCGATTAATGGTCGCTTGATGTTTTACTGCTCTCGTCTCTCTAATGAAGCTCAACCTGTGGATATGGGAACGTCCCATCTGCATAGTACCCATGCCACTTTCTCGCCTTCAGACTCCGTGCGTATTTGTTAAAGGACACTCTTGTAAAAGAGGTGCAAAGCGGGCGAAGGTGTCTTGAAGTAAGGCGAACATTTCACATTCCGCATCCCTCACACTCTCGGGTCACACTTCACAGCTAATTCCGGTTTATGGAAATGCGAGCTCTCACCTACAGTACCAATGCGACGACAGTGTGTCGTGCGTGTCGCCATGTAGTCGAAACATTTAACGAGTTGTTAATTCATTTTATCGCGACGTTTCTAAGGTATTTTATTCATTAACATACGCAGACAGTAGCTTGTTCAGGCTCGCCTCATTTGTTGGGACAGAAAGGACTGTAGGCAACATGAAGTCAGTGCGTTTGATTGTATTGCAATGATCTGTAAAATTCCATAGTCAGATTGAGAATAAATCAATGTACGAATTTTACAGTCTTTAAATAGACAGGCGTTTTAATAGTATAATTTAAATAAAAACGACTTTATTACAAAGATCTGAAAAAAAAAAAATTATACATTCAGATTTATGCTAACAAATTTTACATTTTCACTGCACAGAGTATTATCATTTTAATAAAACACATTTAAAAGTGCCAAACCAATTTAAACGTTCAAAAGCCAAGGATAGACAGTATTTCAGTTAGCTCAAACTGTATATTCATATATACATTATATGTTTCTAGATTTCATGCAAAAGTAGTTGACATGTCCTGTTGTGTTGTTATTTATTTAAAAAAAATAAAATAAAATAAAGAATGTTTATTGAAATTTGAGTCCTCATGATAAATCTTGACAAAAATGCATGAGGACATGTAATGAGTCAATTATTACTGTATATGAAATGTGTATATTTTAGATGCTGTATAACTCTTCAAGAATTAGTAATTTAAGTATTTTTAGTTCATTTATTGTGAAGAAATACTCACTGAAGACTCAAGTAATATGATATAAAACACATGTGGATCAAGGATGAGATGCTCTGCATCAAATAAAATTGATAAAAGTGATTTTATATAGAACATAAATGCAAGCAAACTATCTACTTAAAAAAAGGTTAAATAATGTTCTATTGTTATCCATAAAACTTCTCATTGACATGTGGGCAATGCTCTGTTTGATGGACAGTGACAAAGTTAAATTAATTGGTATTTAGTGGCTGCATTGTCATTTTAAATAATAAAATGTCTTTCCTATTCTAAATATCCCTGACAATATATTTTTAAATGTACAAACTATTGTTTTACTGAATGATATTTTAGTGTGTGTCTTCCTAAATCATGGTCAAATGCATGATAGTCATCGTTTAGAAAAAGTTCAATTAAACAGGATATGTATTGTAACGTATGTAAAAAATTCCTCCTTGACCTATCATGCATGATTTTACAGTTAAGTTCATTTAATATTATCTGATTAAAAACAGAACATGCACACAACCTATAATTTTTAACTATAACTTTTTAAAATGCATGTTTCATCTAAACTTGAATTCATTTTCTTATATAAACCAATGTCTCATTTTTATTTTTAAGTCATTTTATTTTAAGTCAGTTTATCCAGTTATTCAAGTATATTAACTAAATGCTTGACTATACTAAATCAATTTTAGCTTACAGTTAGTTCACTTTAAAAAAGACAGCCAGTCATGATAGTCATCATAGATCTTCCCATGTCTATATGATAGTGTGAGCTTTAGAAAAATAGGACAGCTTTTGGCAGATTTGTGATGGTGCACAGATAAAACATTTATGCTTTCAGTCATTTTTATGCCACAACCTTTGTAAAGTAAATATGTCAAAACAATATTTAATGCGATTTCAGTGAGATAATGACTGACCTTTGAACACAGTAAGGAACTGCATTTCCCTTGAACTGTTGTCTCAGGTACAGCAGGATCAAACATTAAAACAGTGCTTCACAGATTATAGCAAATATATTTGCTACAGTTTCGTCCATACGCCAACAACATATTTAGAGCTGTTTCATCTATAGAAAAAAAATAAAACAAGATTATATCAAATCAGCTCTGTATCTCTACTGTTAAGCAAATAAATAAATACACCAACAAACAAAAAATACATTAGCTTGAACTACTTGTTTTTATATTTTATTAAAGTCCAGCTGTAGTCTACTATATGGCTAATTAACCCAACAAACTGCTAAAGGCCTAAAATCTGAACTATTGCACAGCTGTAATCAGTCAAATAATAAATAGCCATGATTTAACAGTTTATTAACTTATGATCTATAAGAACAGTTTTGTTTGGGTTACTGATTTGTTTGGGTGCCTAATACTGCCTATTATTTATAGAACATTATAAGCCCATGAGATCATGAACACATCCACTACACTGTCGTCAATTCAGGCAAATGAAAACTAGGATCAAAATGATCCCTGTTAAATGTATGAATGACTATTCCACTTGTTTTGTTTTCTTTCTTTTTATTAGGGAAGACTATTGATGAATTCGCTATAATAGCCTAAATGAATGTGGCATTAAAATGACTTTTTGTTAGATATTTTCAACAGGCCGTCGTTAATGCGGCTTTAAACAAAAAGTATCAAAAAGTAGCCATATGTATACAAATACTTACCTTTATGATAGTCTCAAACGATATGTATGAATGTTTTATATTTGATTGCTGGCCGTGCTGTGTTTAGTGAGCACTGGTTTTTGATGCAGGTGTACGCAGTGAAGGAAGCGACAGGTCGGTTTGTAGACTGGTAGTACAGCGTCGACCTCTGCTGGTCAAGCCGCTGCAACTGCGACTCCGCCTGAATGCAAAATTTGTTGCTGGACGAATACAGAATTAATTTTATTTCCTTTCATATGTATAATAGCACGTTTTCCCTTTTCACCCCTTCCTCTTTTTTTTAATGTAATTAAAAAATGATGCTCATTCTAAAACAATTAGCACATTACAGAATGACCTCTAGAGGGCAGTATTCACCAGCAAATGTTTGTTTACGTATGCTATCTATCTATCTATCTATCTATCTATCTATCTATCTATCTATCTA
>CAIGQV010016735.1:15621696-15732706 GCA_903798115.1 Danio jaintianensis | reverse complement strand
GATAGATAGATAGATAGATAGATAGATAGATAGATAGATAGATAGATGTTATTAACGTAATTAATGTTGCTGACGTTAGCTGAACCTGTTAGCACATTTATGTTTATTATGGTATGTTTTACAGTTTTCCTCAGTCATTTTTGTCTGAAATCATCAATAATATTTGCATACGTATGTGCATTTCTCAAAACACTTTGTACATAAAGCAAAACACAGTGGATAGCCTGCAAAAGCCTGTAACTTACTGAAAGTCCTTCAAAAATTAAAATCTTTAAAAATTATTTATGTCAATGAACATATCAATGCCATTAACATGAAGTCCTTGTATCATCTGATTACTTTCCTGAAATGCAGAAATCTGAACATCAACAGTCTCTATGCAATTTATCCATTTCAGATGTCAAATTTCCACATTACTGTATGTGGGATATTGATTGAAAGAGACTAGATATGATTCACAGCTACACTTTTACATACTAGTTGTCTGACAAAAATAAACATATTTAAATTCCATTGTGATATTGAAAAGAAAAAGAAATATGTCTGTATCAAAATTACTGTAGAGAAGCAGACACATGAGGATTGCAGTGCAGTCTGTCTACAAATCCTCATGTGCCAGTCGGCCATGGCACTGATTCTCATGTACATCACAACTGGTTTATCATTGGATGATCTTCATTCTCTTCATTACTGTAGTGAAAGTCAAGATTCATCTGCACAATTCATGGCAAATTGAGAAATGTTTCAAAAATATCCTTGACAGTTTATGACTTAGAGGGGTAACACTATATTGCACAGAAAAATACAATACATTTTAAGCAACATGATTTTAGCAACTGACAGGAAACCACAAACAAATGTACATAATTAATGGCATGAATGTACTTGTACTTGAAGTGAAGTTTATTCATAAACTAATTTCGAGAGGAGCACGTGCTTATGATTGATAGCAGCTGGTCCCGCACTAATGCATGATCCACCAATCAGATGATTCCTAAATCACTATAATTAACCAGAGTCTCTTACCTTAGCCATTTTCGTCTTGAAGAATCCCTCCTTCCACCCCTACTCCTCCCCTTACCTTGACAGGGCAGCATGGATCGAGGCCCAGTGGTTAGCACCGTTGCCTCACAGCAAGAATGTCACTAGCTCAAGCCTTTACCTTGCCAAGTCGACTTTTCTGTGTGGAGTTTGCATGTTTTCCCCGTGTTTGCGTGGGTTTTCCCCGGGCTCTCCGGTTTCCTCCCACAGACCAAAAACACGTAACATGTAAATTGACCAACCAAATCGACACCATAGACGAGCGATTAATTCAGCAATATTCTCGCCATAGTTATTCATAATCTGCATTCACCATTATCAAGCAAGGGAGTTCTCGAGACCTACCTGAGCTCAAACTCCCCTCTCGCCCTGCAACGGGAGCGAGCCCGGGGTTCACGGATCTCATGAGCTCAGGGCTCTCTCCCGGGGCAGCATGCCAAGCACGCTTTATAATCAATCATCAGCTAAGGGCGAACTCTTGAAACTACTTTTATGATGTGATCAACTGAGTAGAATGATTGAACATCTGAGAAATGCACCAAAGTGACTGAGAAAAACTGTAATAAGCTGCTAACATTATAGTGAGCTGTTTTAGCATTTTGCTAACAGCCTATATATCTAGCATGTTTAATGTTAGCATGTTCCTTACCTTATAAGTTGCTAGTAGTAGTTCTAGCATTGGTTAGTTTAAATGTAAATTAAGTTTCATATGTTTTAGTTCACCTAAATATATATAGGATGGGTCAAATCTTAAAAGACAGCTTAGGAAGACTTTGACTTTTGAATGGGTTTTATAGTTGGGATCTTATTTGTTTGGTCCAAATGGAACATTTTCTCGTTTTTTTTTTCTAGGGTTTTTTCTAAACACGACCACAGACCCCCATCACTTGTATTGAAACCAAATAAAAGCTTCTCGCACTTTGCAAACATTCACACCAGTTTCTCATTACCATTCATCATTTATAAGCTCATTGTCGGTAATCCCAGTAATCTTGTTTTTCTTAACAACAAAAACCAAGAAAATATTTGTTGTTTTTTTCTTCCATTAAATAGCATACAGTATCCACATGTGGTGCAGTGCTTGAGCAGTTTTGCATCCAGAGTTCCCTCTAGATCAGATATTTCTGAATTGTTTTCAATCTCAGAATTCTTGACAGATTATAAATAGTTCATTTTTTTAGTCACTGGATCCCTGTGGGGACAAAAAAGAATTTACTTTGATCTAAAGGCCAAAGTTTAAGACAACTATTTTTAAGACAAACAGTCTGTGTGATTTGCTCAGAACTCTTTGACCCTGCCCTTGGGCGTCGTGGGAGTTTATTACATATTTTGGGGCTTCATGTATTTTTGGTGCAACCTTTATGGGAAAAGGTGGACAAAAGCCATAATCTGTGGTGAATGAAGTCCTGCTCATTGTCTGCACTGTAGGTGAGAGGTACGGATGTGGTTCCCCATCCCAATCCTACCATTCCCTGCAGTCTAACGGTGGAGCGGAGCGTGGGAAGTGAGGCGGAGGGGAAGACGGCTCCATTAATGGCAATTGTACGGAGGAAGGAGAATGGGGTATGATAGGATTTCAAGGCATTCTGTTTTTGTCACTGATTGCAGGAATGAGTTTTGGCAGACTCCCAAAGGCCCCAGTGTAGTGTAGCACCTCTGTTTTAGTGATTAATGAAGCATCTTGCCACCGGGGGGCTGTTTTCTTTGGGAGGGGACTCTGGAAGTGGCAATGTAAGGATTTGCACATTGTTGAACAAGAAAAACAAAATGTGCTCAACAGGAGAGCGATGGCCTTTAATTAGATGCACACGTGATGTTTTTCTCAGGTATTAATTTTAGCAGATTCCATTCTAAACTATGAAGTTATATTATGAAGTCTACAATTCTCAGTCTCAAATCAGACTGACATGATTCTGGAACAGTTTATGACATTGAGTTTATTACACTTTCAGATTTATTAAATGTTTGGCTACCAGGGCTACTTTTGTTTAATTTATAATTAAAATGTACAATACATAATTTTCCCCTTATTTATTTCGAAATTAAATTTATCGCTGCACTGAAAAAAATGATTCATTGGATTTACTACATTTTTTAAGGTAAGTAAAAACAGTTTATATGGGCTGAATTTAAACAAAGACATTAAGTTGAACATTACTAAATTTAATTTGTTTAAATTCAGCCCATATAAATTGTTTGCAACCACTTAGTGAAGTTTCACAAACTAATTTCGAGAGGAGCACGTGATATGATTGAGCACGACCGGTTACTCATTGGTAATCAGTATTGATCCAATCAGATCGATTCAAGCTCACAATAAATAAACCGATTTCCTCTACCGATCTATCTTCATTTCGGAAGAATCCCCCCTTCCACCCCATCTCCTCCTTTTTCCTCCCTTTTCTAAGGGGAGCTCTCGAGACCTACCTGATCTCGAACTCCTTTATATGCTTACTTGACTGGGCGGGAGCCTTGAGCTCAATTATCTTCGAGCTCAGGGTTCTCTCCCGGGACAGCATGCCAATCCTGCTATTCACGCTAAAGCATATCTAAGCGGGAACTCTTGAACCTTAAAAAAATTCAGTAAATCCATTTTTTTCAGTGTGTGCTGGCAAAGCTAAATTTTTAATATAACTAATGCAGTAACTTTTTATAATAATAATAATAATAATAATAACAAAAAATGTAATTAATGTGCTTATTTGCCGCTCTGTGAAAATGTCTTATTAATATTGATAATGTTTGTGTATACATAGAAAATTGTTATATTATGTTTTAAAATGTCTTTTCTGCCACCTTTGATTAACTTAATCCCTCCTTAATAAAAGTAATACAACAGCTGATTAAAAAATGAAGTGTAAAAAAAAAAAAAAAGTATGATTTCTTGGCATGTTGCATGATTTTATTAAAATGCGCTAAAAATAACAACCAATTACTCACTTTTTTTATGTCCTTTTTATGTTTCAGAGGGCAAATATTACCCCTTAATGGAAAGTAACAAGATTAAATAGATATATAAATGTTTATAACACACTATTTTACAGCCCTGTTTTACATGTATTTTGTACTTATGTATCACAGTCACTACAAAAACTTGATAATAATAACTAATCCATAATCCTACATCTGAACCTAACCTTAACCCATTCAGTTACTTTATATAACCAAACATTTATTTGGGTAAGCACACTGTAAGTACACATACTGTAAAATGAACAAGAATATTTCTAAAAGGGATTGTTTACCCAAAAAAATAAAATTTCCTCACCGTTTCTTCACACTATGAATTTCTTACTTCAAACAAAACAAGCTATTATAACAAGAATGTTAGGGAAAAGCAGCCATTGACACCAATAGTAGGAATCAAAAAACACTATGGATCTACATTCTTCGGTATATCTTCCTTTGTGTTCAACAGAAGAAAGAAAAATAAACAGGGTTAAAACAACTGGGCAAAGAGTAAATTTCATTTTCAGAGTAAATTCAGTTTCCAATACTGGGTTGCGGCTGCAAGGGCATCCGTTGAGTAAAAACATATGCTGGAATAGTTGGTTGTTCATTCTGCTGTGGCAAGCCCTGACAAATAAGGCACTAAGCCGAAGGACAATGAATCAATGAATGACTAAATTCAGAGTATTCCTTTTTGGGTGAATTATCCCTTTAATATAACTGGTAATTTATTACCGTGTCATGGTTAATAAATTGAGCTAAAATATGCATAACCACTGCGCAGTAATATTCGTGAACTTATACAGCAAAGGAAATGAAGATGTCTGTTTAGCAGCAGAGCTTGTGTACTTCCTGTTAGTGTGGAAAAAAAATAAGAGGTATGCGTGAATGCCACGTTTGTGCTTGCAGCCAGAATATGATGACCCCTAACCATCCCAACATCCTTCCCTTGTTTGTTTATAACTCATATTCCTGAATCAGTTTATGTGTCACAAGACTTTAATTAGCAAGCCAATAAAACACCATAGAAACACTCACCTTTAGCATTGGAGTGAGGGCAGTGTTGGCTCTTAGGAAGTTGAGTGTTTGTAGGGCTGCAGTGATGGGAATGATGGAGAAGCCCTTCCTCTTCTTGCTCAGCAAGGTATTGTCCTGGTGACAGACAGACTGCCGTCACTTTGCCCCGTTCAGGAAATCTGTGTCTGTGGCCAAGGAACAGGAGGAAGAGTGCACAGATGACACATAGCACAACCATCTCCATCAAGAATGTTGGGCCAACACTGTAGATTGTTCGTTTAAATAAAGCAAGTTACTATTCCCCCTATGATTTTTGGTACATTGACTTGGCCCATTAGACTTGGTATTAATTTGGTACATCATTGATTGGTCCATTTGTATAACCACAGTTTTACTACAATTATCAGTGTAAAACTATGGTAAGATTTCCAAAACCATAGTTAATTTGTGCTTGCTATGGTCAAAATGACATTTGCTGTTTGTTTAAACTATTTATTTAAAATGAGGTGAAACACAATTATCGAGGTGTTTTAGGGGACAACTTAATTGTTTTATGTTCAATCCACTTAAATTTGTAAAAACTAATAAACTAACTTAATTCCTTCACGTTGCCCCCAACACAAATCGATGGGGTGGATCCCAGCCTTTTTTTTTACAGTGTATGTTAACCCCAAATTAACCATGGTTTTGCAATACCAACCATAGTTTTACCATGTAAAACTATGGTTGGTATAAGTTTATGGTTGGTATACATATAACTATGTATATCTTGTGGTTATACAAATGCAAGTGAATGACTCAAAAAACATGGTTACTACAATTCTACTATATAAAAAAAACATGGTTAATTATTGTAAGGGTTGCCTTAAAGTGTGTTCATTCATGAGTTCATTGAAACTACAAATGTGAGATATTATAACAAGGGATTTTCATTCCTTCATTTTCCTTCGGCTTAGTCCCTGATTTATCAGGGGTTGCCACAGCAGAATGAACCGCCAACTACTGTGGCATATGTTTTACGCAGATGATGCTTTTCCAGCTGCAACCCAGCACCATGCTTGGAAAACAAGTGATTTTGTTGCTTTAACTAATATTTTGTATTGTTTTAACTTATTCAAACAGTTAAAGGGATTAAGTTGACTTACAAATTTAAGCACGCTCGACTTAGGGTGCACTCACACTAGACTAGTTTGACAAATGTGAGTGCTCCAAATTGGGCCCAGGTGTGGATCAGTTGGCCGGCACTGGCCCGGTTGGAAGAGGTGTGCCAGAGCACAGTTTGGTTGGGCTTTGGCGAGGTTCACTTGTAGTGTGAGTGCAAAGGGCGCCTGAGCCCAAAACTGAAGATGCGACGTCACTTTTAAGTGCTGAGCGATAGTGCTTCTCATCTGTTAAACTGAACAGTCGCATCATCGATGAAGGAAGCGTGCTCCAGCTCGGAAGGTAAAAAATGCAGTGTGAGTGCAGGCCGAGGGGGAGAGTGGAGGGGGGAAAAGCGCACTTCGGCACGGTTCACAATGTAATTCGCAGTTATATGAACAAATGATTTGTCATCCTAACTACATAGTTTGTTGTAACAAAAACTAAGAAAGTTACATGGTTGCCTTAAAATTATGAGTTACATTAAATATAGTTTGTTGTAACAATTTACTTGTATTTATTTATTTTTTTTACACAGCTTTTTGAAGTGTATTCAAGTTGATAGCATATGGGAACACAGGCACTTAGCTTAGGGGTTCTAGAAATATTCAGGCTTTCCAAAGTCTGTGCTTTCCCCCCCAAAAATTATGGAGCAATAATTACTTGTAGTCGTTTAATCGAGAGTTGCTTCTATATTTTAATCTGCTGATACAAACTATTGTTCACAGAGGTCTATATAGATCATTTTCAAGACGGATCATCAGTCAGACATGTTGAAGAGCAGAATGTAAACAATTCTACTGAACCAAAACGAAACTTGCATATTTTGTTGATTACTGCTGCTGAAAATGATCAAATATTATGTTTTTGGCCAGTATTAATCAGTTGGACCGGAAAAAAACAAAAAGTAATTTTGAGTTTACATTTAGAGTACTATTCGTTTTCATTCATTTTCTTTTCGGCTTAGTCCCTTTATTAATCTGGGGTCGCCACAGCGGAATGAATCGCCAACTTATCCAGCATATGTTTTACGCAGCGCATGCCCTTCCAGCTGCAACCCATCACTGGGAAACATCCATACACTCTCATTCACACACATACACTACGGACAATTTAGCCTACCCAATTCCCCTATACCACATGTTTTTTGGACTTGTGGGGGAAACCAGAGCACCCAGAGGAAACCCACGCAAACACTGACCCAGCCGGGGCTCGAACCAGCGACCTTCTTGCTGTGAGGCGAGTGTGTGTGTTAGTTATAGTTCTTTAGTTATAGCTTGCTTAAAATTACTCGAAATATAAATAGATTAGTGATGTTGCAATAAAATAATCATGATATATGTAACACTTAATATTGTGTTAATCAAGGGTGTCACAATATACCAGCATTTGCTAAAACAATAGATATTTTAAACTTGAGTAGTACACACAGGATAAAAAGACATAGTAAGCATTATTATGGAGCAGTAAATTCTCACTTGTCGTTCATACTCAACTTTGCGGGCTGAGACTCAAAAAAATGAGTGAGACTCACAGGAGTTAAAAATAAAATAATCCATCTATCGGTGCATTCCAAATGGGCCATATTGCCCTCCGATAGGAACTTTGGACTGAAAATAATTGTGGCCACCTTATTGAAGTGCTCAAAACTGTCCAATGAAGGGTCCTTCGGGAGGAAATATTTCAAAGGGTGCAACTCATAGATATACTAGATGTCGCCTACCCTGTTGTTGTCTATTGGAAGTAATGCGTCAATAGAGCCGCCATCTTGGTACAGGGTAGCGCTCCTTTGAAATGAATGCGGGACCAAGATGCAGTGGAGGACTGTGGCCATCCAGAGCAGAGATATACACATATATACATATATCTATGATCGGGAATTTCCCCCGTGGTCAGTACGCAAATATTTCTTTAAATTACGAAAATTATAATTTTACATCACTTTTCTACATTGATGGATCAGTGACCGCACGGGCATTGCCGATAAAGAGTGTGTGTTTGTGTGCATGGAGATGTATGATCCTCCCTCCCTGTTAAATTTGATCTAATCCATGTCCTGAAACACAGCCCCTCTCCTGCTCTCACTTCACGGAGGGAGCGATTCGTTTGGGAATGAATCTCCATTATGAACGACTCGTTCTCTTATCCGACAATAATACAAGTTTCTGGCACCGCAGCGTCTTGTTGTCATATTTCTTTTTCATTGTTTGCTGATTTTATTCAACAAAACTAGCATAAGCCTAGAATTCTGTGCAAGTTGATGCTACTTTGCCTTATGATCAGTGCAGTAAGAGACTGTATTATCATTAATGTTACTTGTTGAGCACAAAAGTTTGTAACATGTAAAAAACGAAATCTTACCTATGAAATGTTCTGCCTTTGTGCTTTGTTTTCTTTGTTTACTCGTTACTACACCCGTAAGCAGCGCTAAAGTCCAGCATCTTCACATTGGCACACTGTCTTGACTAGTGCGGTTGAATGATGTTTGTCCTGGGAGCCCTGTACAAATATGGCGTCGCTATTGACGCATGCTCAGGGTCCGTACGCGATATCTAGTGTATATATCTATGGGTGCAACTGATGAACACTTCTGGCCCCCATGATCCTTTGTGCAGGGAAGTTGTTTGGTGTTGAACAACACATTCCATTAGGAAGAGCTCATGTCTATGCCCTAATCCAGGGGTGTCCAAACTCGGTCCTGAAGGGCCGGTGTCCTGCTGAGTTTAGCTCCAACTTGCTTCCACACACCTGCCAGGATGTTTCTAGTATATCTAGTAAGAGCTTGATTAGCTGGTTCAGGTACGTTTGATTAGGATTGGAGCTAAACTCTCCAGGCCACCGGCCCTCCAGGACAGAGTTTGGACACCCCTGCCCTAATCACTTCGAAGTGCTCACTCCGGAGTGTAAATCATTTGAAGTGATTAGGGCATAAAGATGAGCCCTTCAGACTGGAACATGCTACATGTCTGTTACTGAATAAAATAGAGATAGAAATGTTGAGGGATGAAATATCTTGATGACTGATGAAAAGCAATCTCAGGTGTAATGTAGGTCGATGCCTTAAAATGTTAAAAATGTGATGCTAAAGCTGAAAATTGTTAGTTTTTGTTTGTGACGTAAATTTTTCCATTAAAAAAATGTGTATCTGTTAATATTATTTAGCTAATGAACCCTTTTACCAAGATACTTATTACCATGTTATGAAGATTTTCTTTTTTTACATCACGAGATGCACATGTATTACATCAGCACTAATATAGACCTAGTGGAAATAGTTTAAAGAAAACTACAGCACTGGCAAGGAAATGATATACAAAAAAGGCAAGTCCAAGTACAAAAGCAATCATGACTCTGAAAAGGTGCTAAATATAAATATATAGATCTTTATTTATGCTTGGTTAATATTAAAATACAGTTATAATACAAAAAAATACATATATGTAGAAAATATCAGTGCATACAATTTTGCTTCACAAATATCAGTCAAAATAACAACATTATCGAAAGCATCATTTGGCAGTATATACACATTTCATCATTTGGAAGATCGTACATCAGCTATGAATGTAATACTGGGATTTAAAAATGATAATGGGTAGCAAAGGGCCCTTTACACACTGTCAATATAATCTGGTTTAACCAATACGATAATTCGCCAACCATTCCATTACGTACATACAGATGTTAAGGAGTTAATACCGATAGCACCTACATCATGTGTGCATATCATTTTCATGACCATTAATATAGTGACCAGCCTGTTGACAATATCTTAGCCTGCCCTGCAAGCTTTAGTAGTATTTTAGCACAAACGACTACTGAATCAGTAACAGGATACGTTCCTCTGGTTAGTAGCTGCACAACATATTATGTGCTGTTATGTATACAGTAGTGTAAACAACATAAATATGCAAAGTACACGATGCAGTGTAACTGTTGTGTATTGAACAGAGCAAGGCCTTCTATATCATGGTCCACATTTGATCAATAATTAACTGAATGTTTCCTATGAAATTGGCATGAATAATTTACCTTCACAGTGATGGACTGGATGTTGTGTCATCCATAAGCAAGTTGAAGATCTTAAACACGAAACGTTTAACTTAATTAACCAGATTAAAAGCTGTCTACCAGATAAAAATAGCACAAGCGGGAATAAAAGTGATTCATTTCAGCTTCATTGAGCAAGACTCAGGAAAGTGGCTCTCAGACTGGCGCGACTGAACCTGGAAACACAATGAGCATCATAAGTATGCTGATGATCAATGTGTCCTGATGGAGTTCTGGGAAGAAACTTCAGACCGCACGTTCAATTATTCATGATCTGTGGTCTTTGTTTGACAGCTTGTCTGAAAGTTTGAGTGAAATCTGTTCTAAAGAAAAATATTTTTTCCCTATCAAAAGAGAAAGAAGCTTTAGTGAGCTCTGAAAGCATATAAAAAAATAAGATCACATAACCAAAATTCCAGTTTTCATTTCAATAAAATATTTATCTAGAAATAAAATAAGGATTGCCTTTGTCCTCTCATTCTGACCACCAAACTAATGATTTCTTAATCAGCCACCATTCTGAACGAAGAAAGCCATTTCAATGGGGGAAAACAGTGCTGTTATTGTAATAAAATGTGCCTGTTGTGTTCACAGTAGACAGCAGAAATACCTGAGCTGGTCCATATGAATCTTACACTGCCACAGATATGAGTAGCAGCCGACTATACTCATTCACTACCTTGGAAAAAGTGCACAGGAAGAGGAAATGTGAATCTCTGAACGACCGTGTGTGTGTGGGAAAAATAAGAGTAGACAATGTGCAGAAACAGAATGGACTAATTAGACCTCTGGAGGCTTTCCAGCGCAGAGCATGTCAGACGGGTGGTGTGGAGTAACGGACCACATAGTTATAGTCTGGAGGGGGACTGTGACACTCCATCTCCGGGTCAAGGGAAGAGTCCTCCAGACTCAGTGAGGGAACAAGAGGTGGGTATTTGTCCATTTCGCCCTCCAGCAGAACTGACTCCTTACTTTTTCTCTTCATCCTGAGGGAGAACACAGGTTTTTCAATGTATCTAATATGATATGAGTATTCACTATTCATTTCTACAATGCACTTAAAGGGGAAGTGTACCCAATTAATAATTACTCACCCTCGTGTCCTTCCAAACCCAAGACCTCTGTTCATCTTTAGAAGACAAGTTAAGATAGTTTAGATGAAATCTGAGAGCTCTTTCATACTCCATAGACGGCAATGGTCCGAAACATTCAAAATCCATGACAAATATTTAAAATATTCTCAAAACAGACCATATGCCTTCATAAAGTTATTTTTGTTTTATGTGCACACAAAAGTGTTCTTGTAGCTTGATAATATTTTCTGATTGAACCACTGGATTTTTTTTTCTGTCATGACCGTTGCGATCTAACATCTTAACTTGAGTTCCAAAGAAAAACAAACAAACAAACAAAGGTATCATGGCTTTGGAACAGCATAAGGGTGAGTAATTAATAAAAAAATCTTTGGTGAACTAACCCTTTATTCAGGCTATCATCGTACAAAACCTAACTTTTAACACCAGGTATTGGATGTTTTCCCCATTTGGAAGTGAGGTTATCCTAAATAAGTTTGAGTTAGGGTTTTTTTCTGTTCACCATGAAAGATGACATTTCAAATGTTGGCAACCTGTAGACTTCCATAGTATTTTCTTTCCTACTATGGATATCAATATCTACCAATTTCCTGGATAGTCATAAGCTGACATTTCACACTATAATCCTAAACCCCGGGTTAATGTCTTCAACTGAATATCTGCAGTGTCATTGATTGGAGGAATGGAGAATTCAACCTGTTCACATAAAGATTCTATCGTTGCATATCCTTGTATCATATTCTGCAGATAATACCTGCTACTTTTTCTGAATTGACTTTAGAGACAAAAAAAACCTTTAAGGTAACAATAAAAGGTCTCTTTTTTTACTCCAGGTTACAGTTTTTTCTAGATTAACCTTGTAAAAAAACATAGCTAGTCCTGCTTCAGAGCAAAGCTTCAGGAAAAAGCAGTGCTAAACCCACCTCTCAATTACAACTGTGACCTGTATTTTTACCTGGGGTTAAAAGTAGTGTTTGGATCAGTGATAACCTGGGATTAAACACAGTGTGAAAAGTCCTACTTTGGTGCCACACTTGTAAAAGCTTTAACAATGTGGTGTTAGATTGTCATGGCATGATGCTTAGCAACCGACAGCCAATCACATGCCTCATATTAGAAGTCCGAAATCAATGAAACTAACACTGCAAAATACACTGTAAAAATGCTGGGTTCCACACAATTCCTTCATGTTGTCCCAACACAAATCGATGAAGTTAACTTTAGAGTTTTTACAAATTTAAGTGGATTGAACATAAAACAATAAGTTGTAAAAAAAAAAAAACACTTAAGAATTGTGTTGTTTCAACTCATTTTAAATAAGTAGTTTAAACAAGTAGCAAAAGTCTTTTTTTTCTTTGAGTGTATGCAAATAAGAATGTTATTCTGGGTTTTAGGATTGTACAGTGTGAAACCTCAGGATATGAAAACCCAGGATTAATTGTTAACCCTGGGTATAATAGTCTAAAATGTGACATATAATAACGCACGTCATAATTTTGCCACGTACGATGCGATCCTAGATTAACATCTATGTTGATCCTGGAACATCATTTTTGTTGGAAAATGTAATCCATACCTATTCCCTACCCCTAAACCCAAACATAAATTTAAAATTATTTCCAAAACCATATATGAATAATAGTTGGATAGAAGTCCATAAACCTAACCGTAAGCTTAACCTTAACATAAACGGTAAACATATCCCTTAATTATCCCATATCCCAACATTGGCTGATTGGAATGTTGTTCCAGGATCAACATAGATGTTAATCCAGGAACATGCCATACTTGGTGAAATCAGGTTGGTGTATAATAACCGAGTCCTTTATCCCAGGGTACTATTTCAGGTGTGATGAAGCATTAGGAAACTTTCGGAAACATTCGGAAACTTTGCTCTGTCTGTTGCTACGGGTTTCAGTAACTCTTCAATCGGGGTCATCGGGTCAGACACCCTGGAGGAAGTCAGTGGGTTTGAATTGCTTTTAGTCTACAGGAGCTCAAGGGCCGATAATTTGCAGTAAATATCTTTACAGATCAGACTGGCATGTACTGTGGCTTGTACAAAGTGTGATGAGAGCTGTCAGTGCCAGGCACTCCACATATGTGCATAGTAAATGTGGGAGTTCCAGGTGGAATCCAGAGGCCCAGTGTGGAGGAGACTCTCGGACGTAGCAGTAAAGCTGGGGAAGGTCAAAGGTGACAGTGATTGAGTGGGTCTTTGGCAGAGGCCGTCTCTTTACCATATATACATCATTCTCCACATGCTCCGAGTGGCTCTTTTTTCTCATGCCTGTGATCATGGCAACCGGTGCAGGGCTTTGCCAGCTGGTTGCAGGCTGTGCCCAGCTTTTTATCATATCGCGCTGGGATGAGGAGGGCGCTGGACATGGAACGATGGGGGAGTGTTGACAGAGTGATTTAATAAAAACCTGCTGATTATGTTCATTTGCAGATCAACTCGGCTCATCAATCATAGAAAGAGACAACCAAGCTATGTCATTTTCCCTGCTGCTTCTGTGATTATTTAGTAGAGGAATTAAAAATGGTGCAAATGGAGGTGCGGTGTCTTATTAAAACATATTACATAGCTCTCGCTTCTTAACAGTCACTTTAACCACTCCAGCTCTTAGTCATAAACCTCCAATCAGCAAGAGATTATCACTGTTTGTCTAGCTGCAGTTGGTGGTAAAATCTGTTGCCCTCAAATATTAGGACGCCGTATAGTCAAGGCCTTGAATGCAATTTAGTGGATAACCTTTGTAGATTAACCCTGGCGTCTGCTTCGCTGGAAGACCATAAACTGTGTCTCAGATGTCCAATGGTTTAACAAAACCAAGGCTAATTCAGCCCAGTGGCCTGCCATTAATAACTTAAAAGGCCACCTTCACTTTAGCTTTCAGCACCATTTGCCCTGAGGCCCTTTTATGAACAAGTAATGCTGTCTCAAAACCCAGTACACTTTACTGTGTGGTTAATAAAGTATTATCCATGTTTCAGGCATGAACTGATCATGTTTTAAAAGTTATCTTTTTATGCCATCTTATTTTTTAAATTAGTCATCATTAAATAGATTTAGGTTTTATTTTTAGATTACATTCTGTTCATTTAAAAAATATATATATATTGGTAACACTTTAGTTTTAGCACCAATTCACAGTATTAACTATTACCTGCCTATTAAGATATTGGCTGTTTATTAGTACTTAAGTATAATCTTATTCTACGTCACTAATTCTACTCGGCCAATGCCTAAACCTAACTACTACCTTACAAACTATTAATAAGCAGCTAATAAAAAGTAGTTGAGCTAAAAGTCTTAATTAATGATTTGTTAATAGAGAGAATTGTACATTATAATAAAGTGACCAAAATATTTTTCAAATCTGTAAATAAAACAGGTTATTGGAGTACTTTTTACAAGAAAATACAACTCCAGCCTTTCTGATTCAAAATCATGTTTACTCAATGTGTTAGTTTTCATTTCATTAGTACTACCTAAATCATTTTAGGCACTACCGTTATTAATTCTTTTAAATATATTCAGGCTTAATCTGGTAGTACTTAGAGATTCACAAATATACATTACTAATGCAGCTCATTTTAAGCCAACAAATGACTAGAGATCAAACTAATAATAACTATCAGCAACTAATAAAGAGTTTGATTAATAGATAACATCTATGAATTGCTATTAAATTAAAATGTCACCATGGATTAATTCTCCATTAACATCTAGTTTTATCTAACTAAATCAAAGTTAGTTCAAAGCCATGGATTTTAACTTCCTATTTGTCAGTTTTAATGAATAATTAGCTAAAGATATCATGTTAACATTATAACTTTACTTGTTGAAGCATATGACTATTAGTCCATTATTAAATAACGTCAATACAGTTACAGGTTTGACATCATCAACTCTACATCATGTGTTTCAACTTCCAGAACTATTAAATACATATTAGTAGTATAATACATATTGGCACCCATATATAAAGCATTGGCCCCAATTCAAATCACTTATTGTACAAGATGGCCATATGCCATATCTGTAGCCTTGCTTATTCAGAGATGGAGTCAGAGGCCATTACAGTTCAAGCGTTACAAACAAAGATGCTAGTCACCAGACCTTACAGCCAGCTTTAACAAGTCACACGCCCAGCCCTGCTTTTGTAGTCTGGCTGTTGAGATTGTCACCTTAGGCAATATCTCTCCACTGTGCCATTGTCTCATAGACTCTCAGGCAGGCACGTCTCTCAAAGAAAGGCGCAGTGACTGGAGTCGTGTGGAGATGTGGGGGAGAAACTGTATGACAATTGTGTCATCCACATTCCAGCCTGGTGGGAGGGTCTCCAGGGCATATGCCGGCAGCCCTTCCCAATCCTGTGGTCCTGGACATGGCCAAGGAGAAGGCCTAAATTGGAATGAATGTACTGTACTCACGCTCGGGACATGAAACTCCGGGGTCGGGCCAGAGACTCCAGGCGCTTCAGTGTCTTCAGGTCATCTGAAGATAGTCCTATCCCACTGTCTGACTGCCCACTCTGTCAACAACCAAAGATGACTCAATGAATATATATGCATTATTTATTTAATGTGGCATTGAAGGAACTTCTGAATGTAAGGCTAAGTTTACACTAGTGTGAACATGGTAAACTGATATTTTTGCATTATGGATATTATATCCATAATGTTTCCACTGTGTTTCAGAAAAGATGTTTTATCCACACTTCATGACCAAAAATACAAGTCAGAAGCTAAAAATAGCCATTAAATTGGCAAAATAATAAAAATATAATAAAAATATGAATTAAAACACATTATAATTGCATTGATTATAAATAAAAAGTAGGCTTTTAAAAAAGAGAAAAAAACAATTAGCAGCAAATCCTTTAAATGTTACCTGTATTCAGAACAGAATCAGATAAAATTCATAATAAGTAACCATATAATTATAGAACACCATTGAATATACAGTTGAAATATAATGGTATTTGTTACAAACTAAATATGTCTAATATAAATCTGTGTTGAGAGAAAAAGAATGCCAATTAAGTAGGGCTGTGACGATTAAGAAAACCATTAGTTGTCGAAAAAATAACTGATTATGAGATTAACTGTCTAATTTGGTGCACTGACAATTCATTGTCAGTTTTGGGGCCCATACAGAAACTAATATATGGGCAAATATGACAGATGTGCATGAAAATGAATATGTAAACTGATATTTTTGCAATATTTTGAAATATACGTACATGTATGACATATATTTTTGTGAAATCCAAACATGATGAGATCTGCAAATATTGTGTCGCATATCAGATTTCGATATGGGGGCTTTGTCATGTTTTGTTTTTACTTATTAAAGAAATGTTACAAATTTCTGAGATTAATTGACTCACTAATTGACATGCTGTCTTTGCACTTTGCACGTTTAAATATTAAAGTAATTTATTGCACTCAGATAACAAATCACAACAAACTGACCTAAAACACAAAATGTAAAACACACACAACACAGAAAAAAACAAACATGTTAGGAAGATCTGCTACTAAAAAGCTACATTAGGTATTTACCTTTGCACCAATTACTGCAACAATTACTGTTTTTTTAAGTTTAGATTAAATAACCACAATTAAATGGTCATTTAATAATCATGACAGGATTATAAGTAAGTGACTTTAGGCAAACCTCACAAAAATATAAATAAAACTCAGCATAATGGTCACATGACTGGGGAAGGAAACACAATGACCCCACAATACCAATTCAGGTCTTGAGAGAATGTGTGCAGCCACACCTTTGTTTTCAAAAGTCTCTGTTAACCAGAATTTTAAAAAATGTACTAGTGTAAAAAGCCTTTAGGAGGGAGAGAAACAAGCTCTTCACCTCGTGGATCTTGTTGGTTCCGTTCTCCAGGATTACTTCATCGAAGGTCTTCACACTCTCTGGGCGAATCTTGATGTTCCTGAAAGCATCAAATACTCCATATCAAAACAGTGTGGAAAGTTTCTCATGACATCATGTCTGGCAGATCCCAACAAACACATGAAATGGACTAGATCTGCTATCATATTTGGAAAGTAGAAGTTGAATAAAAATTCTTTTTAATTCAATTTTACGCCACAGGGTAACTCTTTAATTCAGCTTAAAAAACAGGAATTTCGATACTATTCCTTACAAACATGTTTGAAGGACCAATATAAACACACAGAGTTGGATAAATATTATCTTAAGTAAGCATAAATCCTGGAACCACATTTGTGGTAAAAGAGGAAA
Organism: Danio jaintianensis; assembly: GCA_903798115.1. Classification (NCBI taxonomy): domain Eukaryota; kingdom Metazoa; phylum Chordata; class Actinopteri; order Cypriniformes; family Danionidae; genus Danio; species Danio jaintianensis. The sequence goes on along the minus strand of CAIGQV010016735.1, from coordinate 15,715,138 downwards.
TTCCTTGAGGGGCCCTTGATGCTACGAGAGCCGTTTCTTATCAAGAACTCAATTAGTGCTTTCCTTCACTTTTTGCCTTGTTTTGAAGCATTCAACCATAGGACACTGAGATGAAGCATTTTGTGTGTTTGATTGGAGCAGGAAAATGTATGGAAGAGAAAATACACTGTACAACTTTATCTACCAAAAACAAACTTTTAAAAAGGCTTGAATGAATAATGATTATGTCAACTGATTTTTAACAACTGAAAAACAAATAGAGGGCATTGTGAGGATATAACTGTTAAATAGATAAAGTTATCTTACCAAGCCGTCCCAGAGTCTCTAAGAGAGACCGGTCTTGTGGAGGTCTCGTCTGCGGGACTCTGGTTTGAGGGGTCTGCTTTGGTCAAGAGGGCCGTGTTGATCGGGATGTAGTGCTTTCCCTCCTAAGAGACACGAAGCGTTTAAAACATTGTGCAGATGGTTTTATAGGATTCTGGAGGAATCTGTGCATAAATCTGCAGGGGAATGTGTGAATATGTTTTATGGAGATGGTGTTATTATGGACAGGCCGGCTAAGCTTGATTCCTTATGTGTGAAAGAGGAAGTTTGGATGGAGTCCAGTTCAAACGGCTTGGAATATGTTTTGATCTCTGTGTAGTAGTTTTTTACGAAGACCATATCTTCGCTTCAAGCCATCTTATAAATCAGATCCATTCCTTAGAAATGCATCAGAACATATTGTACTAGAGGTTTAAAGCAAATTGGTTTTTACTGACATTTGTTTTGTTTGGATGTTGTGTTGATTTATAAGGACATTATTCATAATTTGAGCATTTATATTTTCTTAGTTTATGAAATATATTTTGTATCTCTTACAATACAGGGAATGTAATCATAACATTGTAATGTGTGTGTTTTATTAATGCATAAACATGCACTACTGTTTAAACGTTCTGGGTCAGTTTTGTTTTTAGAAAAGTGAGAAATTAATACATTCATTCAGCAAAGATGCATTAAACTGATAGAAAATGAAAGAAATATGTTACAAAAGATTTATATTTCATTAAATGTCATTCTTTTTAACATTTAACATTGTATTAATCAAGAAACTCTTAAAAAAACATAGTGACCCCAAACTTCTGAATGGCAGATGTATTCACATTTTCTTTACATTCACTCTGAACTATTCATCACATTCATAACTTATTCAATTTTCATCTGTAAGTTAAAAGCAGTATGCAGAGACACTCTGGCATAGTTTTCCTGTATAATGGTAGTGTGTCTTTCATCCCATAATGTCCTTAATGGTAGTGCGTCTCTCATCCTATAAAGTCTATAAAGTAGTTTTGCTGTGATCAGGATATTGGAATACAGTTTGTGGGAAAGACATACAAGGCCATTGAAGTGAGTGAGACAGTACCTGCTGCACACTAGCCTGTAGCAGATCTCCTAGCCTCTCCACCAGCTCTGTGAAAGTGGGCCTCTGAGATGGTTCTCCATGCCAGCAGTCCAACATGGTCTGATATCTATAAAGAGAAACACACACATTACAGAATTTCCTTTGAACCAGGTGAAATTCAATACCTTTTAAGACCTTTTTTTAAGTCTCTTTCCATACATTTTAAGACCTCATCGCAACATTAGGTTTCAACCAGTAGCATTGGTGACATTTTAACTTGCAGTATATTTACTACATACTGTTTGTAAGAAACTAGTCCTAAACTAAAACACTATTCATTTACTGAATAAAAATGCTAATCCAGCAGGTGGCGCCTATAGAACAGCAGAAATAACGGTGTTGCCTTGGTTACGGCAGTAAAGAAAGCAGAGAGATGTCAAATCTAGCAGGATTTTATCCATTTCATAAACTACACAGCATCCCTATGTTTGCAGATTAGATTTATACATTGTACAGTCAAAAATGATACAAAATGTAATACCTTGTAAATTACCATTGAAGACTTTTTAAAATTTCTTAAATTAAAATTTCTCTAAATTGATTTATCAGCTTTTAATACTTTTTAAGACCCCGCAGACACCCTATGAACGTAACATTTAATTCAGCATAACTAAATTGCAGTTCTTCAGCAGCTACACAAACTCTCATGAATTACGCCCTTAGCCTTGACCTCTGGGTTAGTCTGCAAATCCGGCTTTATCCAATTATTTTCACCATCAATAATATTCTGTGCGTGACACGAGGAGTGAGGCTGAGTGTTTTCCTTGCACCGTTCTCAGGGTGAGAGTTTGTGTTGAGAGGAACTTCCTCCTGCTTTACACGAGCTGTCAGCATCTCTTTCCACAAGGGACGCTTGGGGTCCTTTATTGGATTTTGCAATGGTCTGTAATGGTTAAGTTTATCTGAAGGCTACGGTTCAGTTGTGAAATGAACAGGCGTCAATGCACCGACCCGGTATTTGAGTAAATGATCACGGGCGTTGATTGAGCTGTATCCTGTTTATACTGTGGTGTTGCACTCACAGGTCCTTATATAAATAAAGACTTTTACCCATGAAACTCTCTGATCCCGTCTGATTAGCACGACATTGGGCAATTGGGAGCATGGAAAAATTACTAGTACTAGAGGAGTCATTACTTCCGTACACTAATCAGACAACATATCTATCTGGCTTCGAATTCTGTAGTGATCAGAAAGGAAGTATTCTTCTTGTGGGCTGTGCAGGAGATTAGCAGAAGGAAGTAGAACTGCTAAAATGGTTGTTTTAATGAATCCAGATGGAGCGACTCCTTAAACTAACAGGAAGTCCAGAAAAATAGCAAATGGTGGTTCCTCTGAAATGAACGATTCACCAGGATGCTCTATATCCCCTCAAGCTGTGCTCGGATAAATGAAAAATAGATTACGATTCGGTCAAGGTATTGAATATGGATTGTTCACCCAAAAATGAAAACTCTGACATCTTTTACTCACCCTCAAGCTGTTTGAAACCTGTATTAGTTACTTTCTTCTGTAGACCATAAAAGATTATATTCTGAACTGAAAAATATCTGTAACGGTAACCAAACAGTTGTAGGTGTCCACTGATTTCCATAATGTGGGAAAAATACTATTGAAGTCGATGAAGACTATTAAATGTTTAGTTACCAATGTTCTTCCAAATATAATCTTTTGTATTCCTTAGATGAAAGAAATTCATGAAGGTTTGGAACAGCTTGAGGCTGAGTAAACAATGCCAAAATATTTTTTGAGGGTGCCTTTTAATGCATGAATTAATGTGGAGAGATAATTATACCCATTCAAATCCCACATTTTGAAGTTACTTTTAAGCACTGGCAATAGCTCAGTCATTCTCGGGGTCAGGAATAAATTTTGTTTAACCCCAATGGCAGCACATGACTATAATCAACATCTCGTTTTATCAGTGCTGAAACTCCTTCAAAACAACAGGCAGTACAATAGACAGACCCTTATCTGCAGTGTTAGTTGACATGTTCTTCGAAGATTAATAAAAAGGCTTTTGGGTTTTGAGGTCTTGGCACAAGAAAGGCTGTTTTCACGAGGGCCACATTCAGTTCAGTTCTGAGGTCTGGATTGCATTTTGTAGGTCATCTCCAATCACCGTCTTTCATGACCTCCTGTGTTTTGTTCAATTGGCCAGACTTGGTGTGTGTGATTGCAAATGTGAATCAACTCGCAGTGCAGTGTAAGTTTTAAACATAAATGCTCTGTTCAGGTTTCAGAATGTTTAAAACAGTGATATGGTTACAGAATATCAGATATGAAAAATTACCAGCCTATAGTTTTGAAACAAATGATCGAGTAGAGGACTTCGTAAACAGCAGTAGGGGTTCTTATGGAGCAGCGAATATTATCTCTCCGACTGAGGCCATTCACTTCTGAATTGATCTGCATCAATTCACAAGCTATACTAATCAGATGTTGTCCGCTTCCTTACCACATTTAAAACCCATACCATGACCTCTTCTCTCATATCTTGTTACATCTGAAAACTTTCACGTTTTGGTTTGACATGCTCTCTAACCCTGTAATCACAATGGGAGTATCTTGCCAGTGGGTTTCCCTGTCTGACGCCCAGGGGTCCTGCCACTGTGTTTGGCCACCCCATGCAGCCTAGGTAGACAAACCCTTTAATGTGAGCTTGAGTTTCAACTGCATTGGTGTAAGTTAGTAATGGATCCCTAGAACACATCAACTACACTATAAACTAGCTGCCAATCAGAAGCCGCTCCACTGAATAATTGATCTGTTTCCATTTAAGGCTTCAGTCTTGTGTCAAAGCAATGAAATGAGATATTTCTGCTCTTTTCAACTGTATTGATAGAGAGGACTTTCTCTCCCCAGAGGCCAGATTTCAGCTAATAACCCTGAAGGAGTTTTGAAGGGTATTACAGAGAACTCTCGCTGATGGGTTTGTTTTGTGCTCACTTCAGGTTTGTTTAAATGCCATGGGATTGCACAGAAACACATTTTGCATGTATATGTTGATTTCAGTGGAATATACCAGATTAAGTAACAGGCATCCACATACATGACAATGTAAAGAAAACGTAATGAATAACTTGAAGGAAATACAATATTCCCCACAAAGTCAGGAATACAAGATAAGAGATATGTCTTGATCAAAATGATATGATGAGTTCATGATTAAAACTATTGAAACAAATATCTTCCAACACACTAAAAATAGATTTAAAAAAAGCCAACAGACTCAAAATCAACTTTAATGAGAAGTTTTCCAAGCCCATGGGCAGATTTTTGTTTTAAGCTTTGTTCAGTTTTTGAAAAAACAGCACTTAATTTCTTGATATTGCATTTCAAGCAAACATATCATGATTTAAGGATGTTTGCATTGGAAAGCAAAAGTTCAAAGAAGAAATTGAGATCAATTTATTCAACTCGATATATTGTGTCAAATTATGACCATGATTGTGGTTGTTGGATACAGTTGGACAAGCATGATTTTATGATGGATTCATCATGTCATTTTCTGTATAATATTTTAACAATATTGGTGCCACTTTGTTTTAAAAAGTCATTCTAAAGGTACCCTAGTACCTGCAAAACTTCACATGGCAATTGTTACGCAACAACTGCATGCATAGTTAAATCCAGATCAGGAGCATTTGACATTAGTGACACAAGCAGAGCAAATTCTTACATTTCAGAGGAGGAGTATTCAGGAGCTTTCATCCTAGTGCCCTCCTTCAGTCGGCAGCAGAATTCCTCATCAATGTGTAAGCCAGGGTAAGGGGAGGCACCTGGGGAGAAGAAAGAGAATAATGGGGTTATCAAGACTTTTCCATGAGCTCTGGCCACTTCAAAGGGACTGACAAGAAACTCACTAAACTGTGAAGTGGGTTGGGAGCACAGAGAGATCAATGGAAAGACCTCAGCACAATCAGCATCACTGGGGCTGATGAGGACAGCCGACTACACTTGGAAACTCTACGCAAAGCTGTTTTCTTCTAAAACACTACATTATTAAGACCGCGTGAATTTGCAGACGGTTGAGACTTTGCTCCACACTTGCAAAAACCATGATTCATGAAACAATATTTTCATTTACTCAACTGCAATCCCTTTGATAATATCTGATAACCACTAAAATATGCAGATCATAACAATGAGGGTCAATCTTTCATTAAGCCCCCCCTGACATGGATTAGGTAGTCATTAAAAACAAATACATTAACAGCACTCGAAATCTCCTGCAACTTTGGAAATGCAGTGCAGAGTGCAGTAGACGTGGAGTGCCTAAAAAAACAGGCAGATGAAATTGAAATCCACAACACAAAACATAAGAGTGTACTTTGGGTGCGGTGCAAATTTTTCTCTCATGGACACTATCAAGTAGCAATAATAATTTTATAAACTTTTCGTGTTAGTCTATTTGACACCAGCTTAAGTCAGCGCAGCTCAGTGGTAGTGACAGCTCATAGTCATCAGTTAGGATCCTATTCCTTCAATATCACTAATCATTTATTATTCACATTGTGTTTTTTTTGTATGCTGCTTTATTTCAACATGCAAAATGACACCCTAATATTTTCCCACAGATTTGACTGAATCCATTACAGTTACTGTGAAAGTTGGGGGAATTTCCCGGTGGTTTCCGGTTCATTTAATAAGCATTTCAAACTTAGAATAAATGGTAATCGATTGCAGACAGGCAATCTTATAAAGCAAAGTATTTCAAGATAAGTTATGACAGTTTTAAATAACTACGTTCCAATATTAAGACACAAAAGTAGCATTGCTTACTTCATCATATCATTCAACCATAAAAACATTAATTACTCACTCACTCAGTTTCCTTCAGCTTATTCAGTTCTTTACTGGAGCACCCGAAGGAAATTAATTAATTGTACTTCATTATAATTAAGGTCAGCACAGTTGCCTCACAGCAAGAAGGTCACTGGTGCGAGTCCTGGCTGGACCAGGAGGCCTTTCTGTGTGGAGTTTGCATGTTTTCACCGTGTCTGCGTGGGCTTCCCTCAGGTGCTCCGGTTTCCCCCACAGTCCAAAGACATGCGGTATAGGTTAACTGGATAAACTAAAATTGGCCATAGTGTATTACACATAGTGTATAGTGTGAATGAGAGAGTGTGTGGGTGTTTCCCAGCACTGGTGGTTGTACTCTCAGTGCTGCGTTATAGCCGGAAGGGCACCCGCTTTGTAAAAAAAATAATTGGCAGAGAAGTTGGAGGTTCATTCCATTGTTGCAACCCCTGATAAAGCAGGGAATAAGCTGAAGGAAGTAATTATAATTATACTTAATTAATTGTACTCAGGGCGACGCGGTGGCGCAGTGGGTAGCACGTTCGCCTCACAGCAAGAAGGTCGCTGGTTCGAGCCTCGGCTGGGTCAGTTGGCATTTCTGTGTGGAGTTTGCATGTTCTCCCCGTGTTCGCGTGGGTTTCCTCCACAAGTCCAAAGACATGCGGTATAGGTCAATTGGGTAAGCTAAAATTGTCCGTAGTGTATGTGTGTGAATGAGTGTGTATGAATGTTTCCCAGTGATGGGTTGCAGCTGGAAGGGCATCCGCTGCGTAAAACATATGCTGGATAAGTTGGCAGTTCATCCCGCTGTGGCGACCCCAGATTAATAAAGGGACTAAGCCGAAAAGAAAATGAATGAATGAATAATTGTACTCAAACAGTTTTTGATTTCTACACTAATACTGTCCAGAAAGCACAAAAATGTATAATGAAAAATTCTGTTTAATTACAAATTAATAAAGTACAGTAGAATTGAATAATGATGTCTAAAATTGCATGTATATAAATAGTGACATTAAAATAGTTTTCTCAGAGCCTTTAATGACAGAGGCCACAGACCTTTTTTTTTTTACAGTCAATGCCAAAGACACATTGTACATGCACGATAACCTTTAATGGTAAATGGCACAGAGGGGGACAGACATTTACATTAAATGCTGCCTGGTAACTGTGGGTTTACATTTCCAGTGGGGAATGAAACCTGATCAAACGGAAAATGATTCCTCTGTTTAATGACTTCTATTTATGATAAGAAAACACACTGTTGAAGTTCACAGATGTTGTTGCACTAGAGGAATGAAAATTGTTTAGTTTTTTTCTTCCCCCAAGCTGACAACGCAATCCTTTTTGTTCCCCAAGGAAAATTTAACAGCAGCTGACAGTTATTGCCCTCTACATCTGGAGGAGGTTGATAGCGCAGGGCACCTCATGAGCAGCCTGGTTTGTGCCAGGTGTGTTTGATTGAGGACCCTCAACTTCGTTTTTATTTCCATTCGGATGGAGCACAGCATTTGTTGAGCTGCCATTCTGCTGTTTGTGTTTAACTTTGAAACGGGTGACGAATCCTGTCTGGGCTTTTTGCTTTGCTGTAAAATGCACCGAACCAGTAAAGCAAACAAACAAAGTCTAAGCAATGTTTCTATAGAAGAAAGGAAGGAAAAGCTGACACTTTGTTTCATGGAAAACAGAGCCGAAAACTTAGTTCCAAGAACTGAACTCACAGTGAACACATGCAAGCTTAATTATTCTTTGATTGTTTCATAATCGAATCTCCACAAAATGTTAAATCAACAAAAAGTAAAGACATAAAGCATTAGAGAGTATTTTAAGTTCCTGAACTGTTGCAACAGTGCTATGTGTGTCTTCAATCAGTAGTAGTTAAATAAAGAGTATGTAAGTTACGCTCTTAGGACAGCAATGGTATTTACCAAGAGAGAAGATCTCCCACATAAGCACTCCAAAAGACCACACGTCACTCTGAGTAGTATAGATCTTGTCAAAAATCGCCTCTGGCGCCATCCACTTTAAGGGAAGTCTAGCCTGTTAAAAAAAAAAAAAAGATAAGTGAATTATGTTAGAGCCACTGTCACCTGTAAAGCTACCATTCCCAATTATTATTCTGCATTCAATATCGTGTAGCTTATAAAACACTGTCTATTTGATTATACAATCTGTGTGACATCTTGGCTCACACTTGACCACAAGAAAACATCCTTTGACCAGAACAATATTTTCAGGGCTTATAAAATGACTATCAGCATGCCAAAGACTCTTGGCATTCACAGAATTATTTTATCTTTGTCCAGATGAACATTCACAGCGTCAGTGGTTTTTGGACTGTTATCATTTGTGTCCATCACACTAAGTAGTTTTGAAACACTGTGTGCATTATACAGACTTGCTGCACCATGTATCCGTGACCGACATGAAGTAATTGGATAATACACCACACTTACGTCTCCTTTGCGGACATAGTCTGGGTCCTTGTATATGTCTCTTGCAAGTCCAAAATCGCAAATCTTCACAACATTGTTTTCAGACAACAGGATGTTACGAGCAGCCAGATCACGGTGAATACACTTGTAGAAGTAAAAGAGAGATCCTATTAGATTGAGTTATACATTCGATACCTTGAATTTGAATTTGTTTTAATAGTGGAAATATGTTGTGTTCTTGTATCCACTTTATTTTTTCTTCATACTTTAACTGACTAGGCAAAGTGTCTGTAGTGAAGATGGGTTTTTTTTGTCTTATTTGAACCATGTGTGGCATTATGCTGTCAGAAGAAGCACATGATGGAAAGCTGCGATAATATAAAACATGTGGAACTGCCATTGGTGAAACTCTGACCTGAGGTGAGATCTGCATCTTTAGTTTGTGCCAACTAATCTCATCTACTGGATGTGTGTCATTGAGTGTGTTGGATCAATAAAGTAATTTGAGTTTTCATATTCTGCAGTTTTGGACAAAACTTCGCAGAGAGTTGCCAAAATATAGAGATTGATTGTTACTATAAAACATAAAAAGCCAGAAAATTGTTTAAAAAGGAAATTGGTATTAAAATGAGCTGCCACAACAAACTAAGAATACAACGATTCATTGAGCCATTTTTCATGAAATCTTGAATAGGAAAAGCATGACTCTTACTTTTCTCGAAGCCAAGAACTCCATGCCTTTAGCCACTTGAAAGCTGTAGCAAATCAAGTCTTCCAATGTGAGCACTTTCTTATACAAATCCTCTTGCTCTGCAAGAAAAGGGTAAAAGAGCATCAGTGGCTAATCAAAACCATTTTCCCCCAAAAAAGGAATTACTATGAATCCACATTGTCTATCAAGCTTGAGCTTCCCTAAATCCCTTAATACAGTCATAAATCTACTGTTTACTATCAGTACATCCGATAAGGAGACACAATGAAACAACTTCTTTATAGATGCAGACTGCAACGTGCAGTTTGTCAATGATCCTCAAGTGAGCGGCTTGTGGGTGGGTCATCCACCTGAGTAAACAGTTTATCAAACCAGAAATAACCGGCGTGGGACTGCGCAACCTAATGTACCCATAGCAGACAAGCTCTGGTCTTGAGGCAGGAAATTAGAAAAAGCTATGTGCGCAGTAGGTGACAGTGGCTCGTACAAAATATCAGTTGTATTTATGATTCCCTGAGGAAGCCACCTATCAGATTGAGGGGGAAAAACAATCAGCGGAGCCTTGAGAGGAGAGAGGGAGGGGCGGAGGTGAGGCAGGGGTTGGAAGGGAGGAGGGGAGAAGGGAAGGAAGACACTCAGTCGCTACCTTCCTCCTCTTCCTCCGAGTCGCAGTAGCTCTTATCTTCAATGAAGCCGGAGCTGGCTGAACTTCCGGTGCTCGCCACGCTCTCCAACCTGCGCTTGATGAGCTCGCTCAGATCACAGCCTGAGCTGGAACGCACAGCCTTACCGTCCTGAGACTGAGGGGAACATACTATGGTTAACATTATGCTCACCATGTCAAATCACTGCTGAATGAACAGGAGGATTCACTGCTTACCTTGTAAACCACAAAGTCACCCCTCTTACTTCTCAGGTAGTTGGAAAGATTTCCATACTTGCAGAATTCCACGATTATCATTAGGGGGCCTAAGTGTAAATCAAACCAATTGTTAAAATTGAGCAGAAACAAAATGGTTGAATGTCTAATCTTATCATCCTCCTCTTACCTCCACGCTTTGTGCAGGCTCCTAGCAGATTGACCACATTGAGATGATGCCCAATATGGATCAGAATCTTCAGTTCAGACATTAGGGCTCTCCACTCATTATTTGTTGCTCCCACTGTTGAGTGTAAAGGAAGTTGGAGGAGAGGATAAAAGGAAAAAAACTAATTACTGCAATGTCCTGCGTGGTCGGAAAGGATTTTTGTTTGGATTGTTAGGAAAATGTATGATTACATTGTGGTGTGTCTCAAGGATGCAAGGCTGACCATCCATTACTGTAACTCTCATTTTAAATGGAGATTTACTGTCAATATTGTGACGCAAATGACCTTGTGCATAGGTACTTCTAGACAACCTGTCAATTTGTCATTCTGTTCTCATAGAGCTCACGGCTTGCTGTCAAAACTGAAAATTCTGTCATCATTTACTCACCCTTTACTTCTTCCTAGCCTGTTTGATTTTCTTTCAACACAAAAGGAGATATTTTGAAGAAAGCTGGAAACCTGTAACCACTGACTTCCATAGTTTTCCTACTATGAAAGTCAATAGTGACAGTTTTTCAGCTTTCTTCAAAATATCTTCTTTTGTGTTCAACAGAATATTCATAAGAAACTCATAAAAGTTTGGAACCACTTGAGAGTAAAGTAAACAGTGAGTCAATTCTGGCGTGAACAATCACTTCAAACTAATATCTTTTCCATTTCATTTTACATTTAAACAACTAAATTAATTCAAGGTCTTACTATTTAACTATCCCTATCCTGATTATAAACGAAGTATTACACTATATACATTTATGTGTGTGTCCTAAATAGTTTGAGCAGCGCTTTGATAATCAAGATAAACATTAAGTTCGCACAGAGAAAATCACAGGAAAGTATAAAGCTAAACTTCAAAGCCTGTCATTGTTTTAAAGAAACCTTAAACAGACAACATAATGCACGCCATAAATTATGTTGTACAGATCAACATCTGGAGGCAACATTGTTATAATCCGTCTAAAGATCTGAATGAGAGAAACAGCACTTTACCAGTTTCTCAGTAGTTTGAACATGGTTCTAGGGAAATTTGTGGTCAGGAACATAATCCTGGTGACCTCTTGAGGTCGTCGAGTCAGACTGGGGGGCTGTTGTTTTAACACATCAGCTTTCCTGTGGTTTAGGCCCATCAAAATGACATTGGAGAGCTATGTTCAACGTTGAGCAGTAATTTGAACATGATTCATACCAAAGACACCTCACAGTGACTTTTACTGAGAGGAATATTGGTGCTCCTAGTTTTAAAGTAGGCTAAGGAATGAACTCAGCATGAAATGTATTTAAGTGAGTGAGTGAGTGAGTGAAGTGTAGTGTGGCCAAGTATGGTGTCCCATACTTGGAATTTGTGCTCTGCATTTAACCCATCCAAGTGCACACACACAGTTAGTGAACACACACATACCGTGAACACACACCCGGAGCAGTGGGCAGCCATGCTGCGGCGCCCGGGGAGCAGTTGGGGGGAACGGTGCCTTGCTCAAGGGACTCACCTCAGTCGTGGTATTGAGGGTGGTGGAGAGTGCTGGTCATTCACTCCCCCCACCCCCAATTCCCGCTGGTACCGAGTATCGAACCAGCAACCTTCGGATCACGAGTCCAACACTCTAACCACCAGGCCACGACTGCCCCACCATATTTATGATGTCAAAGGGAGGACAGTCACCTTTTGTCCTTGAAATGTTAGATTTTTTGTAAATGTGAAACAGTCATTAGTTGATTGAAAAGGCTACATCATTTAAAATGCGTGTAGACAGTCGATTTAATAATTTATTAATTTGACAGGATTCAAATGAAGGGAACTGCTTTTTATTAAGGACTGACCTGTGGTGCATGATGAGGCATCAATCTTGCCTTTCATTATATGATTAACGCACAGGGAAGATTAATATAATGACATGAGTGGAAATGCGTATCTAAAGAGTCGACAGATTTATCATCATCAAGAACAGACGAAACACCACCAGCAGAGCGGCGCTCATCACTCTGCCAGAAAACACCCTCACTAAACAAACGCTACAGCCAGTTGACCAGACGGAGAGAGTTTAGACAAATACAGTCCTGCTAGACCAAAATATTTGTTTTACTTTAATGCATGACACAAACTCCCCGTGTTGATTCAATATTGTGGCGTTATAACAAAGATTTTTGGAAAGTAGCAGTAAAATAGCAAACATCAACCAATTACAGAAGGTGAACTGTGCTGGTCCTGGTTCAGTGTGATCTAAGAAACATCTGTTCAGGGGTCGCTGATAAATGCTACGTGAGTATTTGCACATTCAGTTCGCTTTCGTATGCTGTTGTCCAAGTTTTTATATCTGTGGATTATCACATTAATGCAGAACGCAATACCCCGAGCAGCTGCTAATTATCTTCATATGTACTCAAGAAACATGCACGAAAACTAGTAGATTCACAATGGACAGGCTTTCAATCTCTGATTAGATATACAGGACAAATGCCTACAATACTGTCATAAAAAGGCTTTGCATATGATTTTATTTTAGCAAATGTGTGATGTGAGGGAATATACAGTAATGTTGGTCACATTCATCTAAGTACTTTAAGTTCTTGTACAGTTTTTCTGCTGATCTGATAGCCTTATACTGTGGGGTCTAAAAGTCTGAAACCACAAACAGCAAGTTAAAAACTTAGTCACCGACTGAAAAAGTAAAACTGGATAAACACAGACAGATTTATTTTTGCTTTCACTGAAGCATTCTTTGGATCACTCTCAAATTATGCTGAATAAGGTTTTACACAAACGTCTGAAGGTCTTTCAGCTCGATAGCTACTGTCAATCATGGTACCAGACCAATAAATAAAGATAAAAAAATTCTTTCCACTTATCATTTCAACATTCATATAACTGATAATATATAATCACATTTGGAGCCCACTAAAAATAATACGTTACAGTTACCTTTCAGCATTTTCACAGCCACTGTTTTGCATGTAGAAATCTTGTCGATGCCAAATGCAGAGGCCTCTACAACTTTTCCAAATGCTCCATGGCCCAAAGTTTTACCTGTTAGAAAGAGAAAGAGAGAGAGAGCTCCTACATGAGTTTGCCGTGTCCTGGGGGCTCATAAATCAAGCAGGATGCCCTGTCAGGAAAGATGTGAGGCTCTAATTAAAACAGCCTGCTGAGGCTGGGACTGCCTGACTGACCCTCTACTGAGAATTCAAGGAGCAGTTAAGACTGAACGACAGAAGCTGATATCTAAAGGCATAATATTTTCCTCAGAAAACTTAGACAACCTTGATGCCCACCGTTTTCAAACAACAGGCCTGAGGATTAAGGCAATTAAAAAACAGAAAGAGCCAATTGTGTTGAACTATGTACGACTAAGTTTTGTATGCTTGGCTCCTTACAAATTCAGTCCCACAGGAGAGAAACTTCAATTTGAATTAATTAAATTCTTACATATTTTATAGTTATTTCTTCTTGACAGCAGCTTTGCATTTGTGTGTTTTAATTTGTTAAAAGCATTTTAAGAGAAACTTTGGTCTGAATGGAAAACACAATTTGAATAAATGGGATCTTTGAACTCACCGAGTCTGAGGCGATCTTGAGGAAACTCCCATTTGTTGCTGTCATATGGTAGACGGTCACACTGCTCATCGAGAGGCATCTGTTCAGGATCCATGATGATGGACAGGTACCCTGTCTTTAAATCTGCTGAACTTGGCTGGTAGAATAATAAAATAAAATTCTTAAAAACTGAGAAAAAGCATAACAGGATTTTGTCATTATTCCTATGTAGGTACATGGCTGCTTCGATGCTGATAATTCTTATTGTCAGAGCAAGAAATATAAAACAGCTGAGCAACTCAAGAATGTCGGTTATGTAAGCACTGGTGGACAGAAACACATAAAGTCAGACAGATTTGTATTTTTTACAGAAAAATACTTTTATTTAGCAAGGACACATAAGAACTATGAAATGAAAAAACGTAAAAAAATTTGAAACAGCTGTTTCAACACTGACACTAAGAAGAAATTAAGCAACAAATCAATGACACTGGTGCAATGATACTGAACATTCAGCTTTGCTATCATAGAAATACATTGTAAATGTATTAAAACAAAAAATATATTTTATTTACTATACTCTTTTATTTATTATAGTCATGATGAGCATCAACATTTTACTGACCCCAAACAGTTATGTAGAGATATAGTTTAAATATAATAGCAGCAAAGTCCTTACCTTTCTTAATTTGCGGATAAAAAGAATAAGCATAATCCACAGGAATGTTGCTGCTGCTCCAGTCGACACCAAGATGATGACCTCAATATTTGGTTTACCATCTTCTCCTGTATGCAGATACAGCATGTTTTCAATGAGAGAACCATCTGTACCATATTCACCACATACATTATTCCAACGGATTAAATATTACAAATGTTATTTGCACATATAACCATGTTATTGTTAGGGGGCAGTTGTGGCCTAATGGTAAGATAATTTGACTTGTAATTGAAAGGTAAGTGAATTTCTATATTGAAATGAGGGCTACAGTTTACAGGCTACAGAGGTGCAGGGTAGAGATTTTTTTTTCATTCAGCATCACTCTTTCCTTCAGCTAGCCCATCTTTCAAACCCTCTGCCTCTTTAAAGAGATATCTCATCAGTCATTAATGAACATCCTCAAAGACTACATAGAGGTCAACTCCCTTGTGAAAGCCAAGGACCCTGATTTTAACTTCCAGACTCCCATGATAAAACTCTGGAATTTGCATGGTATTTCTGGCAGCCTTAGTCCATCCTTCTCACTTGATAGTTATTCAAAGTTTGGCCAAAAAAGGCTATTTATCCTGTTTACATTACTATATGAAAACTTGGAGAGCAGTGCTTGAAGTTTTTGCAACATCTTTACAATGACTGACAGGATGTTTCATAACAGGACAATTTGTACAGTTATTGACTAATTTTCACATATTGAACAGTCTGTAACAAAGACTTTCCCCTTGTTGAAAGTTGAAACTCTCTTGTTGTCTATGAAAACATTCATAGACAATATTAATGTAATATTACTGATATTAATGTAAAGGACTTGTGACATTATTGCAAGGAAGATCAAAAGGATGTGGCATTTACGCATGCTTCTGAGAGCTTTTTTCAGTTCTAGAAAACATAAAACGAATGTGTTATAGAGCAGTTATATGTTATAGAACATGAAACTGCCATTCAGTGTACAAAAAAGAAAAGAAAAAAAAAATTCTGTCCTCTAAAATCAATGTGTCATATAAAGAAAATGGATTAATTTAAATTACTCTCAAATACATTAGGTGTGCAAGCAATAATTTGCTGGCTGCAGTTAATATAGTGACCACAACTAATATCATAGCGCTATAAACAAGGGTTTCAGAATTCCATATAGTGTGTAAAGTGCACAATTTATGTTCTATATCATGATTGATGAACAAAGAAATAAAGGCAGGTCAAGATTTTGTCATCATCCAAGTACTCACCTACTACAGTAATGACCGCGCTGGTTTTTGCTTCCCCTCCATCATTGCTGGCACGACACTCATAAATGCCCTCATCGTCCTTCTTCACCCTCTCAATAATTAGAGTGCCATCATCTTTTAGAGTGATTCCTGAAAGCATTATTAAAAGCAAAATCAAACATTTACACCACACAAAATGGAACAGTCCCAGGTCTGGTGACATATCTACATTTAAAGACATGTATTGTTTTCTCACCTGGCCCCTCTGTGACAGCAGTCTTGTCTTTGTACCATGTGATAAAGGGTGCTGGAACACCATACGCCAAGCAGGCCAGTGTCAGGGTGCTGCTGCTGTTTACATCCTGATTGGTCAGATTCTGCACTAACCAGGGCCCTTGCCTCTCTGAGTCAGAAAACGGAAAGTTGCACATTATTCAAACTATAAATGCACCAGGAAAAATTTCAGTCCATCAACACTCATAGTATTCTGAAGAAATTTCAGCACCATGTTATTAGTACTATACAATATATTAGAAACAAATATATTATTAATAATATGAGTAATATGATAATTATGAATATATTATTTAAGAAATAATATATTAGAAATGTATTTTGAAATTATAGAACAATAAGGTATGTTCACTTTCTGCTGTATTGCACTGTATCATTCATTCATTAATTTTCCTTAAGGTTAGTCCCTTATTTATCAGGGGTCACCACAGCGGAATGAACTGCCAACTACTCCGGCATATGTTTTACGCAGCGGATGCCCTTCCAGCCACAACCCAGTATTGGGAAACACCCATACATTCTCACATTCATTATAAATAAATGTAACGTAATAATTGTGTTTTGTATTGCATTTATTTATGCGAATTATGCAAACATATAGGCTACTGATATAATATTGTAAATATTATTAGACAAAATAAAGACAAATTTGTTTGGCGTTTGGTATATGAAACTCACCATCAATAGTCAAAGCAGATGTTATATTGACCACTTTATTGGTGTTGATGTTTAAAGCCTGGCATTCATAGCCGAGTGTGTGGTTTCTGGAGACATTGGGCAGCTTGATTGACAAAGATATAGTGTAGGGCTCAATCCGCAGAGTGGTTTCACCTTTGGGCACCTTATGGCCCAGCGGATCATACCAATTCAGCCTATCGTATAGGTATCTTGTGCCTCTGCAGGTCAATGTAATGTCATCTCCAGCAACCGCAGTGGAGGGCTCAATCTCAAAAGGCTGTGGGTGATCTAGTAAAGATAAAAGAAAATAAGACAATTAAGAAGCTGAAGGAAGAAGATGAATTGACATGAAACATGTCATTACACACAATATATTCACTGTGTACTTTTCATGCATAATCTGTAATCGGCAAGCAGACAAAGCGTGACTAACTCACAAAACATATGGCTCAGAAGAGACCTGAAACTACACTATAGATGTACTGTTGAAAGACAATGTCGTTCTCTGGCCCACACTACAAACGCAAAGCTGCGCACACTGCAATGCCAGGAATGTCAAATTTGCAGTTATTTCCTGTTTCATCACTCTTAATTGGAAGCACGTTGTTGGCGAATGGCGGCAGCGATGGCTGACCTGGAGCATTACAATAGGAACCAGGCTAAGGCCATACCTCCAGGGAACCACTGAAATGCTTGTTTATTCACAGCAATATACGTCCCACCAGAGAAGACAGCTGTTATTATTATTTCATCCCTTTGACCAGCATTCCTGCGCACAAAGTCATCTTCACCTCTTGCATAGCACAGAATATTCTCCAGGGTTTTCGGTTCTTTTCTGGAGACTTGACATCCACCATTTTATCTCCTGTCTCCATTTTTATTGCACAGTTCTCATTTTTCACGCTTCGCCAATCCTCGGCTGCTGTTCGCCGCATTTTTTCTCATCATTCTAATCTAAGCAGCTTTGAAAAGCCTGACAGCCAACACACTCTTCATTACATAACTCAGTGAATGGGTTTCTCATTTCAGAAACATTTGACCCTGGTCAGCGACATATAAAAGTGATTCATTTTAAAACAGGAATTGGCATATTAGTGCCTGAGTCCAATCCAGAGTATGCGAGTGGAGCAGAAGAACAGGGACTGCATTTCCATGTTCTTGCCCAGAGTGAGGAACTTTTTTTAAACTACAATACTGCTCAATCATAAGCGTAAGTTGACAGGCGAGAAGTCAGCCAGAATTCACCATGTAATAAAACACAGTGCTATGAACAGATGAAACAAACAAGGATGCAAAATATTCATTCAAATATATAAAAACATTTCTTTTAAAATAACAGAGATACATGGATGTAACAAACATGGATGTAATAACAAACATCTATTTGTTATAGAAAAATATGTTGCTAGAAAATTATTAAAATATTCATTTTCTACATGAAAATAAAGTTGATACATTATTTTTATGATCCTCTCTCTTGACTATCAATAACTTTATGCTATGACTATAAGTAACTATTTGTTAATGTGACAGTTCTAGTACCACTCTCATACTTTTACTTTGAATCAATCAAATGAATCAAATCAAATCATCTATATGCCACAAATCCACAAATAACAATGTGGCATTAACTTTCAGTACATGCAAAATGACTAACATACCATCCACATAAAAAGGGATTCTCATGGTCCGGTTGCCAAGTTCATTCCTTGCTGTACAGGAGTAGATCCCTGACACATTAGCTGTTTTCAACACCAGGGTACTTACAGTCTAAGAGGATGAGAAAAGATCATTAGAAGTGTAAATCAAAATATTCTTTAACCAGGAATAACACAACATTTCACATCTCATAAATCACAGTAGGCATATCCACGTCCCATGTAATTTCCTCATACACATTTATATGCCAGGCTTAATATTGTTACCATTCAACTGGAACTCATCAATAGCCTAAGTAGACATAATAATAATGCAGGTTTTTGGCAAGAGACCAGATTACTGAGCTCTGTTTTCAGTTTCAAACTACATCTGTTTTCTTGGCCGTCACATCAAAGGTATGAAACACTCTGGGTGTATTTCTGGAGCAATATACCCATTTATCAGTTTACTTCCTGGGGTTTACAGACTGTTTATAAAACTTATTTGAAACTGAAGAAATACAGCTTTGGCTCTGAACAACAGGTATTTTAATTGTTTTTCTGTTTTAGTTTGTAAAGACGTACAACAGTCATATTTAATGCAAAAGAATTTTTTACAAAGCTTAGAATTTCTCTTGTAGACAACATTATACTGTTGAACAGACAGAAATGAGGTGTGGAGCTTTGTTAATGTAAATCTGTGGACCTGATGTAGTGCAATGGCATGTCGTTGTTTAGTCTTACATGAAGCTGATTTTGTTCTTGGCACACTGCACAAAAATATACATGAGAAAGCAGACATGTTTCCATCTATTACACTTACCAATCTATTTTAACTAGGCACTGAAATAGTAGTCTGAAGTTCAATTTATTAACACAATTTTCAGCAGAATCAACCTATACTGATATTACACATTAGTATATCAATGTATATCAAGCTTTTCTAAGCATTTCTCTGATGACCTTGTCAGAAATTTAATGTGACCTTCCTACTTTGTCTTTAAGTGGCCATTTCTCATTCCGTGGTTAAAAGGCACCATTTGAGATGGACCTTACCAGCCTGTTGTTCACAGAGCTGGAAAATTTATATGAGGTGACAGAAAGGAATTCACTCTAAACAAATCCCACCCTTTTAAACAGGCCTTGTTATCACTGTGCTTCGCCCCTGCCAAGCATCATCTATTTGTCACAAGAGCCTGTAAATGCAGCTAACCTCAAAATTTACACCTATTCCGTAGTGAGAGCGGACCTCCTTGCACAAGGGAGGCTAGGCATGATCGGTTTTAAATGATATTCCTACTGTGAGAATATACTGTGTCACATAAATCTTGCTGTGAGAAAAAACATATTTCTATATGCTGCACCAGAG
Organism: Danio jaintianensis; assembly: GCA_903798115.1. Lineage (NCBI taxonomy): Eukaryota > Metazoa > Chordata > Actinopteri > Cypriniformes > Danionidae > Danio > Danio jaintianensis. The sequence continues at coordinate 15,695,228 of CAIGQV010016735.1, read as the reverse complement.
TATAGTTTATACTTTGTGATTGTGACTTAAAATCATTCATAGCTTAGAGCTGATGGTTTGCATTTGGTTTATTGCAGTTGCATGCATGCTTGACCTCAACGTACAGTCACAATGAAGTGTAGAGGAATGCTAAAAATGAAAACCTGCACTTCATTAAGTTTAGGTCGAGTGGTTTCAGTAATAAGGCCTCCTGGGATGTTTTCCATAATGTCGGCAGTGTTCACTGTAACATTTGGCAGCACATGCAAAAGATGACAGAGTGACAGATATAAGAGCTCTGACTGCAACTACACACAATCTAGCAGTGGGGATTTATTCTTGGGGTGATAAGAATAAATTAAATCAGGCACTTGGTGAACTTGGTGTCCCCAAAGCTCACTTTTTTAAGTGATGTAAACAAATTTAAAGGGACCGCAATGACTGCCCTGTGTGTGTTTTAAGTCATCTTATGTGTTTAAAATCAAGCCTCAAACAATCAACATTCAGTGCATGAATAGTCCTGGGAGAAAGTTCTGTTTATGAAGACTTTACTGGCTTCATTGCGCTCACTGAGATGGACTGATATATCAGTATAAACTGTGTCCTGAGGCACCATTCAAAGCAGCAGCTGCCCTGTTTACTGGTCTCTGTTCTCCACTGAAGGTGACTGAAGCGTGATATAATTCACAGCAGAGCTAAATGAGCCTCAGCTATTAGAGAGAACACACACATGGTCACTCGCATGCACACAATGAATGCCATTCCTCACAAATCAGTTTGCACTTTAGGCAAAAAGACTACCGAGGCAGCATAACTGAAATATATCACAGATTGTTGCCTCTTTGAAGTTTTTTATTATATTGAGATCAATTTTCTCAAAATGTTTTCTAGAAGGGCAATTTGGTGATGTGAATGCTCAATAGAAGTTATGAGTTTTAAATGTAAGACAGATGTATGCAGTACATCCCATTTTCATTCTTCCCTTTTACGAATCAGCATTTTTGCATGAAATTATAGTCTGCCTACAGTATTTTGAGGTCAATTATTTTGGTCCAAAATAAGGCTGAAAGAATCATTAATCTGGATTAGCAACCTAGTTTCTATGTTATGTAAAAGCTTTGGTTTGCAAGCATTTAAACTAATAATTTTACAATGAAGTAGTCCATTTACAGTTTGCAGTCATTTACAGTCAGTTTACAGTGCATTTATTCTGAAAGGACAGTGTGATGACAGGAAGTGACGTTTTAAGGAAGTGCACTCAAACTTGGGATGCCCACAACGCTGTTGCACAATATATCGCTGCACTGTCCACTAGGCTAATGGCACCAACGTCTGCTTTTTAACTAACAATTAGTTTTTCCAGGTACACTTTTTTTATGTGTTATGTGTTTATGTCCTCTAGACATCATGATAATACAGTGACATTCAGGGATGCAACTGTAGCATCACTCAATCAGTGGAAGCTACTGATTCAACTGCAGAAATTGCAGCACTGTTCCCAGTTTTTTATCAGCTAAATAAATAAGTGCAAATCTCAGCATGACAGCTCCAATGATGAGATCTGTTTCATGTTAAATGATTTTTAAATCTCATGTGAGTGTACATTATTAAACAACATTTCTTCATATATAAAACAGAAATAATAAGGGGAAATACTGAGTACATCTTTGAAAAGATTTAAAAATGTATAAATAATTAATAATAATTAATAATTTTAAATAATGCACATAATACATACCCGGTTTTTACTTTTTAACAATCCAACCTTGCTGTTAACATCCTTTATCGGATTATGAGGAAAATGGTCAGTGACGTTTTCAACGGGAAGAGGATCAGTGTAAAGTCTGCATCTACCAGATAAAAAAGAAATAAGGAAAAAGTAAACATTCAGAGAAATCATAACAGTTGTGAAATAGAAACAAAAACCAATCTTTCTTTGGAAAAGAAGCAAACTGCTGAGCAATGAATGTCGTTCAGATACATTAAAATTTTGCCACTGAAGACAAAGCTTCACAGACACTGATGATTTTTTTTTTTCTGAATTTGAGCACCATGCATAGCAAATCATGTCTACAGGACAGCAAAGACCTGTTTTGCATCAATCTGAGAGGAGGAACAATTGGATTAATGAGAGTCGAGGTTGGAGAGGAAACCGCAGCGTGACAGGAAGGGCTGAATCAAGCATCACTGTTCAGAGGAAACACCCCCACACTCTGGACGGCTGAGATAAGGCTGATCCCAGACCTCCATGGTCAACAAGGGACAACTGATAACTTCTCACTGCTCCTTGATTAAGAAGACCTCAGAGAGATCACCTTCATGAGTGCAATAATGAGATCTCTAACGCTGGACCCTTCCAACAAAACACTGATTTAATGGACATTTAATGGCTATGTACACATCTCAACTAAAATATGACTAAATAGGGGATTCACTCCCACAACTCCCAAATCTTGAAGAGTGAATGTGTCCACTTTCTCTTTTGGTTGCTCCTCAAAAAAAAAAAGAATTCATTTCAGTTAGGCAAAATAAAAGAGGAATGGTTTTCTTCCAACTAGGGCATTGCAATTACCCTCAAATGCTCTCATTAGCTGTTGAAAATCAGGTCTTCTCACCATCTATATTATGAGCTGTTGTGTTTGCTGCCATCGCTGATTATATTTCAAACAGCCAAAGTGGTATTTTGGCACTGTGGTACAAAGCCTGTAGTATTTTTGTCGCAAATTTGGCAGCACTCTTCGACAAATAATTACTCTCAATTACGAGAAACTCTTGTCATGACACACCAGTTTAGGGGACATCTGCAGCGGTCATAAAAGTTCACTAAAAGCCTGGCATTTACGCTGGGATACTCTTGCCTTCAGCACAATGCAAGCTTGGGGAATGAGACTAATAAATTGTCCTTGCATTTAGAGAGCCAATAACTGCAAAATGTAGCTCTGGGGCTATTTTTCATCGATAAGCATACTTTATTTTGGACCGGTGTCAAGGAAACGGATGCAGATCACTTGAATAATGAGAGCAGTGGGTAAAAGCCAGCATTCATGTTAACACCTCAGCAAGAAATTAGATCTGCTATGTAGGAGTATGACAACTGTTTATGGAGCCACAAACCCAAATTTGTGGAAATGACAAGAATAAACACCCCATATTTCTGCTTTGACACAATATCCTGTGTTTGGAAGTTGTACAATCTTTATCTGGTGGAATACCAATTAGATGATGCATATGAAATCAGAAAATGAACAGTAAAAAAATGAGCACACTGGTTGACCTACTCTGTAAGATCAGCACTGGGGTCACACGGCTGCCAAAACCAGGTAATGTTCGGCATGGGAATCCCAAATGCAGTGCAGGTCAGCTTGTGCCTCTGGTCATATCTGTAGGTCTGGGGGCCTGCTGGAGCCACGTCCTCCTCAAAGATCTTTGGCTTCACTGTGTGCATATACAGAACATTACTTATTTAAAAATTCAGTCCCAGAAAAGAATACAGATAAGGATATCCAATAATGATGAGTAAGAATATTCATGTTTTCACAAACTTCAAGAAGAATAAGTAAAAAAAGAGCACTATTGCTTTTATTGACCTTTACAGCAGTACATCTGTGCTCATGAAACATCAGGTTCGAACATTTCAGCATTTGATGAATGAATCCTAAAATAGTTTCTTAATTGCAACCAGAAATCTTTGAACGCTGTTCCGTTGTTTTTGACCTTGGTTTTGCTTTTGGGTCTGTAATGATGTCATTTACTGGAGTTCAGGTTGAGGACAGAGAAGCATTGAAATAAATATTTTATATTAGACCAGAAACGGTAACCATACTTGTGTACAACTTTGGAGTGGCAGGTTTCCAAAATTTCTGGGTAAATCTGGGCAGCACATTGCTATACTCTCAGCTCTGACACCACATACCAGAGAAGAGAAGAGCGTATCAGTTCACAGGCTGGCTCATCAGTTCTCTACTTACTGTGATATCATCTTCTGTGAGTTCCCATGTCCAACACAATCAAAAATTGTTACTGGGTTTGCTCACAGGTGATAATGACTTGATTAATTACTTCTACTTTGATTTCTCAATTTCTCAAATAAGTTATAGTCTACATATTTTCTTAAAACTGTGTACAAATTTAAAGCAATCTAAAAGTCTGCTGATGTATTGAAATATATAGGTTTAAGTAATAACTATTTCAAAGACCAAACTGTGAAAAACATTAAAGAAAATCAAAACCAGAAATCCATTAATTTGATTGTTTATGTTTAGCTATGGCATCTCTATTTGACCCAGTGTTCTGTTTTTCAGTGCATTACCTCTGACTTCAAGCTTGTAACTGATGTTTCTGTAGAGACCCTTCTCCTGGTTTGACAGAGTGATAGTGAAAATCCCAGCATCCTTCTGCCTCACTTGTTTTATGGTCAGGTTGTAGCCCGCAGTTTCATAACATGTGGAATTTTCAGAAATGGCAACTCCATCTTTGTACCTATACAAATTTGCAGCAAAATGATATGATAAATCTAAATCTATTACTGTTAGCTGGTTACTACGACAATGAATCTTTGTTGTGGTTTCTTAGCCATATCTCTTGTTTTTATAATGGAAAGCACAAACTTACCACAAGACTCTGTCGGGTGCAGGAACAGCATTGACCCGAGGCTCAAACTGCACCCTTCTACCTTCTACAGTAGAGGTGAATTTACGTTTATTATGGGTCACATTGAGGAATGGATGTTCTGTAGAGAGAAACAGACAAAAATCTATTTAAATCCATTTAAACTCATAGCAAGAGTCTATTATTGCAGTGTCACAACATCCTCACCATAAACCATAACTTTGGTTGACGTTTGAAGCTTTTTAAATTCAATTGATCCTGTGCACATGTATGTCCCCTTGTCCTCCATTGTCACATTAGGCACGATTAATGCTTTAGACATCACTATGATCTGGGCAAGTTTGATCGGTGTTACGTTGAAGTGGTGAGTGCGATTAATCTGCAAACACAGAGGATAAATATCAGAATCCACTCTTACATAACGGCAGTTCAAATCAGATGACTGATGAATGTGTACAGTATTCATCTAGTTAAAACACAGCATCTTTAGAAGGGCTCTCAGTTACTCACCCGGCCCTTATGAAACTCCCACTCAAAGTGAATTCTGCCATTGTAAGTGGTCTCTGCAGTGCAGTTGAGGATCAGGGTGTCACCAACCAGTACTCTTGGTCTTTCTGGCTCGATGGCAAGGTTTTTAATTTCCATCGCTAGACAGAGAACAGGACATCAATTCAGGTTACATCATGAAAAAAGCTTTTGTAATTTACAATGTAATTGCATAACTGGGATTTTCCTCTTACTGTTAAGCAGTTACTTTTTTGAGCTATGCATTTTAGCAATTAAAATGACTTACTTAGCCTTTTAAGCAAGTAGACTGATGAAAATTCTGCGTTTTCCACCCTGGTCACGCATGTAATAAGATGGTAGCTGTCAAAAGGTTTTAAAGGGACCGTGAAACCTTTTTTTGGATCCCACTGCACCCCCCTTCTCACATCATCTGCCATAGAATTCATCTGCTGCGAAAAAGGAAAGATTTCATATAACTTTGTTGTGTGAAGCTTTTATGGCTGATGATTACTAGACAATCCAGTAATGAGCAAAACAGAGCTGAGTCAACTGTATACACTATTTCACTTCTTTTGTTTGTTCTGGGTCTAAGTGCCCTGCTAGAAAAGAAGGGAAGAAAGGATACAGGAAGGACGAATGCCACACATCTTCCAATGGCAGGAAGGTCATATAACTATCTGTGCCATCTGGCTTAGAAGTGTTTATCCATGGCAAAGAACAGTGAAAAAATGACTATAGGCCTGTTACATGGCCACTGTAGGAAAACACCAATCAATGAAATCTCTCACTTCCAGTTTAGAGGAAATATTCAACAGATCTGGCTATGACTAAAGAGGTTGTTAAAAGCAAACTTGATGGCCAATCTAAAATAAAATAAAATAATAAAATAAAATAAAATAAAATAAAACAAAACAGGCAAGCTGGACTATTTTTCTCCCTGGTCTTCCTGGACATGATGCATAAAAAATATGTTTTATTTATAGCCTGAGCTTCTATTTTAAGTGAAAAACAACAGCTCGAAACTACCTTCCTGTTCTTACAGGAAGCAGACAGAGTGACTCCTGAGCCTCCTTGAGCTTCCCTGAGCATATGGCACACTGTCTCTATCTATATACGTAGGCTGAGGCCTTTGATGGGTGTGAGAACCTCTGAGACGCCCAAGGTCCGATGCATTCTTCAATGTCAGATCATACAAAACAGTTTTTCATGCCATGGTTCCCGAGCCACAAAAAGCAGGTAAAACATTCACCTTCACCATATGCAGCCTTAAATTATATGTGAATATATTTACGTTCAGTGAGTTCAAAAACAGTGCTGCTAACATAAAATACTCACAGTCTCAAGGATAACGTTTTGGTTCGGGTATGTTGTTCTGCAGGGGACCACAAAAGAGGGATCATTTCGATATGCAAAAAGCGGATGTGGTAAACTGTAAGCCTCCACAAATGGATGATGGGGATCTGTCATTTAAATATTAAACAAGACAAAATACAGTGAGCACAAATGAATATACAAATCACAAATACAATAATGCAGAAAGAGCTTAGTGAATTTCGTGAACTGTTATGGCTGAATTCTAGACTTTGATCTAGAATGCAGACCTGGATCAATTAAACATTCCAGATAAAGTCAGATCACTTTTCTCTTTAAACAGCAAACAGCACACAAGCTGCTGGATAAAGAAACTGAAACAGCTTGGCAGGAGGAGATGTTACTGTACAGCAATGCTGTGAGATTGGCGTGATTAAACAAACAAGATCTCGTGTGTGTTGACAGTGTCCATGTAATAAAATATGTTTTTTAAACAAACTTATCTCACATAAACATTGGAATTGCATAGTGAGAGGAACCAGGGGACTATCAGGTATTAAAATGGCTATATGTATAGCAGGCTCCAGAAGAGGAGGAGGTCTGCTAAATAAAACAGCTGCTGAGCCAGATACATGGTGAGCTTTGTTGTCATTTTCACAGCTAAAGTTATCACAGTTCAGTTCTTTTGGGACATACACTACCATTCAAAATTTTATGGTCCGATTTTTTTTTACAAATGTTTTTGAAAAAAATAAAAATAAAATGATGCTCTCACCAAGACCCATCAAAATACTGTAAAGGCAGTTACACTGAGAAATGGTCTTAGATTAAAAAACTCTTTTTAATTAAAGAAAAAAATTCTAATTTCAAAAAAATATATAATAATACTATTTATTCAACTTTTGCAATATTGTAAATTTCTTTAACGTAACTTATGATTAATTAACTTACTGCAGTCTTGTTGAATAAAATGATTAAAATTAAATAATAAAAAGCTTCTTAAAAGTACATTCAGAAAACCCCTTTATTGCACTTCCTTAAAACTTTTAACTGCTTAAACAGTTGTTGTGAGGCACAGGAAAACTCTAAGTAGCACGCCAAACAGGAAATTATCAAAACCTAGGCTTCCATAACAATCCAACTCCGTTTCAACCTCTAAAGACATCAGCTTAATATAAAAGGCTTCCTTTTTGTGTCACTGATTTTCTATTTCCTATTGTTGTGACAGCTAGGTTCTGTCTTGCAGCCACGGTCCACTTCTCAGTGATTCAAATCTTCTAATTGAGTGCTGTCTAGTTGCTAACTCCATTGCCAAACTAACAGGTCTAAGGTTTTGTTGTAGCTTCAGTGAGGTCTACAATGAGGTGAAGCCATTACTTCATTTTTTTCTTGGAATAGTTCCAAGCCCCATTTTAAATAGAGAGACCTCAAATTTCTCTTCTGGCACATAATTAAAAAGAAAATGCCTTGCCCCTTTATTCATCCAGTTGGGAAACCAAAATCCATGATGTACAGTTGTGGGCAAAACAAAAGGACTTAGCCTAAGATGAGAAGGTTTTAAATAGTCTTAATCATAAATCACTGGACAAAATTTTGTTTACAAAATTACCTCAAAAATAAAGAACAGCCTTTGCCTTGGTTTTCTTTAGGGATGTGTTCGTAGTTCAGTTCTCATTGTCTGTCTGATCCAGACCAAAACAGTAAATGCTTTTTGCCCTGGATATTAGGATATATATTATAATCGGGATTTTTATTGGAAATGCCAAGCATCCAAAGCAACGCTGTCTGCTAGTCTACATGTTCTTTGTGCATGCACATCTGTATTTTAATCAGTTGAGAACTTGTAAATAGGTTATAAAATGTGTATATCAGTCAAACCAGTGCCAGTGTCTTTTTCTTTGGAGGTGGTAGACTCATCTTGTCATTGGTCTCATTTCTTTGGTGCGCTACTAAACAACAGCATTCTCACTTACTCAACTGAACTGTGCTAACAGAGTTAACACACATAGGTTCACTTTAATTGAAGTTTGAACACACCAAATTATTAAGCTTTGTAGGCAAACTTGGAGACAGCTTTTTACAAAAAAGAAAGTCAATGTTGTTCAAGCGAGTTTCACATGTAGTTTAATTTAAGACTACAAGGTTTAAATCTGGAATCAGAGCAGGCAAAAAAATAAGCCTGATGGACCTTTCCATTTTGCTGACCAGTGGTTTATGAATTAGACCACTAAAAGCTATACATGCGATAATGATAGTTTGAGTATTATGTAAACAAATCTCTCTTATCAGATTGAAATAGCCCTTTGAGCTGTTTACCAACAGAAAGCTTTATTTTAAGAAACTATTTTGGGTCAGTGCTAAAAATGTTAGTAGTCCTAACATCTTACCTTTAACAAAAACATATGTGGACACTTCATGATCGCTGGACTTTTTGTGACTGCATGTGTACATGCCAGTGTCGTTGTGCCTCAAGTTGTGTATGACTAGCTTGCTGCAGTGCTTGTGCAGTCTCTCCTCACACGACTCAATGCGTACCGATGACACATTTCTGCTAGCCAGCCTCCAGTGCAGCGCAGTTGATCCTCTAATGGAAGTCACACCAAAAACAAAACATCACCAATAAACAAAATAAAAAAGTTATTCATGATATAATTTACAGAACTAGAAGACAAAATCATCAAACGTTTACCAGAAACCACACACACATCCAGCAGCCTTTTTCAGTTTACTGATTACAAACATAACCATAAAAGTAACTTAACCAAATCAACTGCACATGATTTTTGATTGGCATACTGAGCAGTACTTCATGATTATGAATAAGGAGGGTTTATAGCTGAGAAAAATCTGTTTAAAACAAATAATTCATCAACTGATACTTCAACAATTTTTTTAAATCACTGGGTTAGCACTAAGGCTAAGAGATTAGCACTGTCACTGTGTGGAGTTTGCATGTTCTACCCATGTTTGCGTGACAACATGTGGTATAGGTGAATTGGAAAAACAAAATTGGCCATACGTGAATGAATGTGTGTGAATAAAAGAGTGTTTGGGTGTTTCTCAGTGGCGGGTTGCGACTGGAATGGCATCTGCCACGTAAAACATTTGCCAGAGGCGGCAAATTGGTGGTTCATTCCGCTGTGGCATTGAGGGACTAAGCTGAAGGATAGCTTAGAAAAAAAAAATCACTTTTGACTCAGAGAGCACATCAGATTCCTATTCAGCATTCCCAGCATATTCAGTTTATTTTGGAACATTTTACATGTACAGTTAGTGTCCGACTTTCACATGGGAACAGGTGTTTAGTGGATAATGTGCCCAACTTACATGTTTGTTTTACCAAGAGAACATTAAACAGAGAATCCCAGCAGAGAATCAGACATATCTCACATACCACCACTGCCGCCACCAGACTGATGGGTAATGCAATGTAATGTCTCAAATCTCTGTCCACAGCCAAAGACAGTATCAGCTTTTGGCTCACACATGGCCTTGTAGGGAAGCATTACATTAGTCAAGCTTCTTCAGAGTCAGCATTCCAAGCATGACAATGATCTCTCAGAGCACTGTGTACATTTCAAAAGCCTCTCAGTTCACTTCTCCCTCCAATAATTGGATATTTTGGGCCTATACTGCTTTTCTGACAGTCTCTCATCTCATGTCAAAACAAAAGCAAATGAGTTTATTTTTGAAGGGTGGTGGTGTGATATCAGCATGTTTGGATACACACCAGCTGCCCCCAAAAATCTTATCTTAATTTAATCATCCTCAAGTTAACATGACTTTTTTGAGGGGTCATGCAGATTTAGAACTATATAAAGGTGAGAGGATTATGACAGAAATTATTTTTTAAATGGACAGCATTTTGGGATTTAGATACTGGTCTCCAAAAGGAGATATTGGTGTTGTTTAGGGTTTTGTTTTATTTTTCATTGCAAAACTTTTCATTTTCTGCAAAAATACTTTTTAGTGTGTCCATGTTTGAGATTTGACAGAATTAATAATGTATAGTATTTAAAACTGTTGTCAGAGTCTACTGACAAGTTACTTTTTCAGTCTGAATATTGGAGTGCTTACAGTATAACTTCAGTTATACAGTGGCCTTTTTTAGATGCACAGAATATTCTGCATTGGTTTGTGTAAGGTATGGGACAGTAGATGGACACAGTACCTGCAAATGAGTGTGAGTGTCCCACCAACATGCTGAAGGTGTGTGTCTCCATCAGGAAGCAGTTGTGGATCAGGCAGACGAGATCCCTCTGTCAACCCTACAAAAAAACAAATAATAGAACAACACAAATTCAATCAGAGGCACACGATCTACATTCATGAATACAGTAACATAACTCTGTGTCTATACACAATGCCACAAGTTTACACTTGCAAATTACTGTAACTGTCATTAGGGTGAGTAAAAAATATAAAAAACATTTAACCATACAATTGCGTTACTCTCAGGAGAACACATGCATAAGCTTAAACCATAGTTAAGCAGACCAAAAAGAAGACTCAATTACATGAGGCAACATTTTAAGAACATTCCAGTGTGATTTGGACACTCTGATTCAGAATGTTATACAATGGCCTTTCCGCTCCCATGTGGAGCTCCAGAATCCAACTCAGTGCAGTCTAGTCTGTGCTGAACAGGTTTAAGCTGGCAGATATGTGGAAACAGCAGGCTTCAGTATGTGTATACAATTCTAGGCAGGCCAGAGGTACAGCTGTGCCCCCCACAGAGCGGTCACCTCTGTCAGCATGTGTGTGAGAGAACAAGGCAGACCCAGATGAATCAGATGTCCTTAAACACATCCTTCACATCACTCTTCACGTCTTCTCTTTCTGTCCATAATGCCATTTATACTCCGATGAAGAGATTCATTTAATTCCATCTCGTGAGATCTCTTCTGTGTGCTATTATTACAGTGAAGGTTCACTGCTGGTCTGGAGCCAGGTTAAGCTGATGATAGGAGCCATGAGTACACTCGGGACAGGAAATAGTATTATTCCCTCTGCTGCTCAGGACGGGTGACACTCGTCTCATAAGTGATTTCCGTCTTTTGAAGCTACTCCCTGACTGCTTTGTGTTGTAACAGGTTATTTGTGTTGCCAGGCAAAAAGGGGTTTATTTTAATTCTCTGTTTTAAAAGCAGAAGTCTTCTGGAAAAACTCCCTCGCAAAAAAAGACCAGCTTGGGGTCAGTTGGACTAGGCTGTGTTGCACTGTCTAACAAGTGGACCAACACAGAAATGCTGATTAGTTTAGCACTTTTGCACTTTAGATAAAAAACTGATGTTATGCAAATGCCATTTAAGTCACCATGTCACATTAAAGAAGTGTAAACTAAACTTAAACCAAAGGTTTCAGTAAATTTTAGAACCTCATTTAAAACTTTCATTTCTTAAGTGTCTGTTATTCCTGCAGCAACATTTTATGACATTCTTTTTTTAGGGGTAAAAAGAAAGTTGCATCACATGAGTAGCAGTACACTTTTACAAAACAGTGCTTTAGATTTTTTTATATAAAAATTTCATTTTTAGAAACGGCTTAAAAACGCACTGCATTCACAAAATGAACTTGCCACACCACAAATGCCACTTAATATGAACTTCCTCTCAGTGTGCTAGAGCATCATTGTTGTTTCACGGTCCAAGGTTAGTTAAGGGGAGCGGATGTAGCTAGAGCTATTCACGCAAAGTACACATTTCTATCAGCTTGATACTATCCCTCTGTCCAGAGGAGACATAACCAGACATAACCACAGATGTCCTAGTCAAAAAAAAGATCCTAGTCAAAAAAAATAAATAAATGCACTCCCCCTGTGGTGAGCACAAAAAATCTGTTCTGTAGATATTTAGACATCTTAGAGTTGTAGAACAAACATGCATTAAAAATGTCTTTGTGTCATGATTGATGAAAAACACCAACATCACAGCAGTCACAGACTAAACCTAAAAACTAAACTTTCTGCAGGTCCACCTCCTGTCTCAGACAAACGCAGTTCATCATGAAATGCTTATTTCCTAAAAGTCATATGTTGTACAATTTGTCCGCATGAGGCATCATCACTCATTCTCGTCAAGATGTTTTTAGAAACACAGTAAATCTTAATCCATTACATCAGCGTTACAAGAAGATATGGCTCCCACTGTACAGTTTCTAAATGAATCAATGACTCAAACTGAGTCTGGCTGCGTTTGACTTCTCTGAAATGTGTACCACACAGAATCACAAGTTTTTATGATTATTAGTTCCTGATCACGTTCACATATTCTTCTTTTCCATCAAAGGCGCATTCACAGTGTATTTTTGCATTCAAACATCAACGGTGAATCACATCCTATAAAACCTAAGAGCTCTCGCTGTCTTCACAGCTGCCCCGTTCGGCAGGGGCCCCCAGCAGCCCACTTAAGAAGAACACTTTCTCATATAAACCTCTTGTCTCTGTCCCTGTACACCCACATATTCCCACAGCACACAGACCCCCACCTGCCCCTGATGTCTGCCCAGTGCTGACCTCAGCGCGGCACTTCGCCCCCCTCTCCAACAGCTGTGTACTGCATTCCTCTAGCACAGAGACTGAAAAATGCCAAAAATGAGGCTTGTTGTGGTGCTTCAAGGGGCCTGGGACCTGGTTTCTATTATAGCCTATTAAAAACAATAGACAACCATGGAAGCATGGAAAAAACACAGTGCTGATGCTACGTGGGTTGCCATATTCAGCCTACGTGCCTCTTGTGGGAACAGCTAAAATACATGTCACTGTCACAAGGCTGTTCCTTCTGGCCTTCCAAAATCATGTGATCAGTCAATCATGGATGTTTGTATTTTAGTGGAAATCTACTTAAAAAAAAAAATCGATGTGTGGGTTTTCCATGGAAATCTGACTTCTGAAGCAATGTTAATAATCAGTATTGTCTTGCAAAACATTAAGACCAATAATGCGTCACTGGTCTCTGCTGGATGTTAAAAAGCTGGAACCTATGAAGTCAGATGATGCTTGGATTTGATTTTTTTTTACAGATGTAATTCAATTTACTTGTGTACTGTCTTTTGAAGAGAGGAAATCCTGTCGCTGCCCTGTAAGTGTTGGTCATAATATGCGGAATTCCCTATTCTGTGACTGGTACAAGACTGGTTGTGCTTCCCGTCCACCCATGTGATGTACAGTGCCGGTAAAGCAGTCTCTGAGGACAGGGCAGGGGGAATCTTTTTTTGGGCTTACACAACAATAGAAGTTAATTTATCATTTAACCTTGCAGAAAAATCTATTGTGATTTCAATAGTTTCCAAGCAGTGAAGGCCTCTCAATAAATAACAATAATGTAAAACAATATGGGCGCAGGACCACAACGTCAGGCAACTGTTGCACGCGACCAATCACGCATTCATTTCTTTCCTGTCTTTTTTGGAAGAAGACAAAGTACCCATCCGGGACTTATAACTCTGAAAATACAGGAATTTGTCAAGACAGAAATATGAGTTTTTGTCTACTTTAGCTGACATGCAATACTGTGAGTTTTGACAAAAACAAAAAATGCTTTAAAAAAGATAATATGACCACACACACAATTTTAGCTATTTGTTTATTGCATAAATTGTGTAATATGTCTGATAATGTAGTCAGCTGGTCATGCCAAAATAAACCCAGACAGGACAAATAGGTCTTGTACTGTTTATTTTGAAATAATGAACACCTGTCTGCACATAACAACACTATTTGTGTCTATTTACAATGTAAAAACATGTATATATTCTTATAATAGAAAAATGAATTGGAGTTTACATTTTATTATTATTATTATTATGACATGTAGGAAAATTAAAATTGAGAACAAAAATTACACAAATGACCAAACTAAATTAAGGATTTTCACAGCATGTTGTAATAAAATACCTGCTTACAAATGTACTAAAATTGATGTGGAATGGTTATTCTGCCTCTAATTATACTTTTATCTATTTTTGTTATTGTGACAATAATGTTTCACAAAATGTTCAAGGAGCTAATGGCAGACTTAACTCTTCTCAAAATCAAGACCACCAGCCAAAACAGTTGCTACTACACCTCCAACGGTGCTGCCTGCCTTCTTATTCATTGAAGTGTTCTCTTGTTGCAAGTCCCTATGCTACATCTATTGCTCCCTGCCAAGACGCAAGGTTAAGACAACAGCAATGGAGAATGCAGATTTGATTAGTTCCTGGATTGGTCTTCAGATGGACAAATTCAGAGCCAAAAAAACTATACACATACACACAACCTGCAAGAATAAAATTAAATAAGGTGCTAAATTAAACAGACAACATCTGGCAATTTTGGTTATATTTGATCACATATTGAAACAATGGGATATGACCTGGGAAACAGTCTCAATAAGTGGATTTGAATCACATAAGCTCCCACAATATGTTTGGGAGATCAGGGGATTGTGCTGCATTTCATGCTGGAGATTCTCCTTGAAATTGCAATATAACGCAACATGAGCAGCCATCATGCCTACACAGAAATCTGTTGTCTGTCAAAGAGAAAAGACAAATTGGTGGAAATACCCAATTGCCAATAAATAAAAAATTACAAAGATGTCTCCACAGCTCCTAGACTGATGTGCAATAGATGTCTCACATAATTTTGCCAAGCCTGAGAGAACAGAAACATGTCAACATGACCAGCACATTTAACGTTTCATGAGGGAAAAAAATGGAGAAAGCCACAAAGAAAGTAAAAACAAATTATGTACTGCACAGGCTATACTTATGTGAGATAAGTAAATGAGCTTGAATTGCATTTGGCTGACCCCTACCTACAGTATTCCTCCTAACGTGCACTGCTGATGAACGGATGTTCACAAGGAACTCCCTGAGCTTGGAAAATAAAATACAACCTAAAAGAAACACTTCACATTTACCCAGATGCTTCTCTGTTTGGTACATTGAAACAATTACTTTGCCATCTAGTTCAGAGTATTTGCACTTCCATATAAGCACACAGCACAATGAAAGTTTTTATGCAGAATCTTTAACTGTAAGTAGCGCAGAAAACGTAACGGTTACTAAAGTAACCCTCGTTCCCCGAGGGGGGGAACGGAAATGCTATGTGGAAACTTCCACTATGGGGATTTCGTCAGAAAGCCAATCATTCTGAAGAGTAATTAAACGGGCCAATGAAATGCCAATGAGTTGGCGGTGTCAGCGTGCACAGCTGGCAGCAATCATAATCAGCTTGTGAATAAGAATGCCCGCTGTGCCACACAACCACACCTTTTCTAGCTGAAGAAGCCGAACTACAGCTGTCAGCTAAGGCGCAATCCCTGTGGCGAAGGAACATAGCATTTCCTAACGCATTACAAAACGCCACAGTGATTGAACCTTACCACGTCGCTGGTGAGAGGTTTGCCAGGCTCCGGCGTGAGCGCACCATCATCACCAGAGACGCAGCCCACCAACGTGTCCCCTGGCCCTAACTTACCTTACTTACCTGTGAAGCACTTAAAGGCTTATTTATATTTTTTGGGGAGTCGTAAAAAATACACCTAGTTAAGATACTAGGAATTTTAAATTACGACAGTACATTGGGAAGCGTGCAGTCCCGATAGGGAGGACGCTGCGGAGGCCACCTGCTGCCCAATGGGGAGACCTGGTGGCAGGAAGACATATGGACTAACCCTGAAAAGGGGGAGAACACATATGAAGGATGGTTAGTGGGGAGGGAAGACACGGGCCCGCCTAAGAGGAGGAACTACACCGTGGCTGAATGAAGCATATGGGATCGCCAGCGGGGATCGCGCATAGCAGGTACCTATACCCAGAACGCGGGCTGACCAAGTGGGCATGCCAACTACGTAATGGGCCAGGCACCTGACTCCTCCGCTGAGTCAGATGCTGGGGGCCTCGGAGGAACTCTGCAGGGTTCGCCAAATGGGGAACTCAACTGAACAGAGTGAATAAGCGCACGAATCTCTGTGTTTAGAGAGAAAGGCGCAGCAAGCGTGTTTCAACACCGTACTGAATTTCCTCATTCACTGGCGTATCCAGCACACGTGAGGAAAATCAGCCCACTCAAAGATTATAGAATCTTTACGAATGTATTAGGTGTCGCCCAGCCCGCAGCTCTACAGATGTCTGTTAGAGAGGCGCCGCGTGCTTACGCTCAAGAGAAGGCGATACTCTTAGTCGAGTGCGCTCTCACTCCCGGGGTACGCGGCTCATCCTGGCATAGAAAAGCGAGGGAGATGGCATCCACTATCCAGTGGGCCAACCTCAGAATGGATATGGCACTTCCCGTCTGCCGATCATAACAGAAAGGAGCTGCTTAGAGTCGTAAGCTCTAATGCGGTCACAAGCGCCGAGCGCGAACAGGACACAGCAAGAAAGGGGCTGGGTCTGCCTCCTCCGTGGGCAGCGCTTGCAGGTTCACTACATAGTCTAAAGAAGCGCTGTAGGAACCTCGGGCACATAGGTGGGCCGGGGTCTCAGGAAAACGTGAGAGTGGACCGGCCCGAATTGCTGGCACACTTCGCTGACCGAAAATGCCTCCAGATACCCGACCCTCTTGACCGATGCCAACGCGACCAGCAGAGCTGTCTACCTGGACAGAAAACTTAAAGATACTGAGTCGAGTGGATCGAGCAGACCTCTCCTAAGAGAGATCTCCAAGTGGGTATGAGAGGGGGACAGGATTGATTTAATTAACCAGCGTCTCGCGCCTCTGGGAACTGGATGATGAGGCGATGCTTTCCCAGCGCGTCGCCATCCCCGCGTCCTCAGAGCGGGGATGATCGTAACGCCAACCCCTCAGTGCGAAGGGGACAGCCTTAGCTCAGCCAGCTGAAGGAGGAAAGCATCACACTGATCTGGCATGTCCGGGGTCTTTCTCGGAGAGAAGTACACCACACAGCGAATAGACTCCACTTCAGGGCGTAGGCATGCCTCGTAGAGGGTGCTCTAGCCTGAGTGACGGTGTTAACCACCGAACCGGTAAGTCACCTAAGTCCTCCACGCTCCATCTATGGACCTTACACGTGATTCCAGAGATCTGGGCGCCAGATGGTGCCTGTTCCAAAGAAGAAGGAGCTTCTTCAAAGGGATATGCCAGGGAGGGGCCGTCACGAGGAGAGAGCTGAAAACAGATCAGATTGAGCCAGAGGCGCAATAACAGACCTGGTCCTCGTCCTCCCTGACGTAACACAGTATCTGCGAGAAGGCTCACTGGAGAGAAATGCGTATTTACGCACGCCCAGGGGCCAGCTGTGTTAGCCAGCGCGCAGAGCGCACCTATAACAGCTGGACAGCCGGGGGTGGAGTCTCAGTTTTCCCGGGCGTGAACTGCCGTGAGAGCGCATCGGCTGCACAGTTGAGTTCGCCGGGGGGAAAAAATGGCACGCAGCGATTCCGCCGCGAATGACTCCGGAGGAGCAGACGGCGAGCGAGCTGAGACATGCGGCGAGAGCGGATACCCCCTGTGCGGTTGATATACGCCATCATCGCCGTGCTGTCCGTCCTGACCAGCACGTGTTTCCCCTCTAGCACCGGTAAAAACAGTGCAGCGTGAGATACACTGCCAACAGCTCCAGGCAATTAATATGCCAATGCAACCAGGTTCCTTCCACGGACCCCCAGCTGCATGCCCGCAACACACGGCCCCCCAGCGCGTACTGGAAGCATCCGTCGAAACGACGACATGCCTGGACACTTGTTCTAGAGGCACACAGGCCTGTAGAAACGCAGGGTCCGTCCAGAGGCTGAGGGCACGGCGACACAGCGGAGTGACAGTCACCCGGTGCGTGCCCGCGTGCCATGCGCGTCTAGGGACCTGATCGGGAAGCCAATGCTGAAGCGGTCTCATATGGAACAGCCCGAGCGGCGTGAAGCGGCCACGGATGCCATATGCCCCAGGAGCCTCTGAAATGATATCAGTGGGACCACAGTTTTCCTGTCGAACTCTCTCAGACAGGTCAGCATCAGCCCAGCGCGCTCTCGAGGGAGGCGCGCCGTCATGGTGATCAAGTCCAGCTCCAACCCGAGAAAAAAGATGCTCTGCACGGGGGCGAGCCTACTCCTTTCTCGGTTGACCCGAAACCCCAACAGGTCGAGGTGCCGGAGCACCCAGTCCCTGTACATAATCAATTGATCCCGCGAGTGAGCTAAAAAGCCAGTCATCGAGATAATGGAGTATGCAGATGCCCGCGAGCCGAAGGGGCATTAGGGCATCCTCCGCGAGCTTCGTGAAAACCCGCGGAGACAGGGAGAGCCAGAAAGGGAGGACTTTGTACTATCATGCTCGACCCTCGCACGCAAACCGCAGCCAGTGGCGTGGGAAAATGTAGAATGAATGTACGTGTCCTTCAGGTCTATCGCTGCAGACCAATCCTGAGGACGGACGCACCGGGGGATGTGCTTCTGCATGAGCATTCTGAGCGGCTGCTTGTAAGGCAGCGGGTCAAAATGCGCAGAACTAGGATTGATCATAACCCACTGCTCTTTTAGGGTACGATGAAGTACAGACTAAAAAGCCCATACCTCATCTCGGCTGGAGGGACCGGCTTGATTGCATCCTTCGCCAGGAGGACAGCAATCTCCTCGCACAAGAGAGGGGCGGACACAGGGCTGACACCTGGTGTAATACACGCCCGTGAACTTGGGGGACCGTTTAGCGAACTGAATCGCATAGCCGAGTCTGATTGTCCGAATGAGCCATTGCGACGGGCTGGGCAGCGCTAACCAGGCTGGCAGAGCCCACGCGAGTGACATCATCGGTGCAATCACTGACGCACCAGCGGTGGGGCAGCACGGGATGGGAGAGCTCACCCCGGGAGGCATGCGTCCCAAGGAAGAGCGGAAGTTTAAGAGGTTTAATCTTAACTTCGTCCCAAGAGCCCGCAGGGCGGCTAGGAGTGCGAGAGAAAGGAGCCCGTCCTCTGGCACTCACAGAGCCTGTGGCGAAGAGCACCGATCCTGCGAGCTGGAAGGCATAGCGTCCCATACTGGCAGTGTTCGGGCTATCACACCCAGAGAGAGGAAAAAATTGCTCTTAAAAAATTTAGTAGCCATACGGCCTTTTTGTTAATGATATGGGTGTCCCTGGCCCTCCGCCAGGGAAAGAGCAAACATCCTTTTCTCCGAGTGGCCCGTCTCAGGGACGCTTCGCGGTCCGTACTGGACTTAGCGGCGCCCTGAGGTGGGGGGCGGTGATCGTCTGTGAGGTTCTCAACGCTGCCGCTTAACCAGTTGAACGGACAGGGCGGCGGAGCAGATTTTGGAGCCACAGACGAGCGCCCTCGGCGAGAAGCAGCCAAAGTGGACGAATCGACGGGGAGAGCGGTTTTTGAGCCCGCCGATCGCACTTGACTACTCTTTCACCGAAGTGAATTCCTGGGTGAACTCACCCCGGTGTCGCCGAACAGGCCAGCCTGGGATATGGGTGTGTTAAGAAAGCGAACTTTGTCAACGACACGCATATCTGCCAGGTTTAGCCAGAGGTGGCGTTCCTGGACCACTAGTGTGGTCATCGTCCTTCCCAGGGCACTCGCAGCCGACCTGGTGTTTTTACAGCAAAGTCGGTTGCAGTGCGTAGTGCATGAAGCCTGGGTCGGAACCTTCCTCGTGCCGCTGCGCCAGCGCTTGGACTAGCCATAGCAAGCAAAACGGAAGCAGCCTGGCCCGCAGCAGTGTAGGCTCTGGCCCTGAGGGACGCAGACAACCTACACGCTTTGGACGGGAGCCGAGGCTAACCACGCCAGGAAGGGGCACCACGCGGGCAAGATTGACCGCGCTAGCACACTCGACCTGGGGTTTTGCCTCGTACCCCCTGGCTGCTCCGTCATCGAGGAAGGTGAGGGCGGAGCGCACGCAGACCGGGCAGAAAAAAGGTGCCCTCAGCGCTGCGTGAACTTACTGTGCACCTCCGGGAAGAAGGGGACGGGAGGCTTAGAGGGTTTCCCCTTCTTATCCTCCACGTAACACCCGTCTAAGCAGCCCGGGTTAGCACGGCCATCATATCAGATGCCATATCCGGAGCCTCGCTTACCACCCCTGAGGGAGGAAGCGGGTCCGAATTGTCATCGGAAAATGACAGCCCACCCTCCGATGCAGCGATGGACATCTGGTCCTCGGTGTCATCGAGTGAGAGGGCGACCCTCCCGAAGGATGGTGCGCTTCTCTCACTCGAAGCTTGGATGGAGCGCGCTGAGGAATGGGAGGTCCGCAAGCCCGAGGGCGGCGGATTGACCCCCACTGTGACCCTCAGATCTGCCCGAGTGCCAACCGCTATTTGCGGGGGACAACAGGGGTGGTTCGCCCTTTTGCAAGAGCGAACCGCGATCTTAGCTGCGCAACAGACATGCCATCGCATTGATGGCATGCGCTGCCCGCGAGCACCGCATTAACATGCTGGTCCCCCAGACATGCAATACAGTGCTCGTGCCCATCATCCGTGGACAGGAAACCACCGCATCCAGAAACGCACGGTCGGAGCGACGTCTTTAAAAAGACGCGCTGCCCCACCGTGTTGCTCTTTTAGGAAATTTGCTTAAATTTATACGCACCGCTCTTGAAGTACCGGTCCAGCGAAACGCCCAGGGACAGGAGAAACCCAGCTCGACTACCGCTGCTCGCGTTGTTGCTCGCGCTGGAACCGGGAGAAATCAGCCTCTCAGAAGACGGCAGCTTTCTCTCACTCTCTCTCTCTCGAACAAAGTCGGAGGATGACAGCAAAACGTCTCTTTCAGACTGCACATGAGGCTTCTGAAAGCGAAAAGGTGTGGTTGTGTGGCACAGCGGGCATTCTTATTCACAAGCTGATTATGATTGCTGCCAGCTGTGCACGCTGACACCGCCAACTCATTGGCATTTCATTGGCCCGTTTAATTACTCTTCAGAATTATTGGCTTTCTGACGAAATCCCCATAGTGGAAGTTTCCACATAGCATTGTAGTTCCCCTCCCGCTGGGGAACTACTTTAACGTGCAATTACTAACATACTTGTAACCACAATAATTTGCAATACGCTTTCATTCAGCAACAAAAAATAACCTACAGTGCATTGCCTGTCAGGCTTGATTCATGTGCTGCAAGCATTACAAACCTTAACTTTAGGTAAAGTGCCATGTAGATTATTAATCATTAAAATATGTTTCAGATTCACCGGGGAAATGATTTAATAACTATAAAGTTTTGTGATTGTTTGCCAACTGATCACAATTTCACAATTTACTGTATGAGACATCACTTTATTTGTGTAATTCTGTTAAGCATCCAGTCTGAAAGCACACAGTGAGCACTGCAGATATGCTTTGCTTATGTTCCAGCAATGAAATCCTCTATTACACTTGTGTTGTGAAGTTTAAAGAACAAGCACAAGTGGGTGCTCTGAAAAATAATGTAGTGCAGAGGGTTCTCAAATGTGTAAAATTCCTGGAGTAATTTCACCTTTAAATAGCCAAGAAAAATTTGAAAACAGAGCCCCTGGCTATATCTGGATTGATTCAAGATGTTTTATATCTTTCTACACAGTAGCATTATGGAAAATGTCTTTCACTTAAAGCAGACTTTAATCTTTTCATTCCCATCTACAAGATCTCCAACAGCCAAAATGTGTTTCACTTCTGTAAATGTGTACAGTTATTAGAAACTGCTGGATTTGACTTGTGGCTGTGAATATAGCATATGCAAAAGTTCAATCTGATGAACTGGAAAGTTCAATCATCACATGAGACATACGGTATCATCGTATCAATATAGCGCTAATAAAACCATATCACAATGGTAATTTTGCACAGTTTAACAAAATTTGTAATACAAATATCTTAAATGTAAAAAAGGGTGGCGCGGTGGCACAATGGATAGTGTTGTCGCCTCACAGCAAGAAGGTCGCTGGTTCGAGCCTCGGCTGGATCAGTTGGCATTTCTGTGTGGACTTTGCATGTTCTCCCCAAATGTTTCAACCAAATTGAATTGCTAGGATTTTACAAAAAAGTCATTAGGAAATGTTAGTTAATAATATGCACATATGTTAGTTAATAATATTAACAGTAAAAAAAGTACAGATTCTTTAGCTACTATGTTGATATTAGTTTAAAAATAATACAACTAAATTTTATCAGTAATTAACCCCATTTAATGAGATGATTACTACTTGTAATGAGATTACAATTTCAATTTTAAAGCATTAACATCACCTAAGATTAATAAAAGCTTTTGTAGTTTGAGTTAACACGTAAACTATTTGAGCTTTATTGCTATACTATAAAAATAGTCACAGAATTTTCAATCAATTTTTCAGCATATAGTAAGCCAGAATAATGTGAAAAACTATTACGCTAAGCAACTACGTCTCCAAGCATTTGGCGCCGTTATGAACACCAATGGATATTCTTAAAAAGCACCCAACAAGTTTAAATAATAAATAATTATTCATGGTATTTTAAAGTGCTCACTATATCAATAGTGTGCATCTTCATCATCACAATACTGTTTGTATATTGAGTATCGGCACAACATAAACTTGTTAACATGCCATAAAAACCCCTATTTTTGACTAATGAATTTACCATACATCCCTGACATATAAAATATAATGGCATACTCTTCCGCTCATCCATTGTGTCAAGATGGGGCGACTGACACACATTTGGAGTAGAGGAGCAAGCAAGGAGTCTGGGGAAGGAATCTTTACTCAGGTAGCGTGTCACATTTCCGTGACCTCTACTGCCAGAACAATTCCAGGGTGCCTCCTGCCTCTCCATCCGCTTCCTTCATGTGTCTTTCCCACGCTCAGCGCAAGGACAGCGAAGGAAATCAACTTGGAAAACTTGTAGACAAAGCCTGAAGACCCCAAAAGTCATAGGGGGAGCAGTATTTCCTCTGTTTGGACCAGAGCAAGAGCTCCTGTTTGTTTGGACAGCAAGAGGAAGACCTGTATCTGTAGTGCACAAGTGCTGTCACAATGAACAATAGCATCCACCTTTTACTATCCAACTTGTTTATAAGGAGATGTAGCCAGAAAACCAATCAGCCAAGAGTCAACAATATACGTTCTATTGTAAACACATATTCTCTTTTCAAACTTGAGAACAACACCGGAACTGGGGATGAGTCCAAGCTGCTTGTTCACAATATAATGTTTTGGATGTTAGCAAAACAGACCTGATGTTTTAAACACAATACATGTTCATTCCTGGAATAACTAGTGCCAAAGGATGGATGAATGCTCCGACCTACTGTTCTTCTCTGACTAGTTGCAGACTATTTAATAAAACTGACCATATGTTTGGGCATCCCATTGCCAAAGTCAGTAAAATAATTTAAGCCCCATCAGGTAAAAACAACTCTTGTGTGCTACTTGAGCGGTTTATTTATTGTCAGAGTGGTGAACACTCACTCTTAAAAAAAAAAAAAAGTTTCAGAGGAACAATCAATTCAGGTTCCCCAAATAACCTTTCAGAGAACAACTTTTAGCTTTAAATTTAATGATCTAAAGAACATTTTACAACATAAAGAAACTTTTGTGCAATGAAAGGTGATGTAACAGGTTCTGTAACCAGCAATGCCAAAAGAGCCAATATTATTAAAAGCAGTAATCACAAAAACTCACAACACACTTAAAAATTTAGAACCCAATAAAGGTTTTACAATGCATCTGGCACATATGATCCCAAAATGCTTTGCATGGGCACTTCAACCATAACACAGTATCAGCCAACATCATAAAGACAGAGGGGAAAAGTAATATTTTGTTTTTATATTTATATTTTGTAAAACTCGATCAAGTTCAGTGTTTTTCGACTACTACAACGATGTATAATCCGTCATATTGTAATATCTTTTTTATTACATAGCAATCAGAACAAACCATAACTATTAATCCAACGTGATCAAATAAGTTGTGGAATTTTACTATAGCAGTAAACATATTGTCATCATAATATCCTCACTTGTTTATGTGCCTTTACAATGCAGATCAGCTAATGTGGAGGACTGAACTTCAGTCCGCATCTGTACAACAGCAGCCCCAAGAAACCGAGTGCAGCTTCACTCAAAGCGCGTAACAATTACAAAAAGCGCACACTTACCACTTAAAATTAAATTAAAAAGCAGTTGGAGGGTGAAGAAGCCTTTGACTGAGGTTTTAACAGGAGTCATTTCGTCTGTTAAAATAACGTCCCAATTGATACTCCGTACAATCGACTGTCACTTCACGTTTGGATGAGGCTGCAGTAGTCCAGAACTTAATTTCTCTTGATGAATGATTATATGCTTATAGTTCCTGTTGATATGATAGAGATGGTTCTTTCGGTGATGTATAAGTAGTTAAAACACCTCTCAGTGACTGTAAAGTATCGCACAGGACTGCGCCTGCCCCGGTACTAAGACGAATGGAGAAACTCCACTGACTCCACTACTCTCGAGGGCAGGTGCGACCGCTGTCCGTCCTTCCTAAAACTGAATGAATGAAATTTCCAAAACTAGACTCTGTAGTAAAGGTGTAACAGCCATTTATCTATCTTCACACCATCCCACTATACCTCTGCCTTTTCTACGGGGGTTTTCCCTCTCGAAGGCTTTATATGAGTGAAGCGAGGAAGGAAGGACGCAACGTCACCATAGTAACCCTGCAGCGATACTCATAGTAGCTTTTACTGATTTAACTTAATCGATAGGCTATCTTTTTTATTCAGCTTAAATGACTTTCAAAGTGTTATCAGGAACATATCAACACCAAGACCAACAGAAACAAGACATGCATCATAAGATTTTTATACCCATCAAAGATTTTTAAACCCATCAAAGAAAAAAACATGAAATATGCACTACATAAAAGTAGACTGAAAAAATACAGAGTTCCGGTCACACTTTACAATAAAGTTTTATTATTTACTGTATTTACTAACATAAACAAAACCTGTAAGGCATTTATTAATCAGTTCAACATTTACTAATGCATAACATACAAATTCATCCTTGTTACATCACTTAATGCAGAGTTAACATGAACAAAGAATGAACAACTGTATTTGCATTAACTAACATGAACAAATACTGTAATGTATTGTTCATTGTTTGTTTGTGTTAGTGAATGCAACTAATACAACCTTATTGTAACGTGTTACCAGAAAAAAGTATAATATAATAAAAATATGATCAATTTATTTAATATGAGAATTTAAGTTTTGCTATCAGAAAATTTTATTAGAAAAGAGTTAATACATATGGGGACATCATGGGTTTATTTTTGAAAGTTACATAACTCATTCCAAAAATGTTAAAATACTGCACATATTCTCTCTCTCTCTCTCACACACACACACACACACACACACACACACACACACACACACACACACACACACACACACACACACACACACACACACACACAGTCCAGTACTATTATCTCTTCTAGATCACAAAACTTCTTTATATTGTATCCCAAAAAATATTTTTTATATATTTACAGTTGGTGGTTCATTCCGCTGTGGCGACCCCTGATAAATAAGGGACTAAGCTGAATGAAAATGAATGAATGCATATTTATTGAGTGAACTGTTACAACAATAGCATTCGTGTACTATTTAAATGTGTCTTTTTTATCTTGTTTATT
Organism: Danio jaintianensis; assembly: GCA_903798115.1. Classification (NCBI taxonomy): domain Eukaryota; kingdom Metazoa; phylum Chordata; class Actinopteri; order Cypriniformes; family Danionidae; genus Danio; species Danio jaintianensis. Next base: position 15,669,232 of record CAIGQV010016735.1, on the reverse strand, counting down.
ATAGACATACTATCTGGACAACATCACTTAAACTAGAATCACTTTAGAATAGCACTTCTAGCGAGAATCAGATGTAGTGTTTGCAAATATTGATTTGGTTAACTGAAAATTAACATGAAATATTTTTTTGTGAATTTTTGCATCCCAATCTTTTTAAATCTAGGTGCAAAGTTGCTTTGTCTGATTACATAGCAATACAAATACATTGGAAAAATATTTACAAGTTTTTTTTTTTACTTCAGAAACAGGATGTGCAGCTAATTTTATATCAGAGTAAATAATCATGGGGCTTCTTTCACCTACCAGCACCCCATGGTGTGTGGATGCACCACAGACTGTTTGTCTTTTTGATGCTACAAATGTGGATACGCTCCCCACAATGCATTGTCCATTCATATCCTTTCATCTACATATCGTTTGAAATGCACATTTAATCTGTTGGACAGAAATGTAAAAGTCCTGTGTCTGTATACAGTAATGTTTAGTTTGCCAAGTTTAATGAAACATGAGTAGATTTACTTTTTTCGGATAAGGTTATGGATTTAGTTATCTCAGCATAAATTTAACGAGGTGTCATTTACAATTCAAAAATGAAATTGTATTATATCATTGTAGAGTAAAAGGCATGAATGCATGGAGGGTGTCCCATTTACAATGTCCATTCATGTTCGTCCACTAGTGATATCAGTTAATTTTTATAAATCCCATTCTGCATAACTTCATATATAAATTATTAATATAATTATTTATAAATTATTTAATGTTAACAAATGCAGATTTCAAGAAAAATTTAATTAATAATAAATACTAAAGTCTGTTATGCAGCAAAAGGCAACACTCAGTTTTTAAATTAGAAAGACTAAGATGTATTTTCTTGTAAAATATAGCTTAGTATTGGTTTTACCTTTTTATGTCTTCAGGTTTGGCAGCAGAGATCTGACTGAGATATCTCTCGAATACACAATAATATTCGGCCTAGAATTGACCTTTCATATTAAAGTTTGACTGTGAGATGAAATATTTTTAAACCTGGCACAGATGCATAAATATGCCTGTTTATTATTATTTATGTTTCAGACGTTAGGAAATCTTGTGTCCATCTCTCATGTCACAGGGATCATGTTTGTTTTTTTCGTTCTCCTGTGCAATCAAGCCCTCTGAACTGATCACATTTCCCTCAGACCAGTACGGTGGCTAGATAAGACTCAGGCAGAAACAATTGCTGGAAGCCGAGCATGCAGAGGAGGGGCTTTTAAGACATCTTATTTTTGAATCTAGTGCTGTGAACACAATAAGAGACTTCACAAACCATTCTGTGTACGCAGCTTGAGCTCTTTCCTTCAGCTCAACAATGACCTCCCCTGTTAAAACAAAAAGCTCAGCGTTATCAACACATACTTTCTTAGGGGTGAATGAGGTTTTAACTAGCAGAAAGTGATGAATATTATGTTTAAACAATGCTATTATACCATATAATGGGCCAGACCTTTCAACATGGAAATTCTGAATATCAAAAGAATAGGCCTAGTTCTCCATTTATCTCAAACTATTATTTAGAGAGCTTGTTTCTGAGGCTTTTATATTACATTGTTTTATTTTTATATTCTTTATAATATAGTGCATTTACAATATAGTGGAAATTGTAAGCTATAATGTTACTAAATAGCACAATTATTGTATTTATTAATATTAATCACGTGGCAATAATAAGCTTGACTTTTCCACGCCAATTAAGCCGTTTAAACCTGAATTAAATATTTCAGAGAGACATGAATAACAGTAAGTTAAAAAACCGTGTGTGAGACACCACCTTGCGGCCATACAGCAGTTTTACACTCCAGCTGAAGCGCGTTCTCGTGAGTGTTTTGGCGGGGAACGGTCGCGAGAGGCAGCGCTTTTTTTCAGTCACACAGAAACTTCAGACAAAATAAACCCTTTTTAAAATTACTTCATCCGCGTTAGATTTTAAAAATACACAAAATATAATATGGACCAGTTTGCTGTCGAAGTAAAAAGTAAGTTTGAGGTAACAGGAAGATATGTGGTACTATGAGATAATCTATTATGTATTTTTAATAAAACAATTATTTCTCTAAGTAATTTTAGTATCGTCTGTTTTAATCAGTTCAGCTTACCTTTTGATGAAGTGATTTATGTGAAGCTGTTTCGTGTTTGAAGTTTGACATTTCTTTCACAGACCTGTCCGACAAACTTCTCCACAGACAGAGCCATTCAGACTTGAATGAAGTGATTGATTCCCTCTTCAAGGAGATTTTAACTCTAGAAGAAGCTGCAAAACTTCATGATTCACAGGTGTGGAAAAACACACTTCTTCTGCAATCTACGGAAGCCCCCAAAGATCATGTAGCATTGTGTTTTGAAGTGATGATGTCTTTATTTTAGGTTCTCGACATAAAAATATATATTATTTCGTCTTTTACGTTAACATCTTACATAGAAATCAGGTAATTGTGGTTCCGTATTTAATTAAAAAAATGTTTTTGTAGCTGGAGGAAATCGCCATCCAGTTGTGGAACTGGGCTGTCACCAAACGTGTTGGCACTTCAATTACAGAAGCGCAGAAGGCCAAAGGTCTGTCTTTGTATATATTAGTTTTTTATTTGATCTTTTAACTTTAAAATAAAGTTTATTTATTTATTTGTAATAATAATAATAGTAAATTCTTTAATTAGATAAAATAATTATTATTTATTATTACTTGCCTGTATATGAATGTATCTGTTTAATAATGTAGGGGTTTTCAAACTGGGGTCTGGGAACTGCAGAAATGTTTGCAGAAAAATAATTAAAAGAAGTACTAAATGTAGTTAATACAATTTGAAACATATTCAAATAAATAATTTTATAGACAGAAATGAACACACTAGTATAAAAAGGGGCGGCACGGTGGCTCAGTGGTTAGCACTGTCGCCTCACAGCAAGAAGGTCGCTGGTTCGAGTCCCGGCTGGGCCAGTTGGCATTTCTGTGTGGAGTTTGCATGTTCTTCCCATGTTCGTGTGGGTTTCCTCTGGGTGCTCCAGTTTCCCCCACAGTCCAATAACATGCGCTATAGGTGAATTGAATAAACTAAGTTGACCTGTAGTGTATGAATGTGTGTGTGAATGTGAGAGTGTATGGGTTTTTCCAGCACTGGTTTGCAGCTGGAAGGGGATCCGCTGTGTAAAGCATATGCCGGAATAGTTGGTGGTTCATTCTGCTTAGGGCAACGTAGTATAAGTATAAAAAAAAGACAAACAATTGTAAAAAAAATTAATAGTATAATAATTTTTAAAACATTATTAAATTAAATTATTAATGCAAAATGTGCTTTAATAGGTACAGATTAGTTTAAAAAGAAAAACAAAAATGGTGAAATGGTTTATACTCCATTATTTTTTTAACAAGGTTTTGTTTCTTTTTCAACTAATCTATCTAATAAATCACATTCTGTATCATATGTAAATCACATGTAACTCAGTAACTAAATCATCAGATAATATTTTGGACATTTATAACAATAATTACTATAGAAACTATAGTTGCATTTTACATTTTAGGATAGGTTTATGGCATCTAAAAAGTTGAAAACCCTTGTAATAATGTATTTGGGTGCCAATCAATCTGTCTGTTTTCTGTAACTGACAGAGATATAGTTTATATCCTAGAATACAAACAAAAGAAAATGTTAAAGTGTATCCCCAGATGTTTACACAGATGTCATTTATTTAATAATACGCTACAAATTTGTTTAACTCTGTGCACATGTTTTAGTGCGTCATGTGGCATGCAGACTTCTGTATTCATGCGGGCCTGAGAACCCATCCGAGAATATTGTGCGCAAGCAGATACTGGTTAGTGAAAAAATATTTCCTGCAATCTTGTTCATTAGCTTGTACTAATTTAACATTCACACATAAGTCAATAATAAAGTGGTTCATGCACACTCACAGTACATTTGTTCATTTCCATCTCTTGTGCGTGTTCCTTGCATATTTTACCATTTATGACTGAAATCTGACATCTTTGTTTCTCAGATGGCCAGTAAAACAGGGAGAACATGGCTTGATTGCAAAAACTCCAAATCTGCGGATGCTTTTTTAAGCATGGCTGTCAATGTAAGTATAAATTCAAAGGAAAAATAGACACTGCAAGATTATATAACAAATAAATAAATATTGCTGTTGTGTAGTGGAACTTTGAAAAATACCCGTAATTATTTTTCACATTTTGGTAGTGTACTTACTGTAAAGTGTTTTGGGTTGACTTTTCCAATGTTTTAAAAAAAATAGTTACTCTCTGAACCCAGACCCCTCTCATTGTAAATTTATTATTAATGTATTGCTTTTTTCTGGTTAAAGTTTACATCCATAAAAAATTTCAATTCACCTGTGAAAAAAAAAAGAATTTCAAAGAAACACCCTTACTTTTTATTTTCAGAAAAGATTTTGATATATATGTGAAATCCTTAAAGAGCCCCTATTATGGGTTTTTGAAAATTACCATCCATGCAGTGTGTAACACAGCACTAAGTGAATGGAAACATCCAGCTGAGATTTAAATCTGAAAGTGCACCGTGTTTAAAACTATTGAATGAGTGATTCATCCTTTGTTTGGATATTTTGCGTGCACGCGTCGACGTTGATACGGGACATCGCCAAATATGAACTGCCGGATCCGGTAAAACGTGAACGTGCCTTTCCCTTCAGAGGCTAACGGAGTTTGAGGGATCATGGGATTGATCATGACGCGAAGATTACTATCACTGAGAGATGGCCAGACATGCAGCAGTGGAGAATAAACGGTTAAAGTTCATTTTTACAACAATACCACAGTATAACCAACCATGTGCTGTTTGTTCCTGTCATTTTCTTGATGATTGATACAATAACCTACCCTGCAGCGAGGGATTCGCCGACCGTTCGTTATCAAAGGAAGGATCACCAAAGACTACTGTACTAATGTATGGGACTTTGTCAGTTGTTATACAGATTATATGGACTAGTTTCTTCTTCCTCCAGATCCTGTAAGTGTTTCCCCTTCCTACACAACGTGAAGTGTGATTAATAGTTACCTTGTTTTCTGTAGTTTGCAAAATATGTATTTAATTATGTGTTGTAACTTGTAATCGCTCCGCGCGGCTTGTAATCACCTATCTGATATAGATCAGTGCTTGTAATGCATCTCTCAGGTTAAATCTTTATGGGCTATTCACAAATCGCGTCCAAAAACACGTTGAGAACGCGACGCGTGCTTCTTCCTTTACCAATTTAAATGCTTTTTGTGCTAGCGATATCCTGCTGTTTGTTGCTATGGCCACCATCAACTGTTCCTACACACACGCGTGGCACGGTCAATTTTCAAAATAGTTAAACGTTTGCCACTGTGTGGATTAATACTGAATGTGTGTCGTTGTTATTACTTGGGGTTGTGGTTAAGAATAGAGTATATGCTGGTGTTTAACTGCATTGCTTTAATGCATTCCTGCATTGGGATCTGACTACCGCGCAGGGCGTTTCTCTCCATCTCGCTCTGAACGAAGTCAACTGATCACAACAGAATGAATCGCTGAACAAATCATATGGGAGTCGTTGGGATAATTAGGTAAAAATAAATGCATATTATGTTTTTTGACCTTGTATGCATATCGGCCTGTTGTTGGAGACCCACAAAACCAAAATATGACCTTTTATAACTCATTTTATAACTCTTTCTTGGTGTAAATCTTTTAAACTTTTTTTAAACAAATTTGTCTTTTTGTTCATATTGTGTCTTTGTAAATGTTTTTTCTTGCATTCTTGCAAAAAAACTATAATAAAAAGATAAATATGCTACTTTTACAGAGCCTGGAGACGCTTTACAGCAGATTAACCTCCCATGGAGATGGAGAAGACATAAACACACCAAAGGGCGACATAGAGAAAGACCTGTTGCGGGTTTTGTCTTATCAGGCTGAATCTGTTAGTAGAGATTGCTACACGTGTGTAAAGTGTGTGTATTAATATGTTTTTTTTATATGCAAGTTACTTTTTGTGTTGTGCTTCAATAGGCAGTTTCTCAAGAGCAACACCAAGTGGCAGTGTCATGCATACAACGATGTAAAGAAATCCTTCTACGCCTCCCTAAAGAGGTGGACAAAGTGGTGTCATTGTTTTATTCTGATTTAAGAGAGCGAAGATGTATAGTATAAAATGGAAATAATGGTGCCTCTGTGAAATCTTGTTTAGACTGGCTATCTCTCTCTCATCTGTTACAACTTTGGGGTTGACACTTACAGCCAGGGAAAGCATGAAGAGAGCACATTTTGGCTTAGGTAAGGATCTCTGTAATAATATAATTAAATATACTACCTTTCAAAGTTTGGGGTTGGCAGAACATTATGTTTTTGAAATGAGACTCATGCACACCAAAGCTACAATTATTTGATCAATTACAGTAAAATAATATTGTAAAATACTATAACAATAAATCGTATTTCTTTTTTAAGCAAAGCTGAATTAATCCAGTCTTTAGTGTCACGATATTCTTCAGAAATCATTTAAATATGCTGATTTTGTGTTCAAGAAACATTTCTTAATGTTTTTGTGGACACCGTGAGTATTAATAGAAAGTTCAAAAGAACAGCATTTATTTAAACAGAAGTATTTATAACTCTTTCACATCACGTCATCGATTTAATTACTCCTTTTTGAATAAAAATATTAAAAGGTCTTCAAAAAAAAACAACTCTTACTGACTCAAAGCTTTTGTGCAATATTTCCACAATATTATTAGTATTAATATGATAAGTATTTGCACTATTAGAACATTTTTGCATGTTTTGAATGATTTATTTCTAGTTAACGCATATTCTTAATCTGCATTTTAGCCAAAGTTATGATATAGGCAAGATGAACATGACGTATTCACCAGGATCAGAGATGCAAGTAAGAAACATTAGTTGTGACTGAAATTAATAGACTTGGTGGAATTAGACTTTTCTGATTTAAATTTCATATTATCAGTATAATCATTTGCATAATACTTGCATAATATAAAATTTATATTTTTACACCTGTCTGTTTATTTCAATGTTTAAATTTAATTTTGAATCTCAGATATTTATCTCAGACTTTTTTGCATTAAATGAATGCAGTGTCTAATTTCTCATTCCTCCAGGCCAAAGTCTTGAGACTTCTTGCAACAGTTTATTTGGAGTGGGACCATCAGAAGTACCTAGAAAAAGCTCTTCATGCTGTGAGCTTGGCAAATAAGGTAAAGTATCCCTTGTGCAATCATTTTCTATTAAAGTAGACAATCAGATTAAACTGTAGCAAAGACCAGGTCATTTTGTTTTTGCTTTGTTTTATTACATCATGTTTACATTTTTTTCAGGAGCACATGCAGTTGTCAGGTCTTTACTTGAAGATCCGTATCCTAGGGAAAGGCTGTAGCCCAGATGATGCAGTAAAATCTGGTGAGCCAAGTTATTTCACTAAAAAATGTTTTCTACTCCACAAATGTTGTTCTTTCTTAACATGTTGCTTTCCCTGTCCTGTCAGGACTGTCAGAGCTGCTGGACTGTGAGGTTCCACTGGAAGTGTGTTTGAGCACAGTAAAACTGCTTGTAGATGAGAACAGGTATGACCTTTCATCTTTCTAAACAGGCACAAAAACATCCTGAAATCTGTTGTTGATAGAGGGATTACAAAGGCACTGACATGTTGTTGTTTCAGGGAGGCTCTGGCCTTTGACTTCCTGAAGCGAGTGTGTCAGCATTTTGAGTCGTCTCCTGAACTGGGCTCTGCTTTGCTTATGCATATAGAGCTGCTGCTGCAGCGGGACAAAGAGCTGCTGGCCAAGCAGAAGATCGAGGATGCTATCACTGGTGCTCAAAACTGAGTATTTTGTTATTCTGTGAAGCAACTGAGCCATTGTTGTTCTATGGTTTTAACCAAGAATGTGTTTCATGTCATTATACTGTATGAAACATGTAACTCCTCGCACAACCTTTTATATGTCCAACAATTCCCTGGAAAATAATTAATAATTTTTTTAATAATTACATGCTTTCAAATAGAAGGAAACACTGGGAATTTAATTTAATTATTAATTGGGTTACACTTAACTTGAAGGGGTGTTAATAAGACTGTCATTAAACCTTTATAATCATACACGTCATGAATGTGAATGAGATGCATGTTTATAACAACTGTTATAGTGTCTTTCACTTGACATAAATACATCACAACCTGTTTTTGTCTTTGTCATGGCAACTTGACATTACCAAGACAACAAAACTTGTCATAATTGTGTCATACATTTTATAACAGCATCATTAATATTTTTATACCTCATCTACAGTGGTACAAGCTGAGTTTGTCATTGAAATGTCATTAAATATTAATGACGCTGTTAAAAATGATTTAATGAGACATTTTAAATGACAAATACAGTTTTTTCCACTGAAAATGTGATAAAAAAAATATTCATGACAATTATAATCCCTCATGACAATCATGTTTATGACAGCATTATGAAAAGTTATGTTGTCTTGGTAATGTCAAGTTGTCATGACAAAGATAAAGGTTGTGACGTATTTGTTTATATCAAGTGGTCATAACAAACAATGTCATTTTTGCATTTAAAATGACATAACTGAGCAAATGACACTTAATAACAGTTGTCATAAGCATACATAAAAACCTACTCACGTTCATGACATGTGTCATGTCATGATTATAAAGGTTTTATGACAGTCTTATAAATACCCCTTCAAGTAAAATGTTACCGTTTATTGTTTTCTAGGACATTATGCTGGAAAACAACTAGCACCACAGACTCTTTCATCGCTGCATCTTCTTCTCTGGGATAGAGCTTCCAAAAACTTTGAAGTATTACATACAGTTTAACATGTTTAAAATCTACACCATGCATTTATTTACTGTGTTTTATTACAATTTGATTTTAACCTATTGAAAAACCTGATAATATTACAATCTCCATTTAAATAATTTTATCATGCACCACTGTTGTAGCTTTTGTAACAATATGCATGTATTTACTGTCTTTTTTGATAATTTTAATGCATTCTTACTACATAATAATATTAATTTCTTTAGAAATTTACCTAACAAACTTTTGAATAATAATTAGGTTAATAATGCAGACAAATTCCCCCCACAAACATGTGATTTTGTGTATACTGTATACTTTTTCTTATATAGTACAGTATGCACATACAGTATAGCTTGTTATTTTGAGCTCTGGAAGACAGTTCTTTCATGCATGCTTTCTTTTTGCACAGGCCAAGAACTTTTCAGAAGCACTGCAGTGGTATAACTACTCACTGAGCTTCTACAAAGCAGGTGAGTTGGATCCCAACCTCGCTAAACTACAGAGAAACCGATCCTCCTGTTTTCTTCACCTACAACAACTTGACAAGGTAGTTGGCAAAATAATTTAGGTTGCATTATTTAGGTTATACATACATACATACATGTTTGGTGTAACACTACTGATCTTGTTGAAGGCCAAAGAGGCTGTAGAAGAGGCAGCAAGGATTGATTCAACCAACATTTTCACACAGTTCAACATCTACAAGATTGCTATTTTGGAAAACAATGCTGAAAAAGGTAATGGAGATGATGTGAAGGAACACTGGGGTCACAGGTGTCTGACTGGAAAATACACAGGGTTCAAATGACCATGTAAAATATCAGAGAGCTTCATTGGGAAATATCAGGGGAATTGCTATAAACCACTGTTTAAAAGTTTGGGGACATTTTTTTTCTCTTTTTTTGGTAAGAATTAATACCTTTATTCAGCAAGGATTAAAGAAAGTTAAGAGTAAAGACACTTAAAAAGTTACAAATAAATGCTGCTCTTTTGAACTTTCTATGTAGAAAAGTATCCTAAAAATCCTAAAAAAAATCTTCCCAAAATATTAAGCAGCACTTTTTTGCAGCATTGATAATAATAGTTTCTTGAGCATATTTATCACAGTCAGCATATCGGCATGATTTCTGAAGGATCGTGCGACACTGAAGTAAGGGCTGCTGAACAATTAATTTAGCTGTAACAACAATAAATCACATTCTAAAAACTCACCCCAAACTTGAGTGATAATGTGTAAATGGAAATCAATCCCAGAAATCCCGTAAAAATTTATATATATATAATTATTTTATATTTATTTATTTTTTTGTGTGAAAAGAACATAAATGCTTGATATGAGACATAGTGAAAGACTTTCCACTTTTTCCTTTTAAACTTTTATAGCAAGACAAAATAATATAATAAAATTTATAAAAGTTAATAAATAATAAATAGCATAACCTAATAATAATAACAACAGTAGTAAATGAAAAATGAGTAAATAAAAAGACAAGAATAAAATGTTACAAAAATAAGAAGGAGGAGGTTGGAGGAGGTGATGTCAGTGATTTAAATGGATACAAACTGAGTAAAAATAATTCTCATAAATAAATAAGAAATAATTTTCATTTATCATAAAAAGAGCCATAACTGGGATAGCGAGAACATCTGATCTTTTCTTTAAAAATTATATTTAAAAGTGAACATCTGTCTTTCGTGTGTTAATAAGCTGCTGTGGCTCTGAGAGGGATTGGCGCTCTAGCTAAAGCTCCAGTCAGCAGCGAGGACAGACTTCTTGTGACTGAGAACGCAGCAGCAAACCTCCTCAGCCTGGCAGCACAGATCGCCCTTGAGGTCCGTAAAATTAAACCATATTCAATTCTTCTGATTATTTATCTTGTTTATTTCAAATCAATAATGGCACAAAGGAAAGTTTGGGGGAGGGGGAATGCCACTTTATTGCTACTATCTCTGAAGTACTTCAGCAGTGACTTTTTACCGCAGCATGAGCAACAGGAAACAGCCATCAAAGCCCTGGAGACTCTGTGTGAACACTCAGAAGATGTTCCTAAAACCCTCACTGCTTTGAGGTCCGTCACACATTCACTTTAACCTTTGACCTTGAGCTTTACACCATTATTTTTTATATCAGTGTTCCGGTTCCCATCTGGTATTGACATGTATTTTAGTTATTTGATCTCAAGTGGTTAGCTGAGACAACACTTTCAAAGGGCCATTCATTGTGATGCACGAGTAGTGTTAAATAATTCCATGTTATATATCTAACAATTGAGCGATAAAGCAAGCGAATGAAAAGGATGTGAATGCAAATATGATTTTGATCATAATCGGTTTTAGTACAGCATAGTAAACTAAAAAAAAACCTAGTTTTGATGCACCTTATAATATGGCCCGTAACGATCATGTGTTATCTTTTGGGGTTGTTTAAAGGGATAGTTCACCCAAAAATGAAAATGCTGCCATCATTCACAACTTGTTCAAATCCTGTTTGAGTTTCTTTCTTCTGTTGAACAGAAGATATACTGAAAAATGCTGGAAAAAACAGCCATTGACTTTTTTCAAGTATGGATGTTAATGGCTGTTTTTCCCAACAATCTTCAGAAGATCTTGTTTTGTGATCAACAGAAGTTTGAACCAATTGAGTGTGAGTAAATGGTGAAGGAATTGAAACTTTTGGGTGAACACATTTCATCAGATCATGAGCAAGTACGAGCGTTTACACTGCAAAAGTAGACAAGCTCAATTTTAGACCCCGTTTACACCTGTAATTAGCATTATTCACAAGGGGGTTTGTGCTGGCACAAACTGTTAGTAAATCTGGGCCAATGTTTTTTCAGGTGTTTAGTGCGACTTGCTCTTTCAACACTGGAAAACATCAGTGAGGAAACCAGGTTAGTAGATCAGCGGTACAGAAATTCTGACAAATTCAGCAGATCTGCATCTCCCTCTGTCTCACTTCATCTATTTCTAAAACAGGAATCCCAACTTGGATATCCTCTTGTCTTACCTAAAAACAGGTGTGTTTAACCATCATTTGTCTTTACACTTGCTGTTTTACCTCTCCCCTGATTTATGCATACTGTATCTGAATTTACAGCTCTTCAGAAATTATCACAAGTCTGCCATATTCACGGTCAGAGATCAGAGCAGCATTCAGAAGATGCTAACTGGTTCAGGAGAATTGGTGCTTTTTTATAAACCTTCAGCTGTTTGAGGAACATTTGTCTATTTGTAGTTTTGTGTTATTGAATGTGCATGTGCTGTAATTTGGCTGTCTTTTTGACTCTCAGCATGGAACTCTGCCCTTCAGTGTGAGCACAGTCCTGTTAGGATGAAGGATTTCTTCCTTCTCTCATTTCAAGTAAGTTGAGGTACAGTCCCTCTAAAGCCCTGTGTATACTTTTTTTTTTTTTACAAGAAACTCAAGGTATGTGTACAGTGCACAACAGATTTTTATTATTAGCATAGAGTGCACATACTGCTGTACATGTGTAGGATGCTCACATATACTTTTTTTCCACACTGCTTAATTATGTACTTAAAATGCCACCCGAGCCACTGTTTCACAATCTTAAAAGAAACAATATAGTTCTGAAGACTGCAAAGTCAGGACGCTGACATTAGAATGTTTGTGCAAGGAGCTTAAAGTCACCATAAAATTAAAATGTGCTCTTCTTATTTTTATATAGTAGTGCTTGTTATAAATGTATCTGTGCACTTCATCATTTTGTAAAAATTTATTTGCTGTCATAATCTTTTATCAAATACCATAAACATCCCTGACACCCCCTCAAAATGACTTTTCATCTCTTCTGGTCACATGGAATGCCTTTCGAGTCTCATTTCTGCCCTGCATTTGTCCATTCAGCAATTTTCCTTCATTTTGTTAGCAATGCCCATCTTCCAACAATCCTATCAGTTCCCAATAGATATAATCAATGCACCGCCCTACATTTTTTTTTCTCATTCATTTTAGGGCAGTATCAATTGGATGTACGTCACGATATGGGAAAAAAAGGACAATTTATAAAAGGACATTTTATAAAAAATTTTAATAAAAAAAAATTTACTTGCAAAAATGAATCTTTTAGTGTGCAGTTTAGTTGTTAATATATATGGAGTATATTTTCTCCAGCTGCTATACACTTATTCAACTGCTTAATAAGGCAAATTGTAATCAGCCAATCACATGGCAGCAACTCAATACGTTAAGGGCATGTATTCACTTAGCATGTTGGTGATGTAGTAGTTGTGTGGATTTTCTTGTTATATCTTGGGCCCTTTAGCACCAATTGAGCATTGTTTAAAGTCACAACCTACCTAAATATTGTTGCTGACCACATCCATCTCGTTATGACCAGTTTATTCATATTGTGATGGCTACTTCCAGCAGGATGACACACTTAACAACTGCAAGCCAGTTCATATTTGTGCTAACAGCAATCCACACGCTGATACTGCAGCTTTAGTGAGGTGTAGTTACAGTGAGCGTGTGATGTGCAGCTTTCACAGCTGTGTGCTCCAGACCGAGCTGTGCTGATGGGGCAGAAGACGTGTCTGTTGATGTCTGCTGCCGCCTCTCTGGAGATCTGCAGGAGCTCTGATCACACTGAGCTACAGGTGCTTCACTCAGTCATTTACAGCACTTCATCATCTTCACCTGACTAAACAATCAACAGAAGCCAAGATGCGTTTCTTGACATGAAGGAGATTGAAAGAGCTTATCACCACATGAATTCAGAACATGGGTCTATTTAATGCATAATAATATTGCTGTTTTGTACATTTCTAAGTAAAATTTCTCTAAAATCTGAAATATTTATTTATTATATAAAACAATTGAGGCCTCAGTTTGAGAACCATTGTGCTGCAATATTAAAATAGTATTTTTATAGATTTAATATGTACATAAAAACAAGATTGGGTTTGATAGTGGGAGACCTTTTAGTCAGAAAGAAATTATGGTCCTAAACATTTATGAATTTCTGTTGAACACAAAACAAAATATTCTGAAGAACATTGTGAAAAAAGACATCCAAGGCATGAACAAAAATACTATGGGAGTTGAGACATTAATGGCTGTTTTTTTCCAACATTCTTCAGTATATCTTCCTTTGTGTTCAATGGAGGATGAGCGTTGTAACTATCCCTGCTTGGGATAAACTCTCTCTTATTTCAGTTCCAGCAGAGGGCGCAGTATAAAACATCTCCTTTACTTTCAGAATGAGCTGCTGACCCAGACTCTAGAAAACATCCAGCTCTGTAAAGAGATCTGGACCACCATCAAAACATCAGGTGCATTTACTGGTTTTATTATTTTACAAATGCAGAATTAACTTCTACCTGTTTCTCCATATTAACAAGGACTTCTTTGGCACATTCTTTCCTCACTAGGCATTTCTTCACAGGACAAAACAGACTCATTATTGCTGCTCTATGAGTTTGAGGCTCGGGCCAAATTAAATGATTCAAAACTGGAGTCTGTGCTTGAATCCGTTTTGGAGCTGGATAACATTGAGACCAAGCTGTTAGAAATGATCGCAGGTCAGCTTCTCAAATCATAATCCTCATTTAATAAAAAGGTTTGAAATATTGCCTCTATGTATGGATATACACTACCATTCAAAAGTTTGGAGTTATCTTTTGTTTTAATTAATACTTTAAGTCACCAAAGTTGTGTTAAAATTATAACAAATGTAAATAACAAATGTTATATTGTAACATTTTAATATTTATTATATTTCAAATATGAATATGCTGTTATTTTGAGGCCTTTAACCATTGCAGCCTCGGTGAGTAAATCTAATGTCTTTCAACAGAAAAAAAATTAATAAGACCAACCCCAAACTTTGGAGCAGTAGTGTACAAAATGAGCGGTTCTGATCTGATAGTTTTGTTCTTTGTGTCTACAGTCCTGGCGATGGAACCACCAGCCCATTACCCTGTCCTTTGTAAGAAAGCACTGAAGATTGCTCTGTCTCTGCACAGAAAACAACCACAGGTGGAACTCATACGCTGCAGGTCAGACGAGCCCAGTGTTTGCTACTTACACAATGACACATAACAAAAGACATTAAACTGTTCCTCATGTGTGTGTGTTAGTAACTGTTTACACAGCCTGATTCAGCTGAGCCTGCCGAACGGTGTGTCCGAGGTGCAGCCCTGTGCGTTGGAGGAAGTGTGGAGCTACTATGAGGAAGCTCTTTCCCTCATAGCAACTGCAGTGAGTTGGTTACGGTGACTCAGCAGGCGTCACACACGACCCGCTGCAGCTCAGCCCCGCAATTATCCCCATCTTTGAAAGAATCTCCTGTTTCTGTCAATGGGCTTTTAGTTATGCCTCAGTTAGCAGATGCTCCATTCACCAGCCTCTTCCTGCCAATTTGGATGCTAATTTGAAGATCTCGCCTGTATCTTTTATCTTGGACTAGCGTTGCAGAAAACTTGCATAAGCATCAGGCTGCTATTCTAAATTCGTGACCTTGAAGACACCATTGATATTGAATAGCATTATATAATTCTGCAGCTATAATTACAGCGTTTAGACCAAATCATTCCTCCATCATATCTCTTTTCTATCACAGACCGAGGACTTTCCGGAACTGGAGATCCTGTGGCTGCTGACCCGAGCGTGGAATACAGGAATCCTACTCTACAGTCTGGCCCAATACCCTGAAGCGGAGAGGTGGTGCGGGCTGGGAATGAGCTTCCTGAGGTATCTGGGCTCTCTGCAGGACAGCTATCAAACTCAGGTATGGCCCTCTCGCTGTACAGCCGTTTGAGCACTCGGCACAAGGCGACACATTTCACTGGCCCAATCCCAAAGGCACACCTCACATGTCTAAACCTGTTCCTTGCAGTTTCCCTCCAACCATAAATAAAAACCATAGTCAGGGTCTATACAACTTGAAGGCCAGTGTGTTGGAGTTAAACTCTGCAGGATGATGGCCTTCCATGCATTCATCATTTTAACTTCCAGAAGGGTGCTCACAAACGCCCCTTTACACTGCTCTGTGCCCTTAAAGGGATAGTTCACCCAAAAATGATCTTTATGAGTTTCCTTTTTCTGTCGAACACAAAATATATTTTGAAAAATGTTGGAAACTTTCACGGTAGGAAAAACAAATACCATGGAAGTCAATGGTTACAGGTTTCCAGCTTTTTTTTTCCACAAAAGACCATCTTTTGTGTTTAACTGAAGAAACTCAATTAGAACAAGAGAGATCACATTTTTGGGTGAACTATCCCTTCTACTAACTGGTACTTCTATCTGACAGTCAAAGCAGCTTTAAGTCGTGTAAGTGCAGGCTCAAGAGGAAGACAGCAAGGGTTTAGGGTAACAGTTGGGATTGGGCCATTTTTGTTTCGTACTCTCCTCTTAAGTCAAGCTTTTTCACCCCCTCAGTGGGTGGTTTAATTAGAGCAGAGAGGTTGGTTACAGCCATGTGGGTAGAAAGTTTCAGCATCTTGCAGTAGGGAAGTTTAGTTCAGCAAGTAGAGTTTGGCAGTGATTAATTCATCCTGAGTTCTAGGAATTCACAAGATAATATTCATTAAAAAAGTTTTGTTCATGCGGTTTGGTAAAAGACAAGGCGGCAAGGTGTGAATAAAATAGCTGAAATGTCTCCCCAGATGGCGGGTCTGTACAGTGAGGTGTTGGACAGGCTGGATAAAGCCAAGAAGAATCTCATTATTGAGGAATGAATGATGGCGGCTTCAGTCGCAGATGGAGATCTCAGGTCTGACGGCACGTGTTTAATATGTAGTGTGAATTTCTCTGAGATGCTAAGAGATGTACAATTCATTCGAGGGTTTGTTTGCACAGTTACAAAACGGTTCAAAAAAATGGATTTTCTCGCATTAATTTAATCTGAAATATTTAATTGGCAGTATTATTTTATTACCTGTCATCCGCTTATCTGTTTGAGCTGTCCTCGGTTGAAACATATGCATTGCGATACAAAACAAATAAAAATGCATGCATTGAAATCGTAACAGAGTCACATAGTTTATTTCCAAACAAATAAACTCTTGTCCAGTCCAAAAAGAAAAAAAAAAACATAAAACAAAATAATAGTAAATGGTAGGACTGTGTTCCCTCCTGACCAGGATATAAAAGAGCGGTTTTCCTCGTGTCCTGATAGGCTGTACCACCTGTAATAATGGGGAGGACACTACTGTACAATCAGAGGGTTCATATTTGCAAGCACTTACTGCACAGGTGTGCTGTCACATCAAAAACTCATAATCACTCAAAAAGACAAACCAGACCCCTTCCCACCCCATTTGACGCCCATGCCTTCCAGAGCACAGACCCTCATTAGTACACCAGAACTGCTCTCACTCAATGCACTTCAGTAGAAATATAGTACAATGAATTCTTTGGGCTTCACCAACATAGCTGACCAGCATCAAGAGTGCGAACGAACGATCAGCTGCGTTTCTGCTCGACACCAGAGGGCCAGATCTACCTTAAATGAGTTATTTATGCTTCTGGTTTACTTTAATATCACTCTACGGGTTGCTGTCCGCATGTCTTTATATATAGATATATTTATAATTTTTTTTTACATTGGATTTTCATCTATACACTCAGACAAGTTCCACAAGATCACAAGTAGACAGGCCGTAATGTAGGGAAGCTAGTTCCCTACTCGCTAAAAAAATGTTCCGATAGGCAGCTGAAGATAGTTTTTTTTCTATAGAGAAATACCAACGTTACGGCACATTTGTATGGAAATTAATCTCAGAATAAATTCAAAGTTTACTTACCTGACATTTGTGATTTATAAAAACATGTTTGTCCCAGTTGTATCACACATGCATGAAGCACAAGTGAGGGGCGATATTTACACTTTACAGCTATCATACCCATTAAAACAGTCTGTAAGCAGTTTATAAATGGCTCTGTTCCCTTCGATTATTCCCTGAACTCTGGTTTTGACACAGGTATGACAGCTGATTTCGCAGAGACGCTTGGCAGGTGAGCGCACCTGTTTAGAAAATGCCTGCGGGTCGGGGGGGGAGAGAGAGAGAGAGAGAGAGAGAGAGAAAGTGGCCACAGGGATGGATATCCCTCGATTTACACAGGATCCAGACTTCTCAATACAGAAACAAAGAATCGCCTTCTTGAGGGAGCCAAGAGACTGAAGGAAGTACTTCTGTACCGGTGAGCACCGTGCCGTCCCATCACAATCCCGTTCTCTCCGGCTGAACACTGATGTAAGACACAGTGCTTACAAAGTATCAAATAAAAAAAGGACTAAATATTTAGAATACACAAGTATAATATATCAGCATGTCTGGGTGTTCAGGTAGAGGATTGGAAATCATCCCTTGAGTTCATACTCACTCTACTTGATCACAATATGATTGTGGCCCTTTAGTGGCTTATATAGATATAAAAAATTTAAATTAAAAAAAAGTTTTCCATCAGATTCCTGAGCTTGCCAAGCTCGCCCGGCACAAGGCTCAACACAGTGGAGTAAACATCAGCCCGGAAATAAAGTAGAAGAAAAAAAAATATCATTTAAAAGCTGTCATTACAAAGAACAGATTTAATCAAACCATCGTCGAGTTCTTGGGGAAAACTGTCAATTTCAGGCTCCACTAACGCTTTAATATTAAGAAGGACATCCAATACAATTATTGTCTTGATTCTACCCGTTTTAAGGCTGCACTCCAGGGCAGCTAACAGGACAGTACCTTGTTACCGTTCAGTCTGAAGAGAATATAGTCATGGAAGGCAGAGGAAGTGCAAGTGGGCTGTCTGCTTTTCAACAACTCCAATGGTGGGCGAAATTGGGTTTTGCTTAAGCTAAAAAAAAACAATTAAAAAAAAAAAAAAAACCATTTTACAGAGGTAAGACACTTCAGTCTATTGCACTCACAAGTTAGGCCTCCAATAGGATGGACGGGAAACTCACAAACAGCACTAAAACTGAGTCTCCCGCTAAGCACTGATAGGTTGAATATTATTGATTCCTCCCCGCCACAAATTTTTCAGAAGCGTTTACTCGTCGTAAGGCAGTTTGGTGGTCTGCAGAGAGCCCAGTTACACCTCTCTACCCCCCATCTTTAATACAGAGCAGCTAAAACCACAAGAAAGAAAGAACACAAAAACCTAAAGACAAGTAAATGAAATCTAACAGCCCTCCAAGTAGACAGTTCTAGTTAAGTGTAAAATGTGTACCGTATTCATTTCGTATTATGTAGTAAAATCTCTCTGTAGGATTTTTATTTCCATGTGATTTCAGTAATATAAATGTATATCTTCAAACCCCGTTTTCCATTTTGTTCTGCCTCTGAACATACAAACGGCCAGGCAGCCGATCAAAGCGAGCTGGTTTGTGAGTACTGAAGATCACCATCAGTGTACAAGTTTCTCTGCGTATGAGCACGAGCAGCGACGGTACCATCAGCAGGCGTAGTCCTCGTAGAAAACCCTCGCACATCATCCTCCAATGTCTTTTTCGGTGAACATATACAAGGTTCCCGCTCTCCAACTCCCCGAAGTCACTTCGTTACGACATTCTCATCTTCGACAAGTTTGTCTGAAATGATTTGCTCAGGTTTCCCTTTTTTTGTTTTACATGACAAAAAGATTTCGTTAGGAATGGCATTTCCAATCTCGAATGGAACTGCTGAGAAACTCATGCAGGGGTGTGCACAGTCACAGTAATGGTGAGAAGACGATTTTCATTTGAGGGTAACATAATGATGACACTAAAACTTGATATGAAACATATCAGTGAAGGAGGAAAGGTGTCGGGTGGGAGTGGGTACGGGGGGTCAGGTGGAGGCGGCCAGCTCAGAGCTTCTCTGCAGAAGGGATCCAGATGTAAGGGCCTGACTGCTCCTCTATGATCAGCTTGATTTTATTATAGATCTCATCTAGTGAGTCACCCTGGACTATGGCTGTGGAGAGACAGAAAGAACACTTGTCACACTACAGTACACTTCCCTCCTGTTAAACAGTAACAGAGGGGCTGTGCTTAGCTAAAAGATTTCCTATGAATACAGTAAAGAGAAAAACAAACCTGTGAAAAACTCTCCGAACTCCTGTTCCAGCTTCATTGCCTTGTCAAAGACTTTATTGGCTTGCTCGTACGTCTGCCGCTTATTCAATTCCCTGTCAAACATGAAAAAGTGCATGACATTTTATGATGTATGAGCACACACTGCAGTTCAGATATTAGTTGTGTACAGTTAGGAAAACAAGATGAGGATAACTACCATTCAAACGGTTTTGCTTGAGAAGCATTCCCACTTTGCTTGGAATTACTGGATTTGTTAGGTATGGGATCATAATTAATATTTGTTTTGTTCTAGAAATCTGATGACCTTTCAGCTATTTTATGAAATTTCCAATAAAAATGTTGTAACTTGGAGCATTTTGTCTTTCAAGAAAAAGTTATTGGAAGACATGTCATCGGTAAATTACAAAACAAAATAAATACAGGATGTTCCTGTGGTCTCCCAATGTAATAAATCTAAATCTCCAACTTACATTAGGGCCTCCACAGATTTTGGCTTGATGAAAATGGCGATTGGATAGAGCTGTGCTTGCTGCAGTCGCTTTATGGCGTTCCCAGACACGTCCAGGATACAGTGTTTGCCCTACAACAGGATTAAAGAAACCCTTTCATCCTGTGTCACACTTTCACTGCTCACAGTAATTGCCACAGGGAAAATATTGAAGGATTAAACAGGAGTGCGGATCCCCTGGCATGTTTACACTGGGGAGTCACTGACCCTTTCAGCCACTGCCCGAACAGACAGGATGCTGGTCCCGTACAGATTCTCATTGAACTGGCCGGCCTCAATAAATTTGTTGTCCTGAATGTCCTTCTCCATTTGCTCCCTTGAACCCACAAAGTGGTAGTCCTGGCCGTCCATCTCATTCTCTCGCCGAGGACGAGTTGTATCTGAAGAATCATGCGTTTGTCTTTACTTTCACAAGTATTGCCAAAACACGACACGATAAAGTTTTTTTGTTTTATATTATACTCACGTGGGACGCACGATCCAAACTTGTGGGGAAACTCTGAGATCAAGTCATCGTTTACTCTGTCCTTCATCGGACCCAGGATAATCACAGGCCTTGTGTAATGGACTGAAAAGAAAGCCAAATCAATGTTGGTCAAAAACTTCCAGCCTTGAGAATTATTTCTTGGCTCTCTTTATGGAGGACATGGAAAAGGCGATTAGAATTTCTTTCTGTGTAGTGTGTATCAAGTACATAAAGCTCCCTAGCCAGTTCAACAAGAGCTATGAAAACTAAAGCGCAAACACAGCCTATTCACAAATTGTCACATAACAGAGACATCCATATTTGCATATCAACTATGACTTATTGCTTAATGCTTATTCAACATCTTGCGCAAGTGTAATGCAAGACAGTTAACTTGACATGGTAGTCAGGTAAACAGTAAAAACAGCCTGTTTCATTGTCAAGTTTGGTTTTACATTAAGAATTTCAATTTTTCCTGAAACAAATGACCTTTTTAAAATGACAAGGAAAATGTTTTCTCTCACTGAAGTTAATGTAGCTCAGCCAAGCAAAAACAAGATCAGAACTGCACATGTACACACAGTGACTAATCCACCAAACAACTGCTGGAATTTAGTGTGTGTTGCATTGTGGGGAGTGTTAACTAGGATTAAGGGTCAGAGCGAGACTGGTCAGCTAAAAACATAAAATGACACTCATTTTTGCTTCTTGAATAAAATGCACATTAATATCCAACATTAATAATTTTTACTTAGTTTATTTCATCTAGCTGCAAATAAAGTATTTCTGATTTCAACTTAAATCTAAAATACCTAAAGTAAAAAAAGCACATGTATACTTACTCTCCTGTCGAATTACTGGCTCATATGAGAGAATCGTGTCTTCCTGACCCTCTGCATGAGGAAAAATGACATAATTATCCATTTCAAACACGAAAATTTCATTTAGCACCATTTAATACAAAAACAATCCACTTGAATGATCACTGGAATGAACGTGCAGGTCACATGACAATATCCATGAATCAGGGTTTTTTTTGTTCAAGCACTTAAAAGTTAATGGCATGACACTGATCAAATGGAATACCGCACCTCAGCGGACTAAACTGGGACAGATTTAACGTAGTAAGTAATGAAAAGCTTAAGCTAATGGACATTTAGAACCACTTACTGGAGCTGCTTTCACTGTCACTGGTGTTGGACGTCAAGCACTCTGTGAATGTAAGAAGAAGAAGGTGGTTTAGAAATGCCACAATGCACACTTTCTCTCATTTCTAAGTTTAACGGTATATCAACCCCAGCTCAGGACGAAACTATACACCCTCCCGTGCCATCATGCCAAGAATAGAAAAGGCTAAGTGAAGAAGGGAGGAAAAGAAACAAAAAAGAACTTTTGGGCACTTAAATGGCTGCCGTTTCCTCAGAAAGGAAATGGTAGGATGAGGCAGCAATAGCAAATTAAGTATTTCCTTTTCCTACGGCCCCACTGATCTTAGATTCTGTGCTGAGCGTTTCCTATGACCTTGCCAGTGTTGGGTTCATCAGACAGCGATACTGCTCCTCATGCCAAAGTAAACAAGCCAGTGTTGGGTTCCTTACAGGAATCAAATAACCAACATCCCTTAGATACACTGACAACATGATAGTGCTGGGATACTTCAAACATTAAACACACTCAATCCTGTCCAGTACGAGCTGGCTGTGAAGACCTCTATTGGTCCTGAAAGTCTGCCACCCACTTTCTCTTTTATTGAAGGGGTAGTTCACCCAAAGCTGAATATTCTGCCGTTTGCTCACCCTTCACTTGACTTTCATTCTTCTCTTGAGCACAAAAGAAGATGTTTTGAAGAACGCTGGAAACAACTGACTTCCACAGTATTTGTTTTTCCGACTATGGAAGTCAATAGTTTCAGGTTGTTTTGCTTTCTTCATAATATCTTCTTTTGTGTTCAACAGAAGAAGAAAAAAACCACTTGAAGGTTTGGAATACTTTTGAGAGTAAATCATTGGGTTGAACTATGCCTTTAAGAACATTGGATTTAAGAGTTTAAAAGACAAAACGAAATAAAAACAGAGCACACACTTTTTATTGTTTAATTGATCAATATATGCTTTTTATAATCTTTCAAAATGCAACTACTATTTTTTCTCTCTCTGTAATGACTTTCTTTTTCCATTCATATGAGGCCATACAGAATTTGCTTTCGCTAGGTTTTCCAATTTGAATCTGCACCACCAGTAGGAAATCTGAAGTGATGCATGCAGGCTGACGGTGATTTCATTTAATCACGGTATCTCAACAACTGAAGGAAGTGACGCCATGATCAGGGCTGTTTCTGTTGTGTGTCATGAGTTTTGTGATAAAGGAGATGGCATGTAGTTATGCGACTGGAAGAGCAAAGAGAAGGGCTGACGGCAGATGCACATCAAACAAGAAGCTCAGAGCCTGTTAGAAATAGATCATCTAATCACCAAACGTGCAAAAGTTCACTTCAAGAACAAACAAAGTGGCTTGGTGCGTTTACCACAGACAAACAATTTGTCAAAAGACGCAAAATCTTCAAGCAAAGGATGATGGACGTCGCATTATATTTGTTCCAAATCATTGTTTTTTCATAGAAATAGGCAAAGATTTTGAACAGCGTTCTGAGGGCTACCTTGGAATTAGAGTGATAGCGGCAGTATGCGTACATTCATAGAAGAGTATATTTCAATATTAAAGACGTGGCCTCTATTTTAAAGACCTGTATGTGAGCCCCTATAGAGATTAAATCTCCTAAGACAACCTGCAGTGCTACATATCATTGAGTCTGAGGAAAGTAAACAGTTTCACATTTCGCTGTGTTTCAAAAGTGTTCGGTGACCTGTGAATTGTGACCAACAGAATACAGATACGTCAAAGTATTCATTAAAATATTGCTAAATTTAATGCAGTAAAGTGAAGTAATAAATAAATGGATTTACTTAAATTCATTTGTAAAAACACAAAGGAAGTAGGAAGCATATTTTCAAATTCTGAGTATTAGTTGTTTTGTGAAAACAATGACTGTTCGGTGTGCTTAGAAATGTTGTGTGCTGTGACTGGAGCATTATATTGGCGTGGTCAATTTTGGTAATGTTATACTGACTTTTTACCTTCTTGATAAATATAAACTACTCTTACATCAAGTCAAATGATCCTGATTAACTTGAAACAAACAACAAATAAGGTTAACCTTTAAAAAAAGAAAAGCTGGCACAGAGAGGGTATTCAGTGAGAAAGAGAAAAAATAGGAAATGTTTGTGTGGCGTGTGGCACAGCCAGTTCAGTTAGCTCAGGGAACAGCTGCTTGACAAGAGGAACCACACACTTACTCAAACTCTTTGATCCATAAAAGTCATCGCTTAACCCTGGGAAGTCCTGAGCGTCCCGACAGGTGAAAGCAAGAACAAAGAGAGAGAGAGAGAGAGAGCAGAAAGAAAGAAGAAAGAGAGGTTAGTGAGAGGCTGGGAGAAGAGAAGTGTTGCACTCCAGAGATGAGGAAATACTAACATCACTTTGCTGTGCGCTAAAAGATCTGGGTTGTCCATTTGTAATTTAAGTACGGGGATTTCCATGCACATGAGAATCAAACTGCAAGTGTAAATGCTTAAGGGAGCAGCTCTGACACTGACAGATGTTCAAGCACAGCGTTTGAGTGTTAGTGCAGCCTCACACCTGTGAGAAGTGCCGAAATGCCCCTCCGAGCAAGACTAAGGCCAGAGAGGCTCCGATTGGCTCAGTTTTCTCACGGAAAGGTCAAGAGCCAATCGGAAGCCGTCTCCAGGGTGAGTGACAGTGACAGGATGAAGCATGAAGGACAGCATCAGAGCCCTCGTCCCACGCTCATACTCACGTTCAGTCTCCACCAACTCCTGCACTATATTCTCCTTGCTCTTGTAAAACGGGAACTTGCGCGATAGGTTGAAGCTTTTTTTGCGCTTCACCTTGACTGGCTGCGTGGAGACGGGCCGATAGTCAGGGAATGGGGATGAGGAATGAAAAACACAAAAACAAAATGGGTTTCAATGATATTCACAGCACGCATGCAAAAACAAAACCAAAGACGACGTGTGATCGCAAAAACAGTGTACGTGGGGATAATGAATGTAAACGTGATTTGGATGCTTTCTTCTTTCCTTTTAATAAAGTTTTAACTGTAAATGTAACAAAAGGAATATGCAATTGAACAATGACAGACGTGTGAAATATCTTGTCTTGACTGCACAAAAAAAAAAAAAAAGACAGCAAAAAGGCAGGTGAAGTGTGTAATTGTGTCAATGTTACAATACTTTCAGAAATGATTTTACTGTCACTGATCTATTAACAAAAAACCTCATTGACCACAAACCTTGGAGCAAGTGCTTGTGCACAATTTGTAGGTTTTTTTCATTCAAATTCAAAGCATTGCTATTCGTTTGAGAATCCTAAATAATTGATTACACACTTCAATCTTAAAAGATTAGTTCACCCAAAAAAAGATACATTTTTGCTCATCATTTACTCACCCTTATGTCGTTCATCCTGCCAAACATCTCCTTTTGTGTTCCATGAAAAAACAAAAAGAAAATCATACATGTTTGGAACAACATGAAAGCAAATAAATGACAACTGTCATTTTGGGTGAACTATTCCTTTAAGTTACATTGAAAAGAATGGGCATCTAAACACACTGTTTCTCAATCCTTGTTCGAGAGAGCCAATTGGGGTCACTCAGTATGTTGACATGGACATCAATACTCCGATTTTAATAAGACTAAGACAATACTCTGATTAAGGGTCTATCATGTAAACAGAGATTTTTGATTAACTTAATCCAACTAAAGTCGTAATCGTAGTAAATACAAATCGAATTAAGACATGTGGAGTATTCCTATTTTAGTTGCCTTATTGAAGTGCAGTACAGACATGTAAACACCTTAATCAAACTATTACTGTGGTGTAGGACTTTGACACACACGGCTATCTGACAGTGTATTCTCTGCAGACATGTTTATCTAACCAACCTTCTGTCTCGCTACAATCCAACCCGCTCTTTAAGATCTCAAAACTCAGGGCTGCTGGTAGTACCTAGAATAGCAAAGTCAAGTAAAGGTGGTCGAGCCTTTTCATTTATGGCTCCTAAACTCTGGAATAGCCTTCCTGATAACGTCCGAGGCTCAGACACACTCTCTCAGTTCAAAACTAGATGAAAGACCTATCTTTTTAGTAAAGCATATACTCAATGCATCGCATAACGGTATGATGCATGAATGTGCTCCACGCAGGTTTTTGCATCTGGTTTATATACACTATGCAGTGTAGCTACGCTAATTATTCTCTTTATTCTCTATTTCCACCTGGGAATATTCATCCCGAGGCCCCCAGAGACTATGCAGCACCACTAATGCAATCCAAGACCTGTGAAGAGATGATCCCAAGGTTTCCATAATCCCGGACCAGGCCGTATCCTGAGCAGCTGCTGTGGTGGTCATGGAGGAGTGGAGAGCATGAAACTGATTCCTGTGAGACCCCAGTGACAGACGAGTCTTCGCTGACGTCCAGCGTTCTCCAGCCTCCGGCGCCTAGACTGCAGCTCTGCACAAGACGTTTGGCCATAGGAGAAATGGCCGTGCCCAACTGAGCCTGGTTTCTCTCAAGGTTTTTTTTCCTTCACTTTCGCCAATTGGTGAAGTTCGTTCCTCGCCGCTGTCGCCACTGGCTTGCATGGTTCGGGACTTGTAGAGCTGCGCATCGATGGATTTGCTCTTCAATGTTTGGACTCTCAGCAGTGAAAATTAAACCACACTGAACTGAACTGAACTGAACTTAAACTCTAAAAACTGAACTGACACCATTTCAATTCACTATAATCTTCTATGTGAAGCTGCTTTGACACATTCTACATTGTAAAAGCGCTATAGAAATAAAGATGAATTGAATTGAACATATTGAGTCAGTAAAGGACCACAGCACCCGCATCTCCAAGGGCACAAGTGCATGCAGAGTGATCTCCTGGGGACTCACTGAACACAATTTTTAAAATGCTGTCCGGGAAACGCGCAAGTTTTCTTTCCATTCGGCGTGCGGTATCACATTCAATTGAAACAACTCTCTCCCAGCAGTCCTTACTTCATACTCACATCCAGAGTTTGTTACAGGGACATGAAATGTTGCTGAATGAAAGTAAAACTGCTGAACTAAACCCGAAATTAAAATGACACTCCAAAGGAAACACTGGATAGCGTAGTGATGTAATGACATTAATCGATCTATGTGTTATAATGTAAAACTGGAATATGAAAGGAACATTCTAAAAGCAACTCAAATAAAAACCTTAATCATATAATAGTCTTATTTAGATTAAGATAAATAATTTGATTACTGATGTCCATGTAAACATAGTCACTGAGCACTCTAGGAGTTGGATTAGGTGTGTGGTGAGGAAAAGGGCCTCCAGGACCTGGATTGAAGAGTATTGATCTAACCATCATAGCTGATTATGACGGCACAGTGCATGTTGGTAATCGTACGTTTTTGTTTGTGTGTCACTATGAGAAATGAGATGCTCAGTAACAGGAGCCTGCCGGATACTGTGAGAAGCCACCAATTCCCACACTCAGGGGAAGTGGGGCAGCTCCCATGAGTCCTCCACACGACGACTCACTCACCCTGTTGGACTCAATCATGCCCGTCCTTGCGTGGAATTTAACTGTTTTTAATCGTGCGCGCTCTTTCTTTTCCACCCTGTGGATCGAAAAATAAAGAACGTGTGACTTGCAGAGAACAGACTCCATTACTACAAGGGAAACGCTGTAATTCTACCCAGGCTTGTTGGCAGTGCTGTACCTTTTCTTGCTTGGTATGACCCCAATTTGCTCACTTTCCCCATGGGGTGTAACCAGCCGTGCCTGCCACCACTCATCATCTGAGGCATTGATGACATGCAGGATGTCCCCATAGGAGAAACTCAGACCCTGGCTAGGGAGGCAACTGTCCCTGGTCCTGTCATAGTCAAAAAGAGCCCTGGGAAAACAAAACGAAACAGTATGTACATCAACAGAGTGCTAGAGGAGTGGATGTTCAGGTTTTATTGTAAAACATCTGTTGTGTTGGAGTAAAGGGTGGGTGTGGGCACACACACATACAGAAACAACAGTACATCATTGGACATCTGTACCTTTTTGTTGCTTAAATTTGTTTAGCAGATGGTTTCTCACTAAAAGCAGTCTACAGTACACTTCCTGCCAAAGGTATAGCATCCATTTGATAGCATTTTCCGTCCTCCTACAGTACATGTTTAAAACTCTACAATTCTTTACAATTCCCAGCATCACTCAAAAGTGTGTGGTTAGTACACTTTTTTTTTCATGTTTTGGAAAGAAGCCTCTTTAAGGCTGCATTTATTTGACCAAACATACTGTACACATTAATATTATGAAATTGTGTTCCTTGGATTAAAGAACAGCGTATAATTGACAGAGAAACATATTTTGCTTGACCCGAACAGATCTCAAACATTGGTATCAGGGCTGATCAAGGAATTTCTAACTAATAAGTATCGGCTGTATGAAGTTTGATCTTTTATTTTATATCAGCGGTCGTGCTGATTTCATAACAAGATAGTACAATTTACAACAGGAGTGCAAGCTATTTATTTGGTGGTAGCAACAGTTTCCTTAAATACTGCCAATTTAATATGACAGTATTTAAACTCTTGTAAATTGCAATTAAATCCGGTGTATGCCAAAGATTTTAATATGATTATGGTTTTGATGATTATGCTCTTTATCCCATCTGTTTGATCTAATTATAAATCAGGAAGTTTAATGGTGATGTTTATGTTTAGTACATGCATTGAATCAGGACAAAGTTGAGAATTCCTCAACTTTATGAGTGACTTTCACGAGTGATATTTGTTACCCAAGCAGCATCAAGGTTGGAATGCCCATTAGCAACTTCCATCGCCACCCAGGGTGAAAGGCAGCTACAAAGTCACTGATAACAAGAAAGAGGTTTTTCCTTAAACTTCTGAACAGTAGTGTGTATATACTGTATTTATACATTTCATTGCTTGTTGGCTATACAAAAACAAAAACATCTAAAACAACAACTTTTATACACACACACACACACCAATTAGCCACATACAATTTCACTTTCAAACTTTTCCAAATCAGGTAAGTCTATTAATCATGTAAACCAACATCGCTACTAACATTCTTAAGCCAACATTTATATTACTGACGACTTATTTTTATATCATAGCTACATCCCTGCAGGGTCAGTCCCTCTGGATCAACTTGTGGCTAAGCACTCAATGGCACAATAGTGATAAAGGATCCCAGAAACATCATGAGAGGGAAACCAGACGGCAGATGACATTGAGTACGGAAACACAGTCAGGCATTGTGTTCAAAGCCGAAGGTCTTTACCTTGTCAGACAGGTAATCCAAATGAAAGAAGGAAAACCAGTAGAGCAGGTCTTCCTGTTTCTCTACATACCTCTCTCCTAGGACACACTAATTACAAGCCCACCGAACCAGACACACATAGTTTCACAACTAAATCAAGGCAACGTCAGGCCTGTTTTAAAATGGAGTATTGCAGCACACAATCAGCGCTGACTGACATGGCTGTACCATTCTGACACATGCATCTCATCATGGAATTCATAGGAATGAGAAAACGCCTTGAGATCACGCATAACAATAACATGTGCGGTCAGCTGACTCATGAACCTGCTGCTTCTGAATGCTGTTAAGCACAGCTCACTAGGTGCAAGCCACCGTCAGAACTAGGCCACACATTCATTAGGCAGATTACGTACTTAATACGCGCATAGCTAAACTTACTACAAAATATGTAAAGTTAACACTACTGTCAAACACTGTACCCATGTCTTTAGAAAGTATCAAAATGTCAACAGATTTTTACAACATTCCTTTTAAGTTGAACTTGATGAATTATTTGATACTTTGATTCTTCGTTGATAACGGACGCAGATATTAGAAATTTTATCCACTTAGTGCTTACTGAGGTCCATTTGCCTCCTCATCCTGCTAAAAGATTCTTATTCTGCAACTTGCAGATCTCTGAAAATTCCAAAAACTACCTGCCAGATTACTGATTTTATGGTGCCATGCACAGGTTCAAAATACCCAGTGACAGTAGCAGCTAAACGTACCTGATAACACTGTCTTCTAGCATGGAGACCATGTTTATTCAGTAGGTCGCAGGTAACAGGATATACAACTGTTGTACATGTTGAGCTTGGATTTGAAGTTTCTCTTAGTTCTTAATGTACCATTTGCATAAGGTTACATTGTAATCTGGAATTCATTTTACTCTCACTGTGCTGTCCTTTCTTTATAATACACTGCCAGGCCAATTGCTGTTAAAATATACATATACGACTTCAGCGACTATGATTGAACTGATAAGGGATTGATAGGGTTCTGCTTGTTACACGTTTAGCAACTATTTCTTAACCCTAAGTGATGTACATTGCAAGATTAGACTTTACACAATGTTTGTATCAGTCTCAGATAGTCTACCATTATCAGTAATATCTTGGCAAAAAAAAATTGATGGAAATAAACTTTAATACACACCATAATCATAGCAAAGTTTGTCCAACAATATATAGCATGTGCAGTTTGTTTTGGCCAGGCAGTGTGTAACAGCATATCTGACTACCGCAGAGCAAGCGCATCTCTTCTGTACTAGTTAGTCAGTTTGTAATCAACAATAATATTATCCTGGCATTTTAAATGATCTTTGTACAACAAAAATGATTTCAGCTTATTTTCATTGCTTCAAGTACCACTACAGATGAAATGCATGTAGAAAACGTTTCAGAAACAAGCAGTGCATTATTGGAATTTAATCCAAGAGAACCAATACACTGCTAAAAACATCACTTGATTACTGTACATCTATAAATGCACATCTTGCTTGAAATATGTTTTTCCTAATATGGCTCAATCAATCGTCCTCTGATTGAAAAAGCACTCTTACACATGTTAGGACATTCTAAATATCAGCAAGACTGAATGAATGAATGAATGAATGAATACGAAGATGAAGAAGATACCTGACATAGAGGGAGCGTTTCTCACTGGTGCGGAGGGAGCCGGAGCCAGAGCTCATGCTGCTGTTCATCATCTGCTCCCTCAAGTCGTGGATCTTGGACTCAAAACGACTGTATTCTGGAAAGAGACAATGCACACAATCCGTCAGCAACACCTATATTTACAGGGATATTCCGGGCTTTGCTCCAGGTTTTATGAGTGGAGGTGCTTGTGGAGCAGGGCAGAGAAGGAAAGCTCAGCAGCTTATTGAGAACTGATTAATGACCTGGAGAACAGATGGATATTAATCATGTATCTGCATGAGCTATACGCTAATATCTCCTGCCAGATAATTAATTATGCATAATTAATTAAGTAGAACATGCACTATTCAGTTTAATGGAATGAAAACCTCCAACAAATGTCGGACTGTAATCATTTTTCATTGAGAACAAGGCTTTGGATTCAGGGAGTAGCACTGAAGCATGACGGCTGATTGTACAGCGATCTTTTAATTAAAGGTGCACACCTCTGCTGCACTGTGGTCGGGTAACTCACAAGCTTAGCAACCAAAAACACTGAATAACAAGGATAACATGTACTCAAGGAAAGACTATTGTTTTCCTAAGCACTGAGATTTACCAATATAGACCATCCATAGGAAAGAATTTTGCTGCAACCTTGTATCCTGCAATCAAAAGTTGACATTCCAAATTTGAGTTTCCACAAACCGAACCCGAGACAGGAATTCTTTTTATGACAATGTGAGAACTTCAAATCTCATAACAGCAGTTCCCCCAAGCCTAAAGCTCAACGCAAAGCCGAAACTTGGAGTTCAATATCAGCAGAAACCGTAGCTGCAGGGAGCTCTGCAGTAAACGCCCTGTCTTTCACAAATGAGTTAACAACATGCTGGAATGACAGGGTAAGGTAAAGTAACCTGACACCACCTGACTGTAACCAGGGGAACATCCCAGCAGAGAGGTGGAAGGAAACACCTAGACCAACTTGTCAAAAAACAATTACAGTGAAAAAGAGAAGCTGAAAATGCCACATCAAACAGAACTCTGTGACAGTTTTTGATAACTATTAATACTGATAAGTTACTAGAATGCACTGCCTTCACTTTATACAAAATAAAGCACAAAGTAATTCACCTCAATGGTCATTGGTCAGACAATCTACGGGTAATGTAATACGCATATGACAGACGATACAGACAGCTGTGTCCTTGCAGCCTGTCAGACACACAGTTCCCAACATACAAAAGCTAATTGCTAAAGCACAAGGTCCCAGTTAAGTGTGACCCGTCAACAGAGGATCAGGGGAGAATCTGGGCCAGCTCTGCCTCACACTCACACGGCCTCACTTGCCTTCATTATGAGCAGAGCTTTTATTTTTGAGGAGTGGGGATTGGCAGAAGGCTGCCTCTTTGTCAATGCAGTTACATAACATTGCAGCCATGTGCTTTTAATGTGAAAGCATGTATTGGGGACAGCATTATGATTATCACTACCGTCTTAACACATGTTCAGGTTAATGCTACAAACAGATTTTATTTACTGTCTGTCTTCTGATTAAAGAAGTGAAAACTGTGGAAAACAGTTTTCATTATAGCAATGTACAGTAGGAGAAATGCATATTCATTTTGTGTTTTGCTAAAGATTAGATTTAACGGTGTTACCATATTTGTTGATTTTGGTTAACTTAAAGTGAACATTAGATACAAGCAAAGGTCATCTAAATGTTACATACACAATAATAATTATATCTGGCCAACACACTATCCAAATTAATATGTAAATAAAAAGAACGTATGAAACGTTTTACAGCTATTTAACAAACATTATGCAGTGTGTGCATAATAATCTGACTGTTGTTTAAGTATATTTACATGTGGTTGCTAGGGTATTTGAGATGGTTGCTTAGCAAGTCAAACAAATCCACCCCCATTATGGTTTGGGCATCACCATTGAAATTGTAACGGGTGGGTTATACAACACCATTCTCAACTTATGCATTTTTGGCCGTTCCTTTAAATGACAACAGCATTTTGAAGGACTAAAATGGGGCCTGAAAGTTAACGTAGGCCAAACAACAAAATGCAATTTTGTGGAGAGCAAGTGCAGCCATACTAGACTTGGTTTTATCCATCGGCTGTCAAAATCTAAATATAAGTTTGCGACTGATTGTAAGAAAGGAAAAAATTATGCATTTAGAAAAATGAAGCATATGCATGAATGAACTGATAACAAGAAATAACAATTTAATTAACAGAGTTTATTAAATAATTAAGAGGCCAAATAAGAGAATGTATTTTGTCTGTTTGACTGTGCTAGAAACACTTCACGGCTCAAGTTCAACCACTGCCCCTAAGTTAATGTATGACAAGAGAAGTTCAAATTTTAACAGAAGCCAGTCTACAGACAGGCTCTGCCCTTTTTCTAACACATGAACAAAGCCGTATGTCTCTCATAGTACTGGTTCCCCATCTAATTCATTAAGCTATTCTGGCACAAATTAATGTGTCGCTTCTATTTCTATGTAGACGTAAGAGCCCTTGGGAGGGAGAGGCAGTCCATTTATACTCCAGGAGTGTCAGACTAAGGAGGAATATGGGGGAGAGCATGCCGAAACAGATAACTTACACTGCAACATTCCTGTCATTGCTCACATAGACAACCAAAGAATGAACTATGCATTGACATACTAAATATTACAAGTTACATGGGATAATGGTGCACTTCAAAACTGGTCAAGGACTATAATTGATTTCCTGTCCTCTGTGGCAGTCAGATGTGTGCAAGCCTCCTCTTTAGTGTTCACAGTTTGTTAACACCAACTTTGACGCATGGTATTCATGATCTAGGGAATTGACTTGAAAATGTCAAATCATAAATAGAAGCCACAGCAACACATTTGAGATAAATATACAAAGTTTTTCTGTTTAAGATTACTACAAATGACAGTAATGTTGAACTTTTTTGCAGGTAAAGAGGCTTCCTGAATGAGCCCTTCCCTGCACCTGTCCTGAGCTCTGCAGGAAGTTCCATATAAAACAAACATGACGGCGAAGGTTCAGGCCTCAAAGTGCAAAATATCCCGGATCATTCTGACAGAACTGAACGTCAGTTCAAAGGTGAACCACATTCATTCCTCATAATGAATGAAAACACCGTTTCGGTTATAATGACCCATTTTAACCATGAAAAGGTTCTTGCTGTTTTTTGGCGAAACATTTCTCTCAACATCCTCGAGCAAAACGTTACCTGAGTCTCAGCAACACAGCCAGTCACTAACAAAACAAAGTAGGCTAGAAATAATATTCATGACGTCAGCCCAACGGCTGAGCTTCTAAACAAGTCGTTTACATGCTTTTCAATATCTTCATTAATCTAGAAACACACTACACTGAGTTGAACATGTAACTCGAGCCCATAGAAACGCATTGGAAACAAACAGCGACGCTTTCCCTTTCAGAACAGCAGAATAAAAATACAAGTCTTTCTGTTGTCAGCTTAACGTGAAATGAACACCCTCTTAAAATTGTACTATTTTACACAGACGTTTCATGTAAATGCTTTATGAATATGAGTTGAGGTGATCTTACCCGGCGGAGGCTAAAGGCGCTTGTGTCCAGCTCAACCTCTCGTTTTCCAACTCACTCCAAAACCCATTTTATGTGATAAAACCAAGTCAAACAATAGAGAATAAACTAGTAAATGCTGCACATCAACGCGAGAAGAGAAAAATCGCTTCGATTCAAAACAGAAGGTAAATAAAGAGCAAATACTTTAGTGAAAATGTTTCGGTCTGTCCTGCTTCGCTCCTCCCATTCCAACAGCGGCACCTTCTTTAAAACCGAGTCTCATTCGCGCTCGAGACGCGGGATTTCAGTCCGTCCCGCTCACGCGACCAGCGCGCGCTTACTCCACATCTTCAGTCAGAGAGACTTTCATATGAATCCAGCAAATAAAGGCTAACTCTGCGCCAAAAATACGCTTTCAAAGAGAAAAGTCAGGCGCTTCCTCCACTCTGTGGTTTTACTCCATTTAGTTCTTTCCCCCTCTTTTTTTCTCTCAGGTTGAACCCTCCCACTTCTGGCACCGTTTCATCCCAGCACTTTCATTGAAGCGAATGAACTAGTGTTGGGAATTCCGACTCATTTCCACAAATCGACTCTTATGAACGGTTCTTTTACGTCATCGCATGGTTACTGAACTGAAGCCGGTGTGGGACGAAATATATAACATCTAAACGTTCATATCAAGCCATTTTCGTATTTATTGTTATAAGTTCACGAGTCCCAGTTTAGTGAGCAACGATTCATCTCATATATCACTTAGATCCTAAACATTATTGTTTAGTTATGAATTGCTGACATTGGTAGCCTATTGTGAACCGGTTCGTATGACTCTTCAAAAAGATCCAAATCAAAAAACGATTTGTTCCAATGAATGCAGTAAAACTACAACTGCAGCCGGCCTGTTTCTCCACGCATAGTTGATAGACTATCAAAAATGAGTCCCTACCACCTTAATTCTACTGAAGTCAATCATAAGTGCTCATTTGCAAATAAGGAGTCTTTCTCATAAAACTAGGTGAGGCTAAGTAATTCACATTTCTTAAAGAGATATACAGCGTTTGCCACTGTGATGAAGTGATTACAGAAGCAGGCAAGACACAACAGGCACACATGGGTGTGTGGAGAAAGAGAAAGCAATTTGGGGTCTTGGTGCAATAATCCCACACAATATTTCAAAGCAGAAAAGTGAACTCAGAATCAAAGGTTTGCTCCATCTTAAAGGGGTCATGTATTGAAAATCAAATTTCCCTAGATCCATTGACATTTAAGAGGTCTATGCACAATAAATCATAAGAACTTTCTTGTTAGTTCAGGAGAAAAAACAACTGTTGCTCAATTACAACAGAGGACATTTATAAACAAATTATGATTTTTAATGCAAAAATCCTGCTAATATTATAAAATAGCAAAAATGCAGTTCATGACTCCTTTAAATTATAGGAAAGATGGCTGATTTAAGGTGCAACAAAGAGCTAACTTGCATGCATGAGCTCAAATCATTCCCATTGTTAATCTCATTCACTGTCCTCTAGGGAGCACAATTTCATTTGCACTGACAAACATGGGCAAAAAGTGAAAGAGCTACACTACCTTCTGGTCTGTACTGGGCAATGATGGTGACCGTCTGTCCAGCCCTCTTCAGTGCAGCTGCAGCCTGCTCATGGGTAGCATTGCGCAAGTTTACTCCATTCACCTGGGACAATACCATGGTAACAGATTAAAACAACATCCTACACACACCACACACTCACGCAAATTGCATGATGCAATGTAAGCTATAAGACTTCATACCAATTTAAAGAGCAGAATGTATGAGGAATCATGAAAATAGCTTTTTGTCTAATCTATAATACCATGGTTCAAACAGCTGGGGTCAATATGATTTCTTTATTCAATAATCATGCATTTTATTAATCAAAATGGTTTTTTTTAACTTTCCTTTCATCAAAGAATCCATAAAAATGTATTCAGTTTCCACAAAATATTAATGTTTTGTTAACTATTTTCAACATTTATAAATGTTTCTCAAGCAACATCAAACTAGGATAATTTCTGAAGGATCACATGACACTGATTATTGGAGTATTGGTGCTTTTCCATCAGAGGAGTTAATTGTATTTTAAAATATATTAACATAGAAAACAGATTTTTTTTTGCGTTTCACTATAGAACTGTTTTACAATAGATCAAATAAATGCAGCCTTGTATAAGACATATCTTTAACACTGTAACTGCCAGAATTATATAACAACTCGAATGGCCATAGAGGTCATTCTGACTGTCCATATAAGACAGTGCTGAATTTCATTTTCAATTTCACATCATATTGACATTTGATGCTTATATTAAGATTTTAGAATTAAGCTTTAAATGTCTGTCGTCATAATTTAGGAAGTAATTTCCATAAAAAACTATACCTTTAATAATGTAAATATAGCCTATGATTGTGTACAAGTTATTAGACTGCCGAAGTTTCTTTCCTCACATTGTCGCAGAGGAGAGAAAAAAATTCACAGCAGTGAAAATGTTGTTTTTGAACAACAGAAGGCATGTCTGAAGTTAAGTTTTATTTTTTGCTATCAGAAAGTTATGTTTTTGTCAGCACAAAGTTGCTTGGGCAACAGAGGCCTGCATAATCAAAGACACAGGAAAATGTTATGGCCATTCAAGGTATAAATACTTATACATTTTTGTGTTTGGTAATTTTAATAATATAACAATGTTAGAATGAACTATACACACATTTATTAAAGTCAGGGTATAATGATTATATGGGATTTATTTTTCCATTATTTTCACGGACAGACACTGACCGACAGGATACGGTCTCCTCTCCTCAGCTCTCCACTCAGATCGGCTGGCCCTCCTGCCAAGATGAAAGACACAAAGATGCCCTCTCCGTCCTCACCGCCCACAATGTTGAATCCCAAGCCTGTGGAACCCTTGTGCAGCAGGATCTTCCGTGGCTCCCTGCCAAGCAGAACGACAATGTCAATGATCAGGATGGACTTAGATCAGCACAGCATTAGGGAGAGGACGAAAGACAGACATACATGTGCAATAAAAAAGAAATACAGTGGAAAAACCACACTAAGACATTCGAGAGTGGGATGGTTTTCAAAATCTCTCACAAAGCTTTATTCATAGAAAGCAGAAAGAAGAAATGAGAATTCAGAGGGTAAAGGAAGAATAATAATGTTTCAGTCTTGCCAGAAGGTAAATTATTATTTTGCATTTCGAGAGAGAGAGGAAATCGAGATGAACAGATCCACGAGAACGCACAACGCTCTAGTCACGACTAGAGGAGACTGGCAAACTTTCATCCACAACAAAGCTAAAACAGCAAGTGTTCCAGATTTGTTCCAGAACTGAGCTCTAACACATACACACCGATAACCAACACACTTTCTCACTCGGGCACAAAACGCATTCACACGTTGAGCTCATCCATGCCTCGTGCAGGACTGCGGTACTGTTTTAGCAAGCCGTGATTCATCTGCAAGCAGAGAGGCATTCCAGACTGGCACAGCAGCAAGACTTGACTGCATTCACAGGCCGTCAAGAACCCTTCCTGAATGTGCTGTAGAATAACACATGAAAACCAGTTCCCAAAAATGAGACACACATCCACATTTGTAATGACAGCTCCTTTCTGTCAGCAGTGCAGTGTGCATGTTTCTCATTAGGATTCAGCACTAGCAGAACTCGACATGAGCCATTCCATCTCGACTGCCTGTGGTACAGTTTCATGATGCTGAAAACAGCACTTTTATTTGAGCGGACAAGCTGGGCTTTTATATGTGTTCTGTCCTTAAATGAAACATACATACAGTACTTAACATGCAGACTGACTTTGGAGTACTTTTTGTGGAGTACTGGAATGTGAAATTTAAAATAATATTTTTAAACTTCTGTTATCACATGGTACATGTAAAATCATGGCATGGACAACAGTTCCTTTTCTTCTGCCACTGTTATGGGTCTTTAGTTATTTATTAATTAAATTGCAGTCTGTTCTCTTCTAGGTTGACAAACTGCAAATGCTTTGGATTAAGAGATTTATACTATATTCAGACTAACTGTGGATGATTAATGACAATACTGGAACAAGAAATTATTTTGTTTGGTTATCCTGTTTTGATCATGCAATGTCAAAATTGTTAAACCCTATTGACATACCATGCAGGGCTGTGCAAATTGTTTCTCTTTAGTCCAAGAGGATGGCCGAAATGAAATTAAAGTCCACTCAAAAATACAATTCTGTTATTAATTGAGTTAGGGTTAGTGTTAGGGACTTAGTTTGCCTTTGTCTTTTCCATGTCAGTTCAGGGTGTATGTTTACTAAAGGCAATACGGCCATTTCATGTTGTGCTGCTGACTCCAAAGCAGGGGTCTCAAAATCAAATTGGCTGGGGACTGACAACTCATAGGAGGGTCATTTTAACATTCAAGCACCAGAAGAAAGCGCAAACCTGATGTAATTAATGCATCTTAGGACAACAGACATGACATTCGTTTTTCAAGCATTACCTGTCATAGACAGGGCGCCATCAGTGGTAATGCAAATCAGTACATTCAAACGCATCGCACAGCTGCTGAAATATATATATTTGGTGGTTGTACGGTTGTGCATTGGTCACAAACTCAGCAATTCTTCCACAGAGTGTACAGTGAAAACAAGCTTTCCTGTGTAGCTGACAGTGGTGGAAAGAGTACTGAAAAATCATACTCAAGTAAAAAAAACATTACTTGCCTAAAAATGATGAAATGTATCTGTTGTTAATATTACTCAAAGTATGAGTAAAAAGTAGCCCTTTTAAAAGTACTCAAGAGTAGTGAGTATTACGCTGTAAAAAGATGATGCATTTACATGTAATTTGTGGATGTGTGTAAACGTAACATTCTGTAGTGCATTTAGTTATTGCCCAGCAGGCACACAATGTCATAAGACGTTAATAGTAGTGTAGATTTAGGTCGTGACGTCAGGTGACCAAAATTTAATGTCTAGCCAGCGTCTAAGGACAACTTTATTTTGATGTCCAATAAAGACATCAAATAACGTTGATATTTGGTTGATTTCAGGTTGTGTTGGAAAGTGACCCAAATCCAACGTCGAGCCAACATCTTAAACCAAGGTCATATTGACGTCAAGTACTGACATTTATTCATCAGGTATGGCAACCAAAATCCAACATCTGATAGACGTCATATTGGTAACGTCCACATAGCGTCAAGCTGTAACATCATTAGACGTTGATAGTTGGTTGATTTTAGGACATTGGATATTGAAGTCGGCCTGATGTTGGGTTCTGATGTCAACCCGATTTTCATTTCCAAACAAAATGCAACGTCCCCACGACGTTGGGGTACAATGTCAACCTAACATCATGTGCCTGCTGGGTGTTTAAGGCCATTTCGGTTATCATACAGTAAACATCCGTCATCATCTCATCAGTGACATGCTTCTAAACAGTCTCTGGGTCAATGCGTGTAAAGATTTTAGACATCTTGAACACTTTTAATGCTTTCAAACAGTTTGCTGCAATTATAAATGGCCCATGTCTTGAGGTAGTTTATTATGATGCGATTAACCTTCTATGTGTGATTTGATTGGACAGGAATCACAAGACAAGAAAAAATAAAGTAGTGACTGCAGATTTAAGGAAAGTAGTGGAGTAAAAGTACCAATACTGCACTAAAAATGTACGCAAGGGAAAGTAAAAGTACACAGTTTTAATACTACTTAGTAAATGACATATTCTGAGACAAACTACTCAATTACAGTAGTTTGAGAATTAGTAATGTAATGTAATGTGTATTTATATAGTGCATTTATTGTATATGGCCATACACCCAAAGCGCTTCACAATCATGAGGGGGGTCTCTCCACACCACCACCAGTGTGCAGCATCCACTTGGATGATGCGACAGCAGCCACAGGACAACAGCTATTGGTGGAGTGGAGAGACAGTGATAGAGCCAATTTGGTGGATGGGGATGATTGGGAGGCCATGATGAGTAAGGGCCGATGGAGGGTATTTGGCCTGGACACTGGGGTTACACCCCTACTCTTTACGAGAAGTGCCATGGGATTTTTAATGACCACAGAGAGTCAGGACCTCGGTTAAACGTCTCATCCGAAAGACGGCGCTCACTGACAGTATAGTGTCCACTTCACTTTACCGGGGCACTAGGACTCACACAGACCGCAGGCTGAGCGCCCCCCTGCTGGCATAACTAACACCACTTCCAACAGCTACCTGGTTTTCCCATGTGGTCTCCCATCCAGATACTGACCAGGCTCAGCCCTGCTTAGCTTCAGTGAGTAACTTGGGCTGCAGGGTGATATGGCTGCGGCCATAGTAATTTGTTACTTTACACCACTGGTTGCCGATAATAAATGCTGACTTAATTTTGTCAATGAAAATAACTTACCACATAACTCACTTCAACTGCAGAATCTGCAACCCTTTTACTGGTACTTCTCATATTGGTTTTCCTGTATTAAATTTTTTTGTTGTACATATTGAAGGGATAGTTTAAATTGCTATGAAAGTACTACAAATAATTGGCATAATAATAATAATAATTCTTAATAATAATAATAATAATAATAATAATTAAGCAAACGTTTAACAGATAGCATACTCCAGATAAGAACACCAGAAAATAGTTTGGGTAACTTTAGTGACTTTACTCTCAATACCTTTCTTTTTTGTAAAACAACAACAAAGAGAAAAAATAAAAAGTATGTCATATTCACATTCACTTAACAACCAGCTTAACATTACAATAATGTACTTAGTTCCTTTTTATACAAATCTTAAAAGACATATGAAGAAGATCTATTAAATGAGACACAATTTGCACCGAATATTAGCAAAATTAGCATATTTGTTATACAACCAGCATAGCATGTTAGCCATGAAAAACAAGTGTTTATGCAACAAATGTATATATATATAGTCCAGTAACTTAAATATTCAGTAAGTGGCAGGTCAAAACCCCAAGTGGCTATATGCGACTGCACAATAGTAATAGTAATTTAAAAATATGGATTTTAGGGGGTCGAATCTCATTATATTTTTGACGTCAGTTGCAGGCCAGAGGGAGGAGAAGGGGGGCCATAAATGTCCTGCGGGCCTGCAGTTTGAGACCCCTGCTCTAAAGGCTGATTCACACTCCTACGTCAAATGTACGCCATAGCCTGACGCAATTCCTGACGCGCACCTCTCAAAAAATTTAACTACACGTCACAGTGACGCATAGCACAAGAGCTGTGATTGGTTAGCTTGGTATCGGTGATGAGTGTGGGCGGGGCCGAGAGCCATAGAAGAGAATTTCAATGGTTCCTGCCTCTTTCTTCCTTGAATAAGTTTGAGCTACTTCTACAGTAAGTTAACATTGCACTAATTTCCAGTGTAAAACACCCACAAAGAAACTCAACACAGAGGAAGATAGTAACCCCACTGCCAGCTAGTGTTTCAGAAGTGTTATTGTCAGAGCAATATAAACAGAATGCAGAAGTACAAATGCACCGCTATGTCGTTGATCACTCGTTGCAGAAATATAATTCAGCATTTATGGCAGATTCGTCATATTGCCAATAATAAACATGCACTCTGACAGAAAGTCATTTTCATAGTGGTCCACAAATGCATTTTTGGATCTTTTTTTTGTATGATTACAGATGAACCACTAAAGTCATGTGGAAAACTTTAGGGTCAGAGAGCTCTCGGATTTCCTCTTAAATATCTTAATTTATGTTCAGAAGAGGGTCTAAGGGGATTGAAACAGTACGAGGGTGAGTAATTAATTCATTTTCATTTTTGGGTGAAGTAATCCTTTCAAAGAAATTCAACATAAACAATGGGTTCAGGGAAATTTATTGCGTTACCATGTTGTTTTTACTATAAGGCCTACAATACCTCGGTTTTATAAAAATGTTCAAACAAGACTTTGTCAAACAAACACTGAAAATTGAGAGGAGACTGAAAATTGAAACAGAACCATGACCCCAAATTCTTTGTAGATTAAACATTAAGCTCATTTTGACAAAATGCTAATCAAACATAATTGCAAGGACTGAAAACAACGTTATACGAAAATGACTGATTACCGTAATTGATTCAACTGTATTCATTAAAGGCAATTACTACTATTAATGTCTGGATCAAGCACTTATTACTTAAAGCAAAGTTACTTTTTTGTACTAAATCAACTGAATATATGCTGTTTTTTATTTTTGAGAGGGAAAGAATAGTATTAGGAAATGATTTATAACTCATCTCTTTTTAAATCAGTGGAAAAGCATTAAAAAGGTGAGAGTGACTATTTTGATGTTGCAGAGCTCAATTCATGGCATTCTCGTACAGTTCACAAGTGAGAAAAAGCAGGCATTGGTAGGCAAACAATAACTCACTAAATATAATTTCCTAGACCTACTGTACCTGTTCATGAAGGCGAAGCTGGTCCTACCCCGTCTCTCTACATTAGACTTTACCATTGGCAAAGAAGACGAGATGTTAACTGTGAACATAGCCTGTCGATAAAGTAGCTACCCAGCAGGGATATGAACAATATTTTCCCAGAACTCTGTACCTCGCTTCAGACCAGCAGTGAAGTGGCGTATGTGTATATGCATGCTTTCTCTAAGTGCAGGGGGAGTGATGGGAAACAGCAGCACATCGCCTGTCACACCGTCACCCCTGCAGGAACAGGGTAAGGTTTAACTCTTACCCAGCCACATGAACCATTGTCCACCACAATAACTCATCCTTACATATGATCGTAGTGATCATAAATTGGTTGGTGCTGCTGTCAGGTTCATGCAGGCTTCATTGTACAGTGTATTCATGGATTGGATGATCTGCATTGCCCTCCCATATACTTAAGCCTTAGTATAATTTTAGAAATAGATAAATCTACTCTGGCTCCTTTTTACAACAGTATAAAGGTTTAAGCAATTACGATTTTCAGGATTTCTGTCTGTGAATATTACACAAGTCCATACAAATATAAGTAAAAGGTGTTTAGATATTTGCCCGGAATCAGATACAAGATACAGTTGAAGTCAGAATTATTAGCCCTCCTGAATTATTAGCCCCTCTATATTTTTTCCCCAATTTCTGTTTAAAGAAGAGAAGATTTTTTCAACACATTTCTAAACATAATAGTTTTAAAAACTAATTTTTAATAACTGATTTTTATCTTTGCCATGATAACAGTACCTAATATTTCACTAGATATTTTTCAAGATACTAGTATTCAGTTTAAAGTGCAATCTAAAGGCTTAACTAGGATTATTACGTTAACTAGGCACGTTAGGGTAATTAGGTCATTGTATAGCAGTGGTTTGTTCTGTAGACAATCGAAAAATAAAATATTGCTTAAGGAGGCTAATAAAATTGGCCTTAAAATGGTTTTTAAAAAATTTAAAACTGCTTTTATTCTAGCCGAAATAAAAAAAGACTTTCTCCAGAAGAAAAATATTATTGGAAATACTGTGAAAAATTCCTTGCTCTGTTAAACATCATTTGGGACATATTTAAAAAAGAAAAAAGGACAGTTAATAATTTTGACTTCAACTGTAAATGATGTCTCATAGAGTTTGAGTAGTTCAGCCAATAAATAGAAAATTCTATCATCATTTACCCTGCTTCAAACTGTTTCTTCACTATCCTCACTATCCTTTGGCTTAGTCTCTCATTTATCAGGGGTCGCCACAGCAGAATAACCTCCATTTACTTGTTTTATGCAGCGGATACCCTTCCAGTCGCAACCTGAAGCCATTTCTTAATCTAAACATAAATAAACAATTAATAATAAAATAA
The DNA here is from genome assembly GCA_903798115.1 of Danio jaintianensis. Classification (NCBI taxonomy): domain Eukaryota; kingdom Metazoa; phylum Chordata; class Actinopteri; order Cypriniformes; family Danionidae; genus Danio; species Danio jaintianensis. The sequence goes on along the minus strand of CAIGQV010016735.1, from coordinate 15,624,855 downwards.
AATTAACAATGAGGGTCAATGGGGATCAGAAACCTTTTGGTTGCCCTAATTCTTTAAATTATCTTTATTTGCTTTCTTCAGTACAAAGTAATTAATTAGTAATTGAGTAAAGAATTTTCATCTTTGGTAAATAAAATTAAAAAATCAAGAAAATTTGGTTTATCTGAAAAATAAAATCCCCTTGAAAAGTGTCTGCTATAGTAGTTTAACCCAGTGTGAAAGTGATGTCTAAGCAGTTTTTAATTGGTTAGCATCAAGCAAAGTGATGTCAGAGCAAGGAAAGTTGATTATGAAGACCATGAACAGAATTATGAAGAATTTTATTTCTTTGGAATATCTTACAAAAAACAATCATTTAAAATAGGACCAAAGAGAAGCATTAAAGAGGGACTCCAGGGGATTTGTGACACATATAATGAACTATTATACAATGTTCATTCATAGGGATTCATTCAAACTACAGTCTTACCAAGCCAGGTAGTCTATTTGTTGACAGTAATTCAATGCAAAGATATTTTTACTTGTAATAAAAGAATAAGACATCGACGACCACTGGCATCATTAATAAAATGGTTTCTGAATTCTGCATATGTGAAAGTGAAAGGTATACACAGTATCTTATATGGCACCCAATCATTATAAGCCTTTGTGCAGAACTTGTTGTTATCACTCTTTCAGCAACAATCTCTATAAAACATGTGCCCCCCACTACCAGCCCACCATCGTGGGACAAGTTGTAATTTTACGACCTCACTGAAGGATGACCAGAAAGCTCAGAGGTTTACAGGGTTGCGATGCCCCAGTGCAGTTTGTCTGCTTCTCCTTGTGCTCTAAGTAATTGGCTGTGGTTGGATGATTAATGATGGACACAGTGGATAATGCTCTCCGGAAACACACAGAGACATAATTCTTTGTGGAAAACATGTTCTGTTTGGCAGGATCACAGGCTCATGGCTTTCTGCTATAGGCTGTGCTCTCTTTCCCCTTCTCTTTCTCTGAGAGTATTCAAAGCTCTAGGTGAAGAAAACCTCCGATCGCTTTCTCAGTACTTTAGTCGCGTTTGACTTTATGCCAAGAGACGTTTAAGATATTTCCAGCATCTCAGTGCAGCTAAGAATAACCCAAGTGTGTCAACAGTTTACAATCAGGTGCGTCACTGAGTAAAGCCACCAAAAAGTACCCCAGCTTCAAACAGATCCTATAATGCCTGTTATTTACACAGTATAAACAAATTCAAAAGACAAGTTAGTGCTGACAATGATGTTGTAAAGACCTAAATTCTGAACTGCGAACAGAGAAATACAAGAATACAGTTACTCAGATGGTAGCTTATACGCTGAAAAGAAGATTCATTTAATTTACTAAATTTTTTTAAAGGTAAGTGGTTGCAAACAATTTATTTGGGCTGAATTTAAACAAACAAATTAACTTGAACATTACTAAATTTAGACATGGTGGCTCAGTGGTTAGCACTGTCGCCTCACAGCAAGAAGGTCACTGGTTCGAGTCCTGGCTGGGTCTGTGTGGAGTTTGCATCTTCTCCCCGTGTTTGCGTGGGTTTCCCCCGGGTGCTCCGGTTTCCCCCACAGTCCAAAGACATGCGCTATAGGTGAATTGAATAAACTAAATTGGCCGTAGTGTATGTGTGTGAATGAGTGGGTATGGACGTTTCCCAGTACTGGATTGCAACTGGAAGAGTATTCGCTGTGTAAAGCATATGCTGGATAAGCTGGCGGTTCATTCTGCTGTGGCGACCCCTGATGAATAGAGGGACTAAGCCGAAGGAAAATGAATGAATGAATTACTAAATTTAAGTGGTTTGTTTAAATTCAGCCCATATAAATAGTTTGAAACAATTTTGCAAAAAATAAATAAAATTCAGTGTATGAATGCTATATTAAATTGTCACTACAAATAGTTTCAACAACTTTTTAAAATGAAATTGATTCAATTATTTTTATGAGTTTAAAACTTAAAATGTCATGGCAGTCCTTTAAATACACTCAAAAAAATTTTTTGCTGCTCTTTCAAACTACTTATTTCAAATGAGCTGAATTAAAACAATTCTTGATTTTTCTGGGGACAACTTAATTGTTTTATGTTCAATCCACCTAAATTTTCAAAAACAATTAAGTTAACTTAATTTGTTTTGGGACAACATGAAGGAATTGTTTGGAACATTTTTTTAAAGCTTAATTTATACATTTCTTTTATACAATAACATTGCAAATGTTGTTTTTTTCAATAATAGAAACTTCAAAAGAACAGCATTTATTTTAAATATAAAACTTTACTCATATAACAATATATCTTTAATGTCGCTTTTGATCAATTCAATACATCCTTATTAAATAAACTTACACTGTAAATGCTGTAAATGCTGGATTTCACACAATTCCCCTTCATGTTGTCCCAGCACAAATCGATTAAGTTAATTTAATTGTTTTTGCAAATTTAAGTGGATTGAACATAAAACAATAAAGCTGCCCCCCCAAAAAAACTCAAGAATTGTGTTGATTCAGCTCATTTTAAACAAGTAGTTTGAACAACCAGCAAAAATACTTTTTTGAGAGTATTTCTTAAGATTAAATTAACAACTGAACAAAAAAGTTGAATTTTAATAGTAATAATAGTTAAAAAAGCATTGCCCTGCTTCATTTGTGTATACAAAAAATATTTATTACTTCACGCTACACAATTATCAATGTTCACTTCACAACTGTGTATGTGGCAGTCATGAATTACTCTCATCAAAGCATGTCATGCTCTGAACGGAAAAACATGAGTCATGCAAGGAAGCCATTTTCATGTTTAATCAAACATGGTCACAAATGGCCTGACCTTTGAGATCTCTATGTCCGTCTGCTTTTATGATGGTCTCTAAATATGTGTCCATCATCTGTGAACAAGCAGATTGTCATTGGCCAGTTCAAATGGCTGTGGCATGGCCAATGGTGTCGTGGGATCTTATGAGTGGGTGGGAGATCTTCGCCGAATCTCTGTAATGAATTCAGCTGGTAGAGAATCCAGGGGGCCGTTAGTGTGTATTGGGTCAGATGGAGGGATCTAAATGTGTCTGTGACCACTGTGCAAGTGTGGGGGAAGCACAGATGGGTAGAGGGCCTATCTGAGTCTCTCCTGTGACTCACACACACACAC